>JASPKZ010003042.1:0-609586 GCA_030220185.1 Diploptera punctata | reverse complement strand
TAAAATTGTGAAATTGAAAAATCAGGAATTGCTGCACATAGTTTACTAGAACATCATAAAATTGAAAAAGAGGCAAAACTTTTGAAACAATTGGATAAACCGATGGAATTGACAATTTGGGAAATGATATTCATTCAGAAGAATAAATATTGATCTATGAATTTTGATATTCCGGTGGATAAAAATTTAATTAAAAAGTTTATAATCCCAACAAAAGATGACAGCACAAGAGGTGATGTCATTAGAGAAATCAACAATCACAGAATTTCATCAGTGGAAGCCATGACTGAAGAGGGACACGATATTGTCTGAAACCGTCGGTATCAAAGAAATTTGAAATTATATGAGGTGAGTCGATAAAAATATGTTCTCCACTCACTATTAATAAATTAACTTTAATTAACAAATTCACTGTATGTCACAATGCAATAAACTCATAAATTAAACTTCTTGAGACATTCATATCCTGTACACAATACGGATCACTACAACTTGAGGGTTGACTGTTGTGGTCTAGTGGTTCTGTTCCTTGCCTCTAGTCCCGAGGGTCACTGGTTCAAACCCAGTTGGAATCATTGTATTTTTAGGATGGAAAAATCCAAAGGACAAGTCCTCCAGGAGGGACTTGCCATGAATATTGAGTCTGAAGATTTTCAGGCTCATAAAATAACCTTAAGCCTGAATTAAAAGATCTTTGTGTAAAATTTAACTGACCTCTATCCATCCAAGTAATACCTTAGGTGCCTACTAGATGTCTCATTGAGGCAATGTGTTAACCACGTCACTCGCTGACATCTGTAGATAAATAAACATAACTAAATTAGCTTGACTATTTAACTCATGCCCCAAATTGGAGTCAATGACCATCACACGTTTCAATGATTTTCCCCGTGTTACAACCAATCAAGAGTTGTTGTTTCACCAAATATTTATCAGTGTCTATTAATTACCATATTAAAGAAAGCTCCTCCTTACAATAATGCGTTCCTTTGGCCAATAAACTAGTATGATCTGGTTTCAGTGATACACAAAAGAAGCACTAAAAGCGTATCTAGCGCTTGTCATTTGTTTTTCAAACATAGCCGTTTACATTAAATATATACATATTTTAAATAACTAACAGTTAAATGACTGATTTGTGAGTAAACAGCTTAATTTTATTCGTTAAATAGTCCTAACAAATGCCACTCTTGAATTTCCAAATTCTCTAGATAAATTCACTCCTCACTTCGTTAGTCGTGAATTTATCGATAATTTGAAAATCAACTCGTGGCATTTTAGGCTTATGATAATTAAGGACCTTTTGTCTGTAAATTCTGACTTTCTTTTGTTCAACCAAAAACAACCATAAAGAAGTTAAGAATGTACAGACAAAAGTCTTACTTCTTAAACAAACCTCTAAATCATATTTTGAAGAGTAAAATTCTAACGCTCAGGAATCTACCCGTGCCTTGACCCCGGGACCCTTGGTTCTCTAGACGCAAGTGCTCTACCAACTAGGCTAGCTACCTGAGGCAAGTACCGATCTAAATGCAAATCTTTCTCTATATACATTGTAATTCCCAACCACCAAATGCTGTGAAGCCATGCTTCTATCTTGCAAATGGCGGCTCCTTTATTAAGAAGACATATTTGGAATTATACATTACAGCCAGTACGGCTTTTTCCAAGTTTTTATTATTGATTTCGTACATCTCAATGATGGATAAATCATATTTGAAGAGAAATTTTCTCTTTTCTAATAAAGGAGCCGCCATTTGCAAGATAGAAGCATGGCTTCACAGCATTTGGTGGTTGGGAATTACAATGTATATAGAGAAAGATTTGCGTTTAGATCGGTACTTGCTCAGGTAGCTCAGTTGGTAGAGCACTTGGTCTAGAGAACCAAGGGTCCCGGTCTGAGCGTATAATTTTTCTCTTCAAATATGATTTATCCATCATTGAGATGTACGAAATCAATAATAAAAACTTCTTAATGTTACTTCCTATTGTATTTTTTAATAAATCAGTTTGGTTAAGGAACTCCCGCTAGGGAGCACCTATTTCCCCAGGCAGGTCATATGGGGTGTATACACACATATAACTTATGAACTTTTAATGACCAAATTAAAATAGTTTCAGGCAGTGTAAAATATAAATAAATTAATAGCTTTGTTATAACGATAAAGGCAAATAAAAATTGAGAGATCGCTCTTCATCCCCAAATTGAACATGATGCAATGAATGTCAAATAAGAATGCAAGTAGCCAACACTAAATAATGCCAAAAAATTGAAAGGAAATAGAACTGACAACCTTAGAATAATTGAACGGCATTTACAATTTCCATATAAGAAAAGAGGTTCGAAGTATTGAGACAAAACACAACAGTATTGTAACTGAATGAGCGTCATATCAAGTAGATAAAACAGTTGTAGGTTAATTTTGTTTAGTTGTTTCTTGACTCACCTCATACTTCTTAATTCCCACGCAGACTCGAGTTTCTTCACTGCATTTGTGACATTCTCTATGCTGTAATACGTTCACAACTGATATCCAACAGCCTCCTCTTCTGCAGACCGTTGGACATCAGTTGTGAACGTAATACAGCATTGAGAATGTCACAAATGCAGTGAAGAAACTCAAGTCTGCGTGGGAGTTAAGAAGTATGAGATGAGTCAAAAAAACAACTAAACAAAATTAAAATAAACTTCATAGTGTTATTTCCTACCTACATAACTTAAGTTGTAGGTTAATTTAGGAATGATACAAGAAAAGATCATAAAGAATCATCGAAGTATATTAAATTAATGTTGGGAAGTAAACATAATCAAGTGTTCATGCTATAGTATACATCAGTTTTCAAAAGAGTATTTTTAAAAACAAGAATTTGCTTTCCATGCTTTATAACCATAAACTGGTTATGACTTGTAATCTTGTCTTCCTGACAAAGCTATAATGACACATTCACCTTGACAAATCAATAACTTACGAATCTATGGAATGAAAATTTAACATTTTCAATGCTTCAGTCAATTAACTTGTCAGTAGATTTAGTGAATTAATTAATATTCTACCAGAACTAATTCAATTGTGATATATTAAATAATTTAATCTGTAATACAATATTGACACAACATACATTTCACATGTTTACGCACTGTGCAAAAAGTATTGTACTCTGTTTTGTATGAATTAGTTTAAGAGGAAAATTTGGATTGATTGTATGTTAAATATATTCTGTATGGCACATATGTGTACTATTAAAATATTAAAACCAAAGTAATTTAATAAGTCAAAACATAAACAGTATTCTGGAGCTTTAGTTTTATGGATAGCAAGTAGAATTAAAGATCAGATAAAGACTAGTAAGGGAGGGTAACTTTGTTTCCATTTAAATAAAATGTTATCAACTCGCCTCATATTCTTCTTCTTCTTCTTCTTAGACTAGTTTTGGGACATTCTTCGGTTCCATTCTCTCAGTATTTACAAGACCGTCGTTATGTTGTCTTGAAAACCCGCTTTCAAGATGACATAACAATGGTCGTGAAAATACTAAGGATGGAACTGAAGAAGGTCCTGAACTATTCTAAGAAGAATAATATGAGGTGAGGTGATAAAATTTTACTTAAATAAATAATACCTCGTGTTAATTCCTAAAAAGGTAACTTTGCTTTTATTCTGTTTATTTACACTTTCCCTGTATTTGCTTCAATTGGGGTATGTTATAATAAGATCACTAGAAATGTTTAACATTCATTTAGTTTGTCAGTAGGTATATAGGTACAGAAATAGATATAATTAATATTTAATTTTAGGAAGTTATATAATTAGATATAATTTTCTCTTAAAAAATAATTTATCGATAAATCTGAGTATATAAATTTACACATAATCTAAACCATCGAGGGACCCAATCAGACACACACAAAAAATTTCATTAAAATCGGTTCAGTCGTTTAGGAGTAATTCTGTGACAAGCACATGTACATGAGTCCTTCAGTGAGGAATGTTAAATTTATAATAAAAATATCAACATTGAAGTTTAAAGGGGGAGAGGGAAAAAATCTTATAAAATCATCTTAATGCTACTCATTTTCCCTACATTAAGGGTTAATTACTGATATAACAGAAAGTCTTATTATAAATGTTTTAGCAAATATTTTGTTTGATTTGGCAGCTAATAAAATAAGCCAGAAACCACTTTTTAGTATTCAGTACTGCATGAAACAGAATATTTTTTCTAATTTTTTTGTGAATTTAAATATTTATTTATTTTATGAAAAAGTAAAATAGAAGAATGTTTTGTAATCAATCCAGGTTTTCTAACATTTTTATTTTAGTGAGTAAATGTGAACTAGATAAGTCTGAACACGTGCACAATACATTAGTGAGCCACAGCAACTGTGGTCATGCAGTTTGTGTCACATGTAGATTGCACTAAAAGCTACAACAAGCTAGAATCTTCAGTACAGTTTGTTTAGGCCATTGAGCTATGTAAAATTATGCATTCATGATATGTTAGATTTGAAAATGGGAATGAGATGCATTGAGTGAAGATTCTAACTTGATGTAGCTTCCATAGGTTGAAACAGAGTCACTGGCACTCGCTGCTAGTGCTGTGTGCGTGGACACTACTAAATTGGTTGGATGCGGGCTCCTCCCCTCTCCTCCACTGTTTAGTCCCGCAGTGCTTCGTGCGGCCTAACGAGGCCAAGAAAGCAGCCGATGATGCCAAGATGAGATTCGCCCACATCGACGGTGACCATCTGACGTTACTCAATGTCTACCATGCCTTCAAGCAAAGTAAGTTGTTTCTATATTTATATATTAAATGCCTGATATGATTTTTTTTTTACTTTTTATATGAGGTATTGAATGCAGTCATGGCCAACTACTTTGGGTATGTTAATGAGAAAATAAAGTTTGAAATTTTATCAAATAATTCTACATAGAAACAAAAACAATTTCCTTCTTGGCCATTAACACACTATCATAAGAATAAAAAATTCCCAAATTTATTATATTAAACACACTATCAGTTTGTGATTTGATCGTTCTTTCTGTAGCATTATATCTAATTGTATATTTTTGTGCTTTGGGTCATTATTGTGCTCAGTGCCTCATACATAAAACATGGAGGTAATTTACTCCATGCCTAGTATTAGCGTTTTCACATTATGCAGAACACTTAATAATGGGTCAAGTATTGTCATCTTGTCACTTTTGGCTCCCTCACTGTACAGTTTGTTTATGTAAGGAGTTTGCTCAATAAGATAGCTTTGACTCCTATAACCTTAGATCCAGCTGGCCTGATTTTCTCAAGGCAAATATTGGATTGAATTTTATTATAATAATCTGTTTTACTAGTCCTGCGCCATAGCCGAGTGCTTAAGGCAAGAAGCCATGGTGTAGAGCTATGGGACTTGCGCTGGTTCGAGTCTCCATGGGGGAAGAAATTTTCTCATGGAATTTTGGCCGGTATGGGACCGGTGCCCATCCAACATTGTGAGGCATTTGGGTAGCTACAATAAGTAGCGGTTCCAAGTTGAGAAGACCAGCTATAACGACTGGGGGAGCCGACATGCTGACCACATGTCACCCCTACACTGGATAGATGATCATCTACCTCTGTGATTAACACATGTGGATGTGAGGCCAGCTGGTAGGCCAAGGGCCTTCTAGGTCTGTTGCACTTGGAGAAAAAAAATCTGTTTTGCTGTTAATAATAATATACCTTGAAGCATGGCAGTTGCAATGAGCCAAAATTGTCTTAAAATGGTTGCTGTCATTGGCAAGCTAAAGATAGTATAGGGAGTCAAATGATTAGTAGGGAGTCAAATGATTAGTGTGATGTAATTACTCTACAATAATTTCAGTTTTCTTAACTAATTTTGCTAGTTCTGATACCAGTTAGATGCTAAGCTTCTGTCATGAAGCTGGTGGATCTTGTTTCATACTCCACAAAGAAATATCTACGGTGTATCCACAAATTTTATCCAATAATCCATGACATGTTAGATATGCTGTTAACACCATAGAAGTAGTCTTTGGGATAAATCCATAATTAGTTTTTAAAAAAATGATATGATTTTGACAAGATACAAAGAATAATTGCTAATAAATATCTACAAATTATTTTTGAAGAGAAAAAATGTATGCCTTAACTAGGTTTTGAACTCATAGTCTTGTGGTTTCCTGCACCAGTAATCTAATCCACTGAGCTACATAGACACCTCAATTTAAATGGAAATTTTTCTCTCTGTTATACAATACATTCAAATGAGAAGTGATAAATTTAGAATAATAACATCTAAGAAAGGCCACTGAGGAAATTTAAATTTTCTCCTGAAGAAAGCAATTGTTTTACTGAATTGATATGGATTTATTTAGTTTTACAGTATCCATTTAGGATAGGAAGTCAAATGATTTCCCTTTTATTTTTAATCTTATACAACTAAAATATTCAAGAAAAAAAGTGTTACTAGTTTAAAAAAATAAATAAAACACTCTCATTTATTAGTGTAGTTCTCTATGGTCATTTATTAACATTAATATTGAAATTACAAAGATTATAACTATAAAATTTCAAGAATTTAACTTTCTTGGTTTTATGTTAATAAAGTAATAAAATAATATTGAATTGGTTTCTTCTTTCATAAAATTCCTAATAGTGTAACTTCCTATCAGTTTTGTGTTAAAATTAATCAATGTGAAACGTTACAAAGCACATTAAATGTGCAAGAATAACTGAAATATCTGATGCAATTAACTATTTTGGGAAATACCATAGATTTACATATAAGGAAATTGGAAATAATTTGTAGAACAAATGGGAACTTTTGTAATATTTATTTCAATTTTACAGAACTAGTGTCTATAATACTTGGTTACAGATTGTTTAGTGCTTTAAAAATAAATTAATATATTTATATAGCTTGTAATAGGATGCTTGATCAACCTATTTACCAAATTCTCTCTCCAGTACGTAGAAAGAATATGGTAAAAATAAAATTTGCTGAAAGAAATTGTTCGTAGTGTAAGTTATGTAAGAAATTTGTCATTATTATAACTTCCAACTATAGGGTGTTTTGTGAGAGTGGGACTGGCCACTTACCCTCGTGTGACAACTCTCTTGACCACTGTTTGGGCAGCAGTGACTCTGGTGAAAAAAATATCACTGAATCTTAACTTAAAATTTACAACAAAAGCTCTCCAGTTCCTTCAATATATGCCTGGCTCTTCTGAAAACATTCCTTGACACATGTTAAGAGCTCTTGTCCAAAATATCATGTCTATATGATACAAAATCAAACTTTGAACTTAAGTTAAGCAGCATGTGTCGAATTTCAAGATTGAGCAGTCAGTTGCTTCAGGAATAATAATGTTGAATCATTGACAGCAACGGCTTCATGGTTATGTCCCACTCTTTTGAAATACCTTGTATTATCCAGTTAGATTTAAATTAAAATTCTTTATACCTCATCTCGTATCCAGTCTTCTAATTATCTTATTTTATCTTGTAAGCCTATGTTTCCCTTATCAGAGATTTAGGTGCTCTCCCCCTACAGGGAAAATTTGAACCATACTAATTTAGTTACTCTTGTTTTCATATAGATGTCATTTGAGTGGTCCGTGGTCAGCGTTCCGCCTAGTACTGACATCTAGGTAACCAAGGTAGTACTAGGACGGGAAAATTCTGTAAATTTTGCTTAGAGGCCTTTCATTCAGGCTTAAGGATCTTTTACGAGCCTAAAAATCTTCAGACTCGGGACCCACGGCTTAAAGTCCCTCCCGGAGGGACTTGCTCCTTGGATTTTTCCATCCTAAAAATATCCAATGACCCCGGCTGGGTTTGAACCCATGACCCTCGGGACCAGAGGCAAGGAGCATAATCACTAGTCCACTGTGGTTATACCGGTTTCAAAACCTAGGTGGTTTCATCTTCAGTGATATATCATCAACTGATGTTATGTCATTCAGGAGAACTGCTTCTTACTCCCTCTATTGGTAGACAGATGAACCTCCGGATCAAATCAAATTCCCCAGGAATTTCAAAATTCATAAGTTTTTCTTTCTTGTTTTTTTTAATGTGGATTTTTTCCCAAACCATGAGCTCTTTTTTGTTTTTCTATTTGTTTAATTAAATTAGCTTTTGTATCAATTAGATGCTTGGTCATATCTGGAATATTTATTACAATATGGGATATATCAGGTAGTTAAGTGGCAAAATAATAAGATTATTTAGAGCAGAGCAGGTAAATAGGTTTCATTTAATTAATATGAGTTAGAATATTCACAATTCACCTCATATTTGTAAATTTCTGAAGACCAAGGTTTCAATAACATATCGAAACCTTGGTCTTCAAGAAATCTACAAATATGAGATGAATATTCTAACTCATTAATTAAAATGAATCTCATAGTGTAACTACCTTTAAATATTAAATAGGTTTCATTTGTTTGTGTAAGACCGGTATTAAAACCTTTTCAACCTTTTAAAAAATACCAAAAACTTTCTGTTGTATAGATCACTGAAGCCTTGATTACAATTGTGTGGATACTTGACTCCACATAAGCTTTGAATAGTTTATTAATAATTAAAAGAAACCTCATAGTATTATTTCCTACATATATTAAATAGTATCTAATACTGAAATCCAGTTGATTGTGTTGAATGTAACATGTTATAGACTCAGAAGATCCGCAGTGGTGCTATGACAACTTTGTGAACTACAGATCACTAAAATCAGGAGATAATGTACGGCAGCAGCTGTCTCGCATCATGGACCGATTCAACCTCAAGAGGACATCTACTGATTTCACATCCAAAGACTATTACATCAACATTCGCAAAGCCTTGGTTACTGGATTCTTTATGCAGGTAATAGTCCTTTTCATAGTTAAATATGGGAAATAACATTATGGGGTTCTTTATTCAATGAATGAGTTATATCTTATCTCATATTTTGTGTGTTTTTAAACAGGGGAACTGCAGTTTTGAAGAGGAGTCCCTCTTATCTTTAGCTGACATTATGACTCATATTACTCATAATATGAGTTATAATTTCGGCTGAAGATAAGATGGACTCCTCTTGAAAACTGCAGTTCCTGTATTTAATAAACATAAAATGTGGTAAGATAAGATAAGACTCATTCATTGAATAGTCCTTTTACTATAACTATGAAGTATAACTCTTCGGTGCATATTCATTTTTTTTTTTTTACATTTTACTAGTAGAAGTTGTGCCAACATTCTCCAGAATATTCCACGCTCTATTGTTCATATATATTAAATTAGAACAATAGTACAGATAATTTAATCAATTTAACAGATAATTTATTATATTTATCATAAGTAATGCCGCAAGTGATTTCCAATTTATCTAGATAATTTGGAAATCAAGAGTGGCATTTGTTAGGACTATTTAACGAATAAAATTAAGCTGTTTACTCACAAATCATTATTTAAATATAATTATTTTAAAATATTTATATATTTAATGTAAACGGCAATGTTTGAAAACAAATGAGAAACGATTGGTAGGCTTCATTTGCTTCTTTTGTTCATCACTGCAACCAGATCATGTTATTTATTGCCAAAGGAACGCAATATTGTAAGAATGCACTCTAGTGGAGAAAAAATGAAACACATCAAACTGTATATTAATTCATTTCTGGTCCTATGATGTAAATATGACAATTATATTTTTCTGGAATGTTATTACCTGAGAAAAAATACATTTAAGAAAGTGCAAACAGTGGTTTCTTTTTTTGGTGGTATAATCAATTGCTACAAATGTTTTTATATTAATTCCCGTATGTGCTACATGTTGATATTCATGCACTATATATACAATCTGATAGCCGTATTTCTTAGAGAGTCAGTCACTGACCTATTCAGAATGTTAAAAAGGAAGTTCTTTCTTTATTATGATAAACTTTAGTTGGTAAATTCTAGGCGAAACACGACTGTGATTGGTTGTAAATAAAAAATCATTGAAACGTGATTGGTCATTGGCTCCCATTTGAGGCATGAGTTAAATAGTCGATATAAGTACATTATTTTTTTTTTACTTCAGTTCTATGCTAAGATGTTATAACTTCTTTGGTCATTAAATTAATTTAATAAATAATGCCATGTAACTTTGTAAGAATCTCTTCATGCCTTCTTAATATAGGAGCCATTCAATGTTATTTGTGAATGATGGTTCATTGCATTCGATGTGGAATCAAGAGAGTAAGCTGATGGGAAAATTTGTACTTGGATTGGAGGGAATATTGAATTAGCTCAATGGCCTAGAGCAGCGGTTCCCAACCTTTTTTGACTCATGAACCCCTTCCACAATGATCCGAGTTGGGTGAACCACCGACTTTTAAACAGTCAAGTGGCAATGAAGTAATAACTCGTCATAGTGTTTCACCCCCTCACAGTCAGTCTAGCGGCAATTTAAATTTAAGGCTCGGGCATTTAATTTCTCTGGTTCAACTGTTACTTCGCTGTGTTTGAATTACGATACTTCTGTCAATTTTTATCCAAATAAGAAGAAATGAAAGCTATTTAACAATTTTTAAATATTTGCCTCATATCTGAACACTCCTGAAGAGTCTATTAAAAAGTTGTGTAAAATACATGGAATTATAGCTAGCATATCCGGAGTATACTGATTAATTTGTTTATGTGTTCTTGTGACATCATAATGAAATGGTTATTGAACATTGTTTTTTTCATTATGTTGGCAGGTAGCACATCTGGAAAGAACAGGCCACTACTTGACAATTAAAGACAACCAAGTGGTACAGCTCCACCCCTCGACCTGTCTGGACCATAAACCAGAGTGGGTGATCTACAACGAATTTGTGCTTACAACAAAGAACTATATTCGAACTGTTACAGATATCAAACGTAAGTATTATATTATTAGATACATTTTCATTTAACTAGTAAAAGGTATTATGAATAAACAATCAAATGGTAAAGAGAAAAATTTATGCCTGAACCGGGAATCAAACCCCGAACCTTCAACTTTCCGTGCTGATGCTCTAACCATTGAGCTAATCCAGGCTTCCTTCCCATCCAAGCATAAATCCTTTCTTTACCTTACTGTCTTGGTCCCACATTCAAATGCTATGAATCATCATTCACAAATACACAATGAATGGCTTCTACCTGAAGAAGACATGAAGGGACTCCACATAGCTATAGCATTATTTATTAAATTAATATTAAGAAGCTAAAGCTGTTACTATGATTGAAATAAGTATATTAAAGTACACTACTAAATTATTGTAATCAAATGGTAAAGAGAAAAATGTATGCCTGAACCAGGAATCGAACCCTGAACCTTCAGCTTTCCGTGCTGATGCTCTAACCATTGAGCTAATCCAGGCTTCTTTCCCATCCAAGCATAAATCCTTCCTTTACCTTACTGTCTTGGTCCCACATTCAAATGCTATGAATCATCATTCACAAATACACAATGCATGTCTTCTACCTGAAGAAGACATGAAGGGAAGGAAGCCTGGATTAGCTCAATGGTTAGAGCATCAGCACGGAAAGCTGAAGGTTCGGGGTTCGATTCCTGGTTCATGCATAAATTTTTCTCTTTACCATTTGATTACAATAATTTAGTAGTGTACTTTAATATACTTATTTCAATCATAGTAACAGCTTTAGCTTCTTAATATTAATTTAATAAATAATGCTATAGCTATGTGGAGTCCCTTCATGTCTTCTTCAGGTAGAAGCCATTCATTGTGTATTTGTGAATGATGATTCATAGCATTTGAATGTGGGACCAAGACAGTAAGGTAAAGAAAGGATTTATGCTTGGATGGGAAGGAAGCCTGGATTAGCTCAATGGTTAGAGCATCAGCACGGAAAGCTGAAGGTTCAGGGTTCGATTCCCGGTTCAGGCATAAATTTTTCTCTTTACCATTTGATTACAATAATTTAGTAGTGTACTTTAATATACTTATTTCAATCATAGTAACAGCTTTAGCTTCTTAATATTAATTAAATGAATAAACAACTTTATTTATTTAATTATGATTTGTTTAATGTAACTCTATTTTTGTTTGATATAATTTTTGTTTATTATTTTGATGTCATATTTACATTAATATCTTAATCCTTCCATCATATACCATTCACACTGCTAGCAAAGGCCAGCTATTTCTGACATGGAGAATGTTATATGAGGGAAGGAAAATTTATACTTGCACTGGATGCCTGTATTAGTGTAATGGATTACACGCTGATATACAAAATCAGAAGTTCGGTTCAATTCCTGGTTTAGATGTTAATTTTTCTTTTCAACTCAATTATCTATTCACATTCACAGAAATGCTATCTTGCAACAATATCTTTGTCACTCTTCAAATCACCTTCATGGATGGACTTTAGGCCTGCGCCTTGCTGGTCAGACCACTATTCTCTTCCGACTGGCTCTCTGATTGAACTTGGATCCCTTTTATATGTGAGGATCGAAATTACTGTAAGCCCAGTTTTGATCCTTTCCAAATGGAAAGCTTGAAATGTCGATCTTTATAGAAAGTGATGCATTGGGAAAGCTCCTGGGAATTGCCTTATAAGGCGAGACTTGATTATTGCTGCCATCTGTGGGATTCAAAGCCAACTCAACAATGTTATCTGATTTATCTTTTTGAATTTTCATCTATCTTCTCTCAGTTTCTATAAAATGTTCCATTAAGCTATTTTCCAGCATTCAACGTACTTGCAGCTGGAACTGTTGCACATCAATAGAACCTCTTTTTTTAACACCATTAGATTCTAGTATCTTAAGTTCATCATTAATAAATACTGTAATTGTTGAATTATTTATTGCCTCCAAAGGTTTACAGTAAAGAAATAGAGTTTAGATGCAGCTTCAAAGTTCAATTGTCAATTAGATTCGTGTTAAAATGGCCTACAGTATCCTTTGCCTCCTCAGCAGAAATTCATAATTATATACAAATCACCTGTTCTGATTTGTTCTAAAATGTCGACATAACAAGAATCCTAGTAATTCTTCCTGATTTTGACTTGTCAGGAATGTTGTGGTTACAGTATTTTTGTAAGAAATTCAGGTACCTGAAATTTATTCCAGGGTATGTTACCTGCAACCATTGTCATGAATATTTGTTTGTGAAAGTCACTAATAGATGATGTAGGATGCCCTTTGAATTGTGTAAGTAGTTGAATTTTAAGGAAGTAACACTATGAGGTATGTTTTAAATGTGTAAGTAGTACTTTGCTTTTTTTTTTTTATCTTATTGTTTATTCCTAATGTGTAGATTCTTCCTAAATGTCGTTCAATTTGAGATTCAATAGTTTATCAAAGAACTGTCAATAAAAATCCATATTTTTAGCTTTGACGACAGTGAAGACATAGTTAACAAACAACTGCCCAAAAATTGTGATGCTTTTGAGAATATTTAAAATGTATGGGAATGACAGTGTATGAGTAGCACAATATCTTCTTCTTCCTTCCAAGTATTAGGCCAAGGCCTGTTACGATCCTATAGAAAAATTTTCCCTCCAGCGTTTCATAGGACGGCCCAGTGATCTTCGTCCTCTTGGTATATAATTATAAATAGCTTTGGGGATCCGATTTGAACTCATTCTTTCAAGATGGTGTTTCCAATTTAGTTGGTACTGTTTAATATATTCCAAAATTGGCGTAGTCTTCAATTCTTTTAAGATATCGGTGTTCCTTTTCCGATCCCATCTGGTGTAACCCGCTGTTCTGCGCATGAATCTCATTTCACAAGCCGTTATTCTGCTTTCATGTTGTTTTCTTAGTGTCCATGCTTCACTACCATAGGTCAACACTGGTCTAGCCAAAGTGTTATATAAACGTAATCTGGTGTTTTTTGTACAAGGGATGGTTTCATAACTTGATTAATAATTCCTAAACTTTTATTATAACTAGTAACTTTTTCAGGGATATCCTCATTCATATTATTTTTACTTTCTCGCTGCAGTATTGGATAATAATTCATAGAAGTACAAAATAAAGTGCGCAAAATAAAAAAAAATTGTAAAATTTCTGTGTATTAAAATATGTGCCAAATGTGTAAAGAATATAAAATAAAATTTATGTATAGCGTTCCTACATATGTATTTCATCAACATTTGCCTTTTGTTTGTGATAAATATGTTGCATTAAAATATGTAATTACATAAAACCCAAGCTCTAGTTATTACATATTTGGTAAAATAACCAACACTCTTTCAGTGTTATCAGTTTAGATTTTTTTTTTAATTAAGACATTTTGTCTGTACATTCTTACCTCTTATGGTTGTTTTTGTCAAACATATGTTTCAAGGCTTCTGAGCCCCATCGTCAGCAATTACATATGTATTTTATTTTTGCCAAGCACAATCAATGATATAATAAATTTCTTAACAATCAATAGTACTTTCTGATATATGCATATATTTACTTCTTTACCTTATGTTGTTTCTTGCTTTATTGAAGACTAAGTTTAAGTTGTTACAAAGGAATGGTACAAACAAATGTAGAGTCTGAGCATATAATGTTCTCTTCAAATATTTATTTATCTATCATTGAGATGTATGAAATGAATAATAAAACATCGAAAGAAGTCGTACTGGCTTTATAATGTAATATAAAATTCCCAAATAAATGTCTTCTTAATAAAGAAGCCACCAACTGCAAGATAGAAGCAAAGATTTCATAGTATTTGGTGTGCCGGTGTTGCCCAGGTAGCTCAGTCGGTAGAGTATTGGCCTAGAAAGCTAAAGGTCTTGGGTTCAAGCCTCAGTCTGAGCATATAATTTTTGTCTTAAAAAATAAAATGTACAGTACTCTACTAAAGCTTACGTTTGTAGCTGAGTAAAAATTCCTAACTTACCTACAAGAAGATGCAGGTTCATTTCCAAATATATGCCTTAATTTTATATAATAAATTTGGGAATTTTTAACATTATGAGGTTTTATTAATTAGAATTAAATGAATCGTTAATTCTTCTTACCTCATACTTCTACTTTTTTAAACACAGCACTGCAGTATCAGTTTAAAAAAAACATAGAAGTATGAGGTAAGAAGAATTCACGATTCATTTAATTCTTATATGCCTTAATATTTTATTTCTTAAAATTGTGTCCCATGAATAGATATTATTGTTATTATTTAATTACTTCTTGACTAACTCGCTAGCATTTTCAATTCACAGTTGTTTGGATATAAGCTCTCCATTCATCCCTGAGTTAATATTTTTCCAATCATTCTCTTTATAATTCACTTTCCTCAAATCATGGCTAATGTTATTATCCCACCACATTCTGTATTGTTATTATTATTATTAATGTTTGGTCTGTGTTTAAAATTAATTCTTTAGATGTAAAATTTGTAAGGTGACAGCTAAAAATGATCATAGTCTAGTTTTCTTTTGAAAATAAATTTCTGGTACAATTTCCTTATATATATATATATACATAAATTAGTTGCCTTCATATGTAATAAAATTAGTTTTCTTAATGTTTTTTTTTAATTGTATTTATTAATTTTTACTGTTCTTGTAAAATTACTCATAGGTTATAATTTACAACATTAAGAGTTTAATGCTAAAAAAAATTGGCATATTGTGATTGTTTTTAACTGACACATTTGATACATTTTGTTACTCAATAGATATATCTTATTCCTGTATGTAAACATTGGAAGGATAAAACATAGTGTTGTTCAGAACAGGCTCTGTAATAAAAAATAAAAATCGTTGGAACATTTAAACCCAGCTCATGTTATGCTCCACTTATATCACCATTTATATTTTCTAGATATAGCTTTGAAATTATACCTCCAGCTATATAAAATATGTAAGAAAAAATAATATTGTGATACTTACTCACTGGCACTATCGAACCCGTAGGTTCATGGCCGCGCGGACATTGTGATAGAGGTGAATATTATTTCACTTCTGCATTGGAAGTTATATCATCAAACATATGTAATAAATTTATGAAACGTGTAATATTCTTTTTCAGCATTTGGAGATTTTTCTAGTTCATTCAGCTTGAACTGAGAATATCGCTCATTAGGTTTAAAAAAAGTGAAAAATTGAAGTTAATCTTGGCTAACAGCTATTTTCATTGTCTGATTTCAAATAATGAACCCTTTGTATAAATGTATATTTGATAAACATGTGAGAATGGTGTACTGTACAATAATTTAATATTATTTAGTTTTACTTTTGAAAATCAAAATAGAATAAATTTGTGTGTTACAGCTGAATGGGTGTTGAAGATAGCTCCACAATACTATGATCTGAATAATTTCCCTCAGTGTGAAGCCAAGAGACAATTAGAATTACTGCAAGCCAAGATGGAGACGAGACAATATCAAGAGGGATTTTGATGTAGATACAGCATCTACGCATAAAACTGTACAGTGTTGTTAACATAGCACTTCATTCCAGAATGAAAGCAACGGTGTAGAAGAAATGCTTTGCTACCCCACCTGCACTGCACCTTGCTATTTATATTCTTATTACAAAGTACAAAAATGTTTATTTGTTTTTGCACCTTATATTGCATTTACTCGCATATGCTATGCCTGCATTTCCAAGTTAATATTTGTTTTAGAACATTTATTCTCTTATTTTTTAAATTTGTTACAAGACTTTGCAGTAAGAATTTTATTTTCAAACCCTTTCCCCTTTAATTGATTAAATAAATTCTGTACATTATATTTTTGTGAAATTATGTGTGTAAAATAAACTCTGAATTTATACTAAATCTGAATTGGAAATATAGACTTCATTTCATAAGACAAAATTTCTCACCTGGACATGTTTCAAAGACTATTTATCATCTTCATTCTCAATTTGAATTCAACTGTTGTCAATGAGTTGATGTTTCCATTCCATGATTAAAAAATGTACAACTACTGCAGACAACTTCTCCCCCCCCCCCCCTCTCTCTCTCTCTCTCTCTCTCTCTGATTCTCGTCAAATTTCATATCTTAAGCATTTCAGATTTCTTTTAATTTTTCCTATATATATATATTGTATTCAAGTAATCTTGAAGATCTATAATCCTTTACAGTTGATTTGACAGATTCCTAATTTCTGCCATTGTGCATATTGTCTGCTTGTTTAAATTAATAAAAAATAGTGTGTGCTTATTATTTCATTTGCAGAATATCTAAATTTTTAATACATCATAGCTTCATAAGAATTAAATTAATTAGAAGATGCCATTAAACTGTTAAATATTCAAAATAAAACAATCAAATTTACAATGGAAATAGAAAATAATCATGAAATACCATTTTTAGACCTTAAATTGATTAGGAAAGAAGAGAAAAAGAAAATAGAATTTGGAATCTACAGAAAAGAAACTCACATCGACAATTAATAGATAAAAGCTACTGGATTTAAAAAAAAACCATTTTTTTTTTCACACCAACCTAGGCAGTTATTTAATAGTTTTAACACACAGACTTGTGAATGTCCCCATGAGCCAATAAAATTACAATAAAGAGAAGAACACATCATACAAATTGCTACGGATAATGGTTTCACAAGAAAATTAATTACACAATAAAATAAATAAATTCAAAGAACCAAAAGTCATCAATGAAAGTACTCTTCAGTACAGATAAAAATATAGGCAAAAACTTCAAGACGTTCACAATACCATCCTTTCGTATTTGACAAGTTTCAAAAAATTTTCAACAAATTCAACATTAAATTAGCACCGAAAAATGATTACAGCTTAGGTAATTTAATAAAAACCAACAAAAATGAAAAAATTGAAGACTGCAAAAAAATCGGGAATTTATCAAATTAATTGTAAAGATTGTGAAAAGATATACATAGGAAAAACAAAAAGGAATCTAAATACAAGATTAAAAGAACACCTCAGAAATGTTAAAAATGGAGAAACCGAAAAATCTGCAATAGCTGCACATGCCTGGTCAGAAAAACATAGAATAGAAACCAAAACAAAATTACTTAAACAATTGGAAAAACCGAAGGAACTCACAATTTGGGAAAAAATTTACATATGCAAGAATGAAAATACAACTATGAATTTTGAAATACCCGGTTATAAAGAAAGAGGCCTGATTTGGAAATTCTTCGGTCGGCCACCAGATGGCGCGGAGGTCAGTCTGCAGGATAGAAGGCCGTTGGACGTCAGTTGTGAACATGACGCAGCATTGACAATGTCACGAATTACGTGAAGAAACCCTGGGTCTGCTATAAATTATGAAGTATGAGGTGAGTGAAATGATAAAAAATAAACAATAATCATGATTAATTTAAAAAAACAACATGAAAGCAGAATAACGGCTTGTGAAATGAGATTCATGCTCAGAACAGCGGGTTACACCAGATGGGATCGGAAAAGGAACACCGATATCTTAAAAGAATTGAAGACTACGCCAATTTTGGAATATATTAAACAGTACCAACTAAATTGGAAACACCATCTTGAAAGAATGAGTTCAAATCGGATCCCCAAAGCTGTTTATAATTATATACCAAGAGGACGAAGATCACTGGGCCGTCCTATGAAACGCTGGAGGGAAAATTTTCTATAGGATCGTAACAGGCCTTGGCCTAATACTTGGAAGGAAGAAGAAGAAGATGATTAATTTAATTCTTATGAATTTGAACCTCATAATGTTAAAAATTCCCAATTTTAATATATAAACATCATAGCTTATTTAAATAAAATTTTATCACCTCACCTCATATTCTTTTTTCTTCTTGGACCAGTTTTGGAACTTTCTTCTTCAGTTCCATCATCAGTATTTTCACTACCATTGTTTTGTCATCTTGAAGAACAGCTTTCCGATACCAGTCTAAGAAGAATATGAGGTGAGGTGATAAAATTTTGCCTAAATAAATAATACCTCATAGTGTTAATTCCTAAAAATGTAACATCATAGCTTCATTGTGTGGGTTCCAATGTAAATTTGCCTTTATTTTTCTTAACATGTGTTATAATGACTTTTATAACATTTATAAGAGTTAACTTACTGATACATTTTGACAGACTATAGGTATTGTAATGATTTTGTCGTTCATTAACCCGTTCAGTGTTTTGGACAGAGATTCTACATCAAGCAAAAATTTTCCTTTCAGGTTATGGAGAGAGAATCTCTGAAACGTCTTTACTTTTATATTATACTTTCTAAATTGGTTATTTTTGATATTTTTATAAATGTACCTATACTATTAAAATATAATAATCTTGCCTTATATATATGTTATGTCGCTTATGGTAAATCTCAAAATAAGTTGAAACAGAAGGATCACTTCACCACAAGCAACACAGACATTTTTTCCACTTCCTTCTAGACTTTTTTTTTTTGCAGCACACATTGGCAGCTTGTATTATATTTCCTTTATTCTGTTGCCGGTCTCTTTCTTTTATATATTAAATTTGGGAATTTTTAACATTATGAGGTTCAATTAATAAGAATTAATCGTGATTTCTTCTTACTTCATACTTCTATGTTTTTTTAAACACAGCACTGCAGTATCGGCGACCCATTGTCACCATCATCGTGAAAACAGCTGACGATGGTGACAATAGGTCGCCGATACTGCAGTGCTGTGTTTAAAAAAACATAGAAGTATGAGGTAAGAAGAAATCACGATTCATTTAATTATTTTTCTTTTATTAATAAAATATCTTTCTTTTAGAGTTGGAATGGTTAATGTTGTGATTATTTTTACCTCCTGCATGAGGTAGGTATGGCACAAGGGCTGCTCACTCAGACTACATGAAATATTGAGACATAAATCTAAGAGTGTCATATGTTGTCCTACATGCAGTACTTCTCAGATAACTATTGTATATGGCAATATCCTTCATATATTCTACCATTTTATTGTTTTGCGCATTGATGGGTTTCTTCAAAGTTAAAATTGGGAAACACATTATGAGGTTCTTAATTAATAAATAAATGAGTCATTTTAACATCTTACCTCATATTTCATTAATTATATTATTTTTGGTCTGGACATCTTACCTCAATATTAATGTTGATTTGTTCTTGGACATGTTTCAAAACAATTCTCTGTTTTATCTTCAGCTTTCCCAGACTGGTTTTATTTATGTTGCATTATGTTGCACCACCTGGATGTCGATGTCAGCTCCATCCTGTGGTTGGCCAAAGAACCTCCAAACAAGGTCACCCTCCATCGGAATATCAAAATTCATAACTCTGTTTCTGTTCTTCTGAATATAAATTTTTTCCCAAATAGTCAGCTCGTTTGTATTTTCTAACTGTTTTAATAATTTAGTGTCTGAATTTATATTATGTTTTTCAGACCAAACATGAGCAGCAACTGCAGATTTTTCAATTTCTCCATTTTTAATATTTCTTATGTGTTCTTTGGTTCTAATTTTTAGGTTTCTTTTTGTTTTCCCTATATATATCTTTTCACAACCCATGCATTCAATTTGATATATTCCTGACTTTTTATTTTTATCAGTTTTTTCATTTTTGTTGGTTTTTATTAGTTTATTTAAACTGTAGTTATTTTTTGGTGCTAATTTAATATTAAACTTCTCAAATATATTTTGAAATTTATTATGTACCCAGGGGTGATATGTGAATTTCCTATATTTTTTCATAGGTGGTTCTTCTTTTTCAAGATTACTTCTGTTTATCATTTTTTGTTTTTTATACTTTTCTATCCTTTTTTGTACCATTTTTTCATCAAACCCATTTTCTCTTGCTACTTTGATTATGTGAAAATTGGAAAATTATATTAGAAAATTGAGAAACAAAAGACAAAGATAAATAATTTGTTAACTAAATCAAAGGGAAAGAAGAATACATCAAATAAAATCAAACATCAGAATAAAACCAGAAATGAAGAAAAATCAGAATCCACCAGAAATTATGTTAAAAATTTTTCAAAGGCAACCTTTAAACCTAAAAGAGACAAAATTGTTAGAAAACGGTCTAAAAACAGCAATAGATTATTCCAATAGAATAGAAGAATACATAGTGGACATTGAAAATTCAATAGAAGGGTTAGTTACAGAAGAAAAAATAATCATCAGAAAAAAATGTGAAGAAATTTTGAATAAAATAAAGAATACAAATAAAAACCCAGTTTGTAAGGAGAATTTAAAAACACTCAAAGAAATAAATAACAAAAATGTTGTATATACAAAATCAGATAAGGGTAACCAAATTATAATTCTGGACAAAGAAGATTATCAAAATAGAATGGAAGAACTTTTGAAAGAAAAAGAGTATGAAAAAATCAAGAACGATCCCCTACCCAAAACCATAAAAAAAGCGGAAAACTGTTTTTAAAAATGTTAAAATTCTATCCGAGAAAGAAAAAATTTCAATTAAAAGTAAGCAACCCAAGAAACCCTAATATACACGACCTTCCAAAAATTCACAAACCTGGAAACAAAATGAGGCCAATAATTAACAATATTGGATCACCAACCTACAAAATTTCGAAATGGCTGAATAATGAATTTAAAAGAATTAATAATTTTGAAAGTCTGCAGATTGAAAATTCATTGGAATTAGTAAGAAATTAGAAAAAGTGGAAATTGAACCCACAGATAGGTTGGTTTCGTTTGATGTAGTTTCACTATTCACAAATGTACCGAAACAAAAAACTTTGGAGATATTGAACAATTGGTTAAGAAAAAACAACATAGACAGAGAGATCAAAGAAGATTATTTGAAATTAACTGAGTTATGCATTGACCAAATGTTTTTTACATTCAATGGGAGTTTCTATAGACAAAAATCAGGGCTCTCAATGGGAAACCCATTATCACCTTTCCTGGCAAATTTATTTATGAGCGATTTTGAATGTAAAATCACTAAAGCACATCCCACAATGTTTAAATTTTGGAGTAGATATGTTGATGATATAATTTGTATTGTTAAAGAAAAACATGTAGAAGATTCCCTAAAACTATTAAATTTACAGAGTACAAACATTAAATTCACCAAAGAAATAGAAGACAATAAACAAATACCTTTTTGGATCTTAAATTGGTCAGAAACGAAGAAAAAAGAAAAATTGAATTCAGGATTCATAGGAAAGAAACTCATACGGAAAATTTTATAAAATCAACAGGGTTCAATCCAATTGGACATAAATTAGCAGCATTTAATAGTTTAACTCATAGATTGGTAAACTTACCCTTAAACGAAGAAGATTTCAAACATGAGAAAAAACACATAATCAAAGTAGCAAGAGAAAATGGGTTTGATGAAAAAATGGTACATAAAAGGATAGAAAAGTATAAAAAAACAAAAAATGATAAACAGAAGTAATCTTGAAAAAGAAGAACCACCTATGAAAAAATATAGGAAATTCACATATCACCCCTGGGTACATAATAAATTTCAAAATATATTTGAGAAGTTTAATATTAAATTAGCACCAAAAAATAACTACAGTTTAAATAAACTAATAAAAACCAACAAAAATGAAAAAACTGATAAAAATAAAAAGTCAGGAATATATCAAATTGAATGCATGGGTTGTGAAAAGATATATATAGGGAAAACAAAAAGAAACCTAAAAATTAGAACCAAAGGAACACATAAGAAATATTAAAAATGGAGAAATTGAAAAATCTGCAGTTGCTGCTCATGTTTGGTCTGAAAAACATAATATAAATTCAGACACTAAATTATTAAAACAGTTAGAAAATACAAAAGAGCTGACTATTTGGGAAAAAATTTATATTCAGAAGAACAGAAACAGAGTTATGAATTTTGATATTCCGATGGAGGGTGACCTTGTTTGGAGGTTCTTTGGCCAACCACAGGATGGAGCTGACATCGACATCCAGGTGGTGCAACATAATGCAACATAAATAAAACCAGTCTGGGAAAGCTGAAGATAAAACAGAGAATTGTTTTGAAACATGTCCAAGAACAAATCAACATTAATATTGAGGTAAGATGTCCAGACCAAAAATAATATAATTAAAATAACCTCAAAATATAACTTCCTAAAATTAAATACTCATATTTCATGTTTTATCAAACACGGTAACTATAGTTTTTCAAATGATCTTGTCATTCATTTTCAACCGCCATTATGACTACTGTGTTTGATAAAACATGAAATATGAGGTAAGATGTTAAAATGACTCATTAATTTATTAATTGATGGGTTTGCTTGTATTACTTGATTCAGTAAGTTTACCCCATCCATATTCTGTTTGTAAATGTGTACACTGTTTGATTTGAATATTTTATTTTTGTTACTGAATCTGGTTTCCCTATATTTATCGTTTATACATAGTGTTCTGCCGAAGAGCAGGTCTTTCACTGCAAATTCAGCATTCTCCGCTCTTACCTTAACTCAGCTTTCCTTTTTTGTATCTGCATACAAACCATTTACTTTAATATTGTCTATCATCTGACGTCTTTTTCTGCCTCTTAACTTTCTTTCTGTTGACCATTCCTTCTAGGGCATCCGTCAGCGGACAGTTTCTTCTTAGCCAGTGGCCAATCCAATTTATTTTCTTCTTCTTTATGTGCTCCAGCATTGTTCTTCCTTCACCCACTCTGTTTAGCACATCTTTTTTTTATTTTGTCTGTCCATTTTATATGTTTCATCCTTCTCCATATCCATAATATATTTATCATATCCACCCTCAGATGCCAATTAAATAAGATATCTGCCTTTGGTTCATTCCAAAAGACATAAGTAAGGGGAAGTATTCTTGCATTTCTATTTCTCCTTTTTGCATTGCACTTGCAGTTACTTTTTGGGTAGGCTAATCATTTGTGCAGACAGTATCAATTGCATTTGTGTCCATGTTGTGGAAAATGGCATAATTTAGGGGAGCTATACTAATTGTCTTGAAATATGGACCTATCCTTATCCAATAAATGCTCTGTCAAAACAGGAGAAACAGAGAGCCCTAATTCTGAGTCGCCCATATTATCAGCTCCTTTTCCTGTGTGAATACTACTGTTATACAGGTATCCAGTTCAAGATTCACACAAATCAGAACTTTTTTTTTCCAAATCTGGCTCTTTTGTACTGAATAAACTTTCCAGCTAAGACATCCTTTCCATAACATGAGATTTTCATCTACTGTAATTTTTTCCCTAATATATGGATTGACATTATTGTTATGTGGTATGTAAAGACAGGGCATATTTTATTTAGTTTGTCATCTGTTGCATTATTGCTAGTGACATACAGAAATCTCAAAATAGTTGAAAATCTATTGTGACACATATTTTCCGAAAAATGGTGTAGCAAGAATTTTATCTATGGACCAGTACATTTCCAAACTTTGTTTTCTAATACTGTAATTTGCATCAAAATAATTAGAGATAAAGATCTATATACATTCATTTAGGTAAAATTTTTAATCACTCACCTCATATTATTTTTAAAATTTTACCTAAATGAATATACCTCACAGTGTGAATTCCTAAAATAAGTAGTTATATACATTGTCTTCAGATACATCGGCCCATTTGTGTATCCTCGTATTTGTTTCCGTAATGATTAGACTGAGTTCATCATCAAAGAATTTTTTGAAAATATTGATGGATGTACTGTCAGTATCGAGGCTAGTTCATGGTTGTACGCTGTTCTAATTGTCTTATGACTTTTTTTATAAATTTTCCACATTCCTCAATATCCTCTTGATAATAATGGGACATAACTGTCACTGGTGTTACTGCTATCCTTTTCTATATTTTTACTATCAATTTGAGCTCTACCTACATCAGTATTAGGCCTTAATTATTTCATCCTCATTTTTGCTAAAATCTAATTCTATATCACTGTAACTATCTAGCGCATTCAACAAACTGTACAAACTATTGTAACTTCTAATCCTTTCACTACAACTTTTTCCTGATGATTTTGCCTACGTGAAGCCATTGTGAAAACTAGATCTCTTTTTAATCAAAATTATAATGGGAAGTAATACTATGGGGTAATTTTTAATTTATAAGTGAGATGGATAAAATGTTTTTACATCTCATCTCATAAAGGTCCACCGCTGTGATCTCGAGGTAGTGTGCTGCCTTGTCATGCAGCGGGCCCGGGTTCGATCCCCGGTCGGGGCAGTTTTTCTGGGTGAGGTTTTATCTGGGTTTTTCCTCACCTGTAAGACAAATGTCAGGAAAACTTTAAGGCCCAAACGGTCCCCAAAATCATATGGCCATCATCATCATCATCATCATCCTTCACCGGTGTGGAAAGCAACGGGAAGCTACCACACCTACATTTCCCTAGTAAAACTGCAAGCATAGAATGAAAATGCTATGATTGCAGTGAAGGACCTGCCTTCGGGCAGAATTACTATGGATGGATCTCATAAAGTTCCGTGTTTTCACGATACCAGTTTCAAAGGCCATTTGCCTTCATCTTCATTAATGTGACTTACGTTATATGGCAATAATCACAAGTGTTCGAAAGCAGGAAAGCATATCACTATAGACTAGCAAATATTTTACAATAGTTACTTTCTTTATATTCTTATAAAATAAAGCTATAAAATTCATCTCGGCTTATTGGGACATTTTAAAAGTAAATATTTTTAAATCAGTAGGAAGTTACATTATGAGGTTTAATTTAATATTTGAGTTTGTATTTTTTTTACATTCTCAAAATAAACATATGAGGTAAGAATGTTAAAAAAATACAAACTCAAATATTAAAGTAAATATTTGTTTCACAAATGTATAAAGGAATTTTTTATCTTTCTAAAGGCATTTATTTGATTAAAGTATCTTAAAAAAGTGTATGCCTCTTTTTCAAGGATATTGTAATTTTAAATCTGTCTCTGAATTAAAATCCCCATTGGCTATTCTGTAGGAAGCTCTGGGTATTTAAATGACTGCCATTGAATGGGTTAATGGAAGCAAAACCTTTTCTTTTCATTTATACAGGTCATCTTATTTCTGAATAATTAAATGTTACATTAGCTATTAATTTTACACTATAGCTACAAAAAGGAGCTTCAGAATATTCAAATACACATATCATTCTAGATATTTTTCATGTATAGAATATAGTGTTCCAGTATTCTTCAGAATTACTTGAAATCCTTTCCAGTGGTGTATAAGGAATTATTAATTGAGAATTTAATGTTACCTGTTCTATTCTGTATACATCTCTTTCCATATACAAGTATATGCCAGCAAGTTTGACAGGCAGTAGAATTTGTGGTTCATATTTGGGAGGTCCCAGGTTCTAATCCTTGTACCAACCAACTCGATTATGGTTTTTTCTTGGTTTTCCAAAGTAGTCGAGTTAAATGAAATTTCAATGCAAAGTTCCATTTCATAGTATCATTAAATATATTACATCAGTGAACATCATCTTTAAAATAAAACATCGAAAATTTAAAATAACACATGACAAACACAACAATAGGGGCTCTGTGATGCAAGTGGTTAGAGACTCTCGCCCTTCATCTCTGGGTCCCAAGTATTCATCTCATTCACTCCATTTGGGATATGTGGCTAAAAAAGTAGAGGCAGAGCAGATTTTTCTTGTGATTTCCCCTGCCTTCAGTCCACCAGTTCTCCATACTCATGTCGTCCATTTTGTCCCCATTTCATGTGATGGTATAACAGATATGGTTAATTAGCATTCTTATATGTTGTAGACCTTCAGTAACAGAGGCTTATACACAAAATAAATAATTTTTTTATATCTTCATCTAGTCTCGTGCCTCCGTTCTGAGGGTAAAATTATTTTGATACTAATATTAAATTCAATTACAAAAAAATGACAGTTATTTCTATTAGAGTAGAGAGAACTTTTCATCCATAATTTGTAGCATCATTTTGACAAAAATATGAATAGTAAATTTCAATATATAATATAGTAACAATAATTCATATAGTGTCATGTAGCCAATATTGATCTAGAAGAAAGTATTTAGATTGATTGACAAACAAGTAGACTTACCATATGCAGTTTTTATAATTTTATTTAGAGCCAGAAATTTATTTCTGGATTTTAAAAAAAATCCATCCTTTTATGTGCTTGATGACCATAATTATGTTTTGCAAAAATACATAAAAATATTGTAAATAAAAGCCGTAATTTATACTAGTTCAGTTTTTTAATTAAATTTTTTAAAATTGTTTACTACATTATTATGAGCACTAGATAATGTTCATCCGACTTATAATCAATGATTATCTACCAGACTACAATGCTAAGCTTTTTTTATATATGTAACAAATGGCCTGATCGTAAAGGAAATGTGCAATATTATCTAGTGATCTGTAGTTTACACACCATATTTGCATGGTGTATGCGAGTAACTGTTGTATTTGAGAGCATTTCTGCTGCACTGTTGATGTGTAATGAAGTAAGTGATACTACCATTGAAGTTGTCTATCTGAAAGTGTTTTAGAAGCAGTTAAGCTTGTCATAATTGGTGATTAATGTGTTATGTAAAAATGGTGGTTGTATGAAAATGGAGAGTAGTGTAAACTATACATCCCACTTATTCTGGATATACATATGGAGTTTATTCGTTTCTGCTTCATTTTATTTGTTGAACAAATTATAAATTTCATTTAGCTTATCTCTTATTGATGTTTATGTTTTGTCAAAGAAGAATGAACTTTTGGTATGTCAGCTACATTTTTTTTAATGAAAAACTGCATCTTTCATATTTGAGTGTACGTTATTTTAATCTGAGAAACAATACAGTATAAACGTGATCAATATTTGTGCAGTATAAATTTTCAACTTCTCTTTCTCAGTTTTAAAATAAAAATAAATATATACCTGATGGGAGAATTTTTAATTTTTTTTTTATTTCCTAAATCAGTTTTCTTTAGGTGAATGTCCTGCATGTTATATATTAAAATCCATGCCATGAACACATCTTTAAAATTTTGTCATTTCTTTTGTTGTTACAAATTAATGTAATTTTCATTTTTCTCCTTGTATCCTTATTCAAAGATTGATAATGGTTTTTGCCTTTCCTAGAACTTCCATTTTTAGTTTTTGCCGTAGCAGCGTAGTGGTTAAGGCACTGCGCTACAAGCCGGTAGGTCTAGGGTTCGAGTCCCAGTGGGGTCAGGATTTTTAAACTGACCCAAACCTTCTGGCAGCACTATGGCCCTGGGTTGACTCAGCCTCTAACAGAAATGAGTACCAGATGTTTTGTTCTGGGGGTAAAGGCGGCCGTCATGCAGGGCTGACACCAAGTGCTGATCATCTAGAAAAAGTGGGAACCTTGACCTCCTACTGCCCCAAGTGCCTCCTGAGGCCTGTAGTGGGATCACTTTACTTTATATCATTCAACATTTGATTTCTTCCCTAAGACCTTTCCTTTAGCAAAGGCAAAAAATCAGGAATTTACCAAATAAAATGCAGAGATTGTGAAAAAGCATCCATAGGTAAAACAAAAAGAAACTTGAACAATGGAATGAAAGAATACCTTAGAAATGAAAAAAAAAGGGGGGGAAATAGATAAATTTGCAGTAGCTACTCGTGCTTGGTCTGAAATACATAGAATCAAAGTAAACGCAAAATTATTGAAACTCTTGGATAAATCCAAAGAACTCACAGGTTGGGAGAAGATTTATATCCAGAAATATAAAGAAAGAGTTATGAATTTTGAGAATGGACATTCCGAAAGGACACAATAAGAGGGTAATGAATTATGAAATTACCAAAGAAAAGGATTTGATTTGGAACTTCATCTCTTAACCTAAAAAGAGAAGAGGAAGCAACCTTCAAGATCGCCAACCACCAATTAACAGTAGGTTTCGAGCTGACGATAGAAGGCAAACCATTTGAAACATGTTCTCAAGAAACTACAAATTATGAGGTAAAGTGTCAATTATCCAATTCTTAATATTTATTAAATTAATGTTGAGAAGTAAACATTATGAGGTAGGTATAATCATTGAAATTCATCTGAGAACATTTTTTGACAACTCACCTCATAAATTTTGTGTTTTCACGAAACTGCTGTTTCAAACGTAATCACATCCATCTTCAGCCACAACTTTGACTGATGAAATTCTTCAGCTGTCAACTCTTCTGTTGTCACCAATTTCAGCACTGTCATCTATGATTGAATTTATAAACTTCAAAATCAAATTTTGTTTGTTAGGAATAATCAACTTTTATAAGATTCATGATGTGTTCCATTGAGGTATTATTCAAAATTAAAATATAAAATTATGGAATATTCACCTGAAAGGCCCCTCTCCTCAACTTAATTAATTATTTAACTATAGCACTTTCGGACTTGTCCCATCATCGACAGGATTCAAAACTGGTGTTTCACTGAAGATCTGGTAGAGGGGGTTACATGTATTGGGTTTGTTTTCGTTTATCAGATTGTCGTTATGAGCCGCTTTCATGATTTCCGTCTCTTCGAGTATGTTTATCTTCGCTGGAATTATAATGCACAGAGAAATAATCCAGCAAAGATAAACGTACTCGAGATGGAAATCATGAAAGCAGCTCACAACAACGACAATCAGATAAACGAAAATTAACCCAATACATGTAACCCCCTCTACCAGATCTTCAGTGAAACACCAGTTTTGAATCCTACCGATGATGGGACAAGTCCCAAAAGCGCTACAGTTAAATAATTAATTAAGTTGAGGAGACGGACCTTTCAGGTGAACATTCCATAATTTTATATTTTAATTTTGTTAGGAATACCAAATGAGACAGCAGACTCAACTTGTTAATTATGTATCTGAACTTACAGTTTTCTCATGGTGTGTTCTAATTGTTCTGATTTCAGAAAAAGTGTTTAAATTGCATGCCCCTTGACCAACATATTCCCAGCCCAATCGGTCCCTTCCAAGTATTTTTTTTATATAAAAATGTTAATATTTTTTATTCAATTCTCCAGGTTGTCATTCTCTCCTGGCATTTGCATAATTGTAACCCACTTCTGAGATTGGGGCGCAAGGAAGGTGGGGTTACACTGCCTGATATGATGGGTGATGATGATAATGGTATGCCAGGAGAGTCAATCCTAAACTTAGGCCAGTATTCAAGAACCAAGCTTTCTGCGAAGAGTGACTCTCAGCACATTTCTTTGTGATTAATTATGTTGGTCATGCAGAACCTACTCTAACTGGCTCACTCTATGCAACACCATGTGCTAACAGGATATTTATATAAAAAAAAGTTTCCAGGAACACATTGAAAGATGAGAACCTCAGCGTATGGAAGACGGAGATGGCATGGCCTAGAGAGCTTGGTTCTTGAATGCCAATCCTAATCTAAGGCGAATATGAATGATGATGTTCAGGGACCATTTGGACTGTAAAGTTTCCCGACATTTGTCTTACAAGTGAGTGATAATCTTGAAAAAAAAACCTCACCCTGGAAAGTTTCCCTGACCGGGAGATCAAACCTAGGCCCACTGCGTGAGAAGGCAGCACGCTACCTCAAGACCACAGCAGTGGACATTATTGGACATTAAACAATATTTAATTTGTTACCACATGTAATATAGCTATTATTTATTCATGACCAAAAGTAAGTACAGGAATGAAATATATGGATGAATTCCAAGATTGGAAAATGTTAATTCAAATAAAAATATCGAAAATATGAAGCTTTACTGCTGAAAGTAATGTATAAATTCTCAATAAAAATACTTCTGATTAGAAGACGTCAGTTGGTATGATGGTAGTGACAGCTATTAGCCTTCAGACAAACGAGAACTGTATAAGTTGAAAAGAAATGTTGATGTTTGTATCGTTTGAATGGTGTAATTGGACAGCACACTCATACGGAAAACAAGAGATTCAGGTTTAAAATCCCAGTTCAAACATTAGTTTTTCTTTCTTAAATTAAACAAAATAAATTTACCTGGTTTATAGACGAGTTGCCGTAAACAATTTGAGGTATGAAACCAAGAATCTCAGATAAAATATATGCTATTAACAATTGTTTGCATTTGACAATAATTCAGTAAAAGGAGACCATGAAATAGGAATATGGTATGAGATGACTTTGCCTTTAATTGGGATTGGATGAAAGTCAACTATTAAGAACTAAGAATTAAATGAATCATGAATTCTTCTTACCTCGTACTTCTATGTTTTTTTTAAACACAGCCCTGTAGTATCAGCGACCATTGTCACCATCTTCAGCTGTTTTCACGACTCAATTTTTTTTCTTTTTTGCCAGTAATTATCCAAACTGCCATCTGGATAATTACCGGCAAAAAAGAAAAATTGACGGTCGTGAAAACAGCTGAAGATGGTGACAATGGTCGCTGATATTGCAGTGCTATGTTTAAAAACATAGAAGTATGAGGTAAGAAGAATTCACTATTCATTTAATTCTTATTAACAAAACCTCATAATGTTAAAAATTCTCAAATTTATTATATAATATTCAGAACTAATCAATTATATTTACAAAATCTGTAAACAATTTTAGTTCTAATACTGAATTATTCAAATTTAAGTAGCTGATAAATCAAATTTTTGTCTGAGTCTGTAGTTTCCCTGCGTCAAATCGTGTGTCTGTGACTAGATAAATTTCTTGGTTTTAATTAATTTACACACCGAATATGATGTGTATGTTTGTTCATACTATGAATGGATAACAGAAAATTAAAAACAAACTATAAAATTCTATAACTAACTCACTAGCACTATCAAAACCATAGGTTCATGGCTGCACGGACATAAGCTCTCCATACATCCCTATCCTGAGCCAATGTTGTTCCAATCATCCCCTGTATAATCTACTTCTCTCAAATCATAGTTAATGTTATTCTCCCACCTCATTCTTGGTCTACCAACTGGGCGTTTTCCCTCTGATTTTCCTACAAGAAGCTTCCATGCAAGTCTTTCATTCCCATATGTGTCACATGTCCTGCCCACCGCAGTCTATGAGACTTAACTATTCTCATTATATCTGGCTTCCTGTAAAGACCACGTAATTCACCATTATGCAGTCTTCTCCATTCACCTGTCTGTTCATCTCTCTTTGTTCCAAAAATTTTCCTAAGAACTTTATTCTCAAATACTCGTAATCTCCTTTCCTCCCTTAAAGTAAGAGTCAATGTTTCGCATGCATATAATATAACTAGTAGAATAATAGTTTTATATATTTTCAGTTTAACGTTTTTTGAAAGGAGTTGGGAAGTCAAGAGTCTCTGTAATGCATAATAGTACGCATTTCCAGAATTATTGAGCTTGTGTTTAATTTCTTTGTGCATCTCATTCCTGTTTGTGATTATTGTTCCTAGGTATTTGAATTCAGCCACTTCCTCAAAATTTCCATTTGTCATTAGCTGTCGATTTCCATTATATAATGTATTTGTGTGTGACCATACATTCAGTTTTATTGATATTTACTTCTAGTCCTAATTTCTTAGTGTTACTCAGTAGTGTGTGCAAGTTGGCCTTTAGTATCTCCTCGCTATCGCCCAATAGTACATCATCAGCATAAACTAAGCTCTTCTATAAAATTATACAATTAGAAATAAAGGTAAATTTTGACAGCAGAATAAAATTATATTCTGTAACCACTTAATATTAGAATATTCTCGTGCAAAGGTGATAGCTACTTTAAGAATGTTATACAGGACATGACTGTTAAGACTAACTGCAACATCTACGTAACTTACTGTATTCACTTTCTTATTGATAGCGTACTAATGGATGTGCACAATGGTTAAGGGAGACCATCCAATTGTTGGAATGCTGATGCCACTACTACTCTCATGCAACAGTTTGTGATTTGAATTTTAAAAAGTTCATCATACAGAAAAACTAAGCAAAATTCCTCAGTAAATAAAATTTATGGTCCAATTTTACTGGTTTACAGAATATTTTTTTTAATAGGAGAAACTAAATTTCTCTTACCAGCTTAATTAAAAGTGAGACTATAGTAAAAACAAAACTTTTTAATTATTCTATTTCAGGTAAACCTTTATTTCAGATTTTGCTGATTTTTGGAGAATACTTTCCCAATTTTATTTTAATGGTATATATTGAGTTTTGTTGCAAAACATTGAAAATTGCAACTGCTAGAGTGATTATTAATTTTTTGTTTCTGGTGATCTATGTCTAATGATCCAATTTTGCTGATTAATGAGTTCAGTCTCACCTTTTTTTAATTGTTATATGCCTAGTTTGGTTCTGATAAACAAAAATTGCTGCTGCTAGAGCATTAACACACACATATATATATATCTTCTCTTCTTCTTCTTCCTTCCAAGTATTAGGCCAAGGCCTGTTACGATCCTATAGAAAATTTTCCCTTATGGGAAATTCTCGTATAAGACTTGAAAGCATAATAGTAGTCCCTTCGATTGGTTGCTGGCCAAAGGAAAGCAAGACCAGTGATGGGGCTGCCATCTTATAGCCTCTGGTCAGGCTTTTCTGGAGAAGAAAAGAAAATAAAGGAAAGAAGAAATGGAAAAAAGGAAGGACTCCCTAGCCCTCGGATGCCCTAATAGCGTCAGGGTCGAAAAAACAAGAGTTAACCAAGAGAGGTTAGATAGTAAAGTTAAAAGAGTGCAAAACACAAGTAAGTGGAAGAAATGTTTTGCACAGCTTGGGCACCTTGTGGTCGCCATCCGCATATCCCCTAGATGAGGACCCCTGAGGGGACATAAATAAATAAATTTGGTCATGGTCATTTTCAGTCTCTGTTATATAGGACCGGTGAAGATATGTAAAACTTATTCAAAAGTATTTTCATTAGAACGGCCTCAATAGCTTCATTCCTTTGGAATTCGCTAAAAAGGGATATATTTAATTATGTTACTTAACAGCATTTTTAAATTGAAAATTAGCAATGCAATTTGATGAGGGGAATTATTATATTAGTTGTCATGCTAATTGTGAAGTAATATTGAGACAGTTTTGGTGGATTAGATTTTGTATGGTTACTGGTCTTACATCTACATATGTCATTCACAATTGAATAATTATCCAGTTAGTATATGCAGCGACTCATATAAAGATTTAGTTCTAATGTTGTCTTTATGCTGAATTTCTCTTTCATCTAAAAATATTATAATTTAGTTTTTGAAAATACATGTCGATTTATATAAATAGAATATTTTTTTCTGTGTTGTATGATACACAAGAAAATATTTATTTACATTTAGTGCAACAGTTGTTGCTGCTCGTGAACATTTAGTTTCATATCCTTATACCATAAAAGAAATGATTAAATTATGGAAGAGTTGCATGTAGAACCCATTCTTCGCCATATACAAAACTACCAGAATAACTGGAAAGCCCATCTTCAACGAATGCCGTCTCATATAGAATTCTAAAAGCCATGCTTCATTACTGCCCCCAAGGCAAAAGATTGCTGGGACGTCCAAAAAAAAGTGCTGACCGTAACAGGCCACACAGCCTAATACTTGCATGGATGATGATGATCCTTATACCTGTGCTAGCTTATTTATGCAAAAAGAAGAAACATTCACTATTCTGAAGGTCGCTCATCTGAGTAGTGGTGATTTGCTTGAATTATAATAAATCAAAGACAAATGAGTCAAAAACAATGAATCACTACATTTGTAATGAAGCAACTTAGTATGTTTCATCATGCCAAAATATATGTTCCAAAGAGTACTGTAGTGACCTTATTAGGAGATATGAAAATGAAGGCAAAATGGAATTGGTATAAACACAGGTTGGCAAAAAAATTTAATCAACAAGGAAGAATAAAGATAAATCCAAGATATATTACCACATAAGTGAATGAGGAATGGAACAAGCAGGTCAATCCACAAATATTAGGAGGATACTTTGAACAGAAGACAAAAATAAATAGGTAGAGATTATAAACTTCGCTAAGGAGTATAATCAAAGGACAAAAATTAGTGAAATGATGCCTTTGCTGATGAGAGATCCTACAAAGTTTTTGGGTTTGATAGGAAGACCTAATCAAGAGCTACAAAAAATAAACCTTAACCAACTATGAAGCATAGTGAAAGATATGTAATGGTTTGGGGGTGTAATTTTGCTAATAGAGTTGGTTTTATTGACAGTGATATGGACAAGCATAAATATTTACAATGCGAAAGAATACTGAGAAATTATGGATGCTGCAAACATTTAAGTTTTACCAGGATAACAAATTCCAAACACATGACCTGTGACATGTGTTCCTGGTTGCTGTACAACTGTCACAAAGTGATTCAAACCCTGGCCCAGGGATTAATCCCTGCTTGGCCTACTCATTGGATTTGAATCTGAAAATTTGTGGGTTGAATTAGACTGCTAGACAAGAACTTCACCAATTATTCCATCTATGGAAATAAAAGGAAAGACTAGTGGAATAATATTAGTTACTGAACTTTTATAGGAATAAATCACTATGAGGTTTAATTCAAGATAAAATCAAATGTTTCATGCCTGTCCTCTTAATTATGAGGAGAGGTATGAAACATTTGATTTTATCTTAATATTAGTTCAACTACACATAGGGAGTTAGTATGCCATTTTAAGTTGAGATTATTTCTTTGTTTGATTTAGAATTACATGTCCTCTTAATGAAGTGTTATTGTTGGAATTATTTTATTTTAAAGAAGTTCAATAATAAAATAGTCAATACTTTCAAAATTCACAAAACCAAATGTTTATGGGAGTCATTAGATTATCTTGCTGCCATGCGATGTTGGCATTCCCCATAGGTATACTTATAGTTATGCAAATGTCTCAAAGTGGGCGGACACTGGTTCCATAGGCTGACCAAAATTCTTTTCCCCATGGGGAAATTTGAAGGCAAGATGCCTTAAGGTGCAGAATTGAAAGATTAGATTTAATAAGATGTAAATTTGTTGAAAATTATTGATTGTACTGCATATGAAAGTATTATTTTGGCTCGTCTAAAATCTGAAATTTCAGAGAGGAATATTATACCTCACCATCAATTTGGATTTAGAAATTCTCACAGCACTCCACTGCAGTTAGCTAAACTGGTCGACCGAATTGTCACGGGTTTCAACTCCAAGAAGAGCACTTCGGCCGTATTCCTTGACGTTGAGAAAGCTTTCGATACGACTTGGATATATGGATTACTTTTCAAATTAATAAAATTTAACATTTCAGCTTCACTTGTTAAACTTATCGCTAAATACCTCACTAACCGGCAATTTTATGTGTCGGTTAGTGGGTATAAATCTGACTGGAAGCCCCTAAAGGCGGGAGTCCCTCAGGGAGCAGTACTTTCACCCATTCTTTACACTATATACGTAGCAGATTTTCCTTCTTTCCCTTATATTCACACTGCTACATTTGCAGACTATATCTGCATATTCTACCAATCCTCTTTCCGAGCCCTACGTCATCGTGTCCACGTCCTACAAAATGCCCTAAATTCCATACATTCCTGGTTCCGTCTGTGGAACATCAAATTAAATGTGAGTAAAATCCAAGCGATTTTATTCACCAAAACCCACAGACGGCCTCCTATCAGACTGACCCTAGGGACTCAACTTCTCCGCCTTGGGACTTCAGTGAAATATCTTGGGGTCCATCTGGACTCCAAGCTTACTTTCCAAATTCATGTTCAGCAAATCTCTCAAAAAGCTCATGCTGCATTAGCAATATTATATCCATTTTTCAAGTCGGCCACGCTGTCATCGCGGATCAACCTTCACTTATATCGAGCTGTTATCTGCAGCATGTTGCTCTATTGTTGTGAAGCCTGGAGTATCCTCGCTGCTAGACACAAAAAGAAAGTCCAGGTCATTCAGAATAAATGTCTAAAAATTATTTTTTCGGCACCTCTATACACTAGGATCATAGAGCTTCATGATCTAGCACTGATGCCATATATTGGTGACACAATTGAACAACAAGTTAACAACATGTATGGCTTGATTATAAATCATACAAATCCAATTGTGCGCAATATAGGGCATGTGCTTCAGCGACGTACTGTTCACCGTAATATATTCATCAGACACCCCCAATTGAGATGGTCTAAGCATTCAAGGTGTGCTCGAAACAGAGCAGCGTGGCTCATTCTGAGTCGTCGGCTTTCGGACTCTCTGCTTGTCGACGGCGCGGATTACGACGCCCTGCTCTGGGGAGACCACACCTAATACTCACTTTAATTCATGTCATCACGGCTAAACACCTATGCCGCTAAATATGCAGGGCTAAGACACTGAACCCTAAAGCGATAGCCACTAGCAGTTTGCTGCCAAGGAGCCACAACTGGTTCTAGCATGCAGCACAGTGGGCAATGCTGGACATTGCCAACCGTTAATTAGTTAGTTATGAAAGTATTGAACTTGGCCTCTTAATTGTTTTATGTTTTTTCTTAGTGAATTTTCAGATATGTTTTAGTGATTCAACAGAGTTATCATTGATCTAAAACATAGATCCTTACACTTGAATCCTCACTTTCTCTATGTTCTCTGCATCGCTGGTTCTGTGTTTAGTGGGATATCATTGGTTCTCTATGCTCTATAATCCATCACATCCTGGATTCTCTATGATCACTAACTTTTAGTGGGTTATCGCTGATCACTAATTGTTTGTTGATATTTAATCATATGATAATGTTTTAATGGTATGTCAGTTTCGTAGGGAAATAGCTTGGAAAACTAGTAAAGCGATAAGAGAGAAGAAATGTGGGCTTTCCGAAATGTGTTAATGCATACTGAGTTATATTAAATTAGCATATTCACGGCCTTTAGATTCTAACTTTTATTATTTATATGAATTCAGAGTTATGTATTGTAATTTACCAAAAGTCGAAATATTAATTTATCTCATTCTTTGGATTTCAGCGGTGTTGTATTCTTTATATAATGTTCATTTAGCAGGGAGATGTGAGTAAAGTCCTATAATAAAAAAAAGAAGTTTATGTTCTCGTTATATTATGTAGAAAGTAATCAATTTCATTCTATGGATGTCATTGGTTATGCATGCAGAATGAGGCAAAAGGATTTAAACTATTCATGCTGCACTCAATGCCATATCATGTATTTGGCTGAACTATAGAATATGGCTCACCATGTAACATTCTTATGACACTGTTGCACTATATACTTTTTCTGTTTCTTCTAATGTTTTCTACTATTTTAACGTTTGGTAATGGTTATTAAATCTTTTCTTTCTTTTTGTATTACCGTAGTGTGTATGCATAAGGCTTTGTCAATAGATGGCAGGACTATCTCTGCAACCTGCTGTTTTTGTTACTACTGGCTTGTCATTTTTGCACTAGGTTCCAAGTTTCCAATTTTCTGTTTATTTTCATCTAGTGGTATGACAAATCTTGACAAGAAATTGCAGTACTCCTTTTTTAATTTTGTTAGATTAAGAAGGGTTGTTAGTATACATCAAATTAATTTATAGTTTATTCAATAATATGCAAGTGATTTACTTGTTAGGTTACGAAATGACAACTTAGTGTACATCCATTTTTAAAAACCTATTTGAGAATTTATTGCAAAGGGCACACCATAGCCAAGTGTCTTAAGGCACAATGCCTTGGCACAGAGCTATGGGACTTGCATTAGTTCGAGTCCCCATGGGGGAAGAAATTTTCTCATGGAATTTCGACCAGTATGGAACCATTGCCCACCCAGAATCACGAGGAATTTGAGTAGAAACAGTAAGTAGCGGCTCCAGATTAAAAAACCAGCTAAAATGCCTGGAACCTGTCATGCTGACCAAGTCACCACTCTACTGGCTAGATGATTGTTCAGCTCTGTGATTAATACATGTGGATTTGAGGCCAACAGCGGGCTGGTAGGCCTGTTATGCCATGGAGCTTTTTTGTCATACTGGTTACACAAATAGTCCTGCCATCTATTGAACAAGTTCATTAACCTTTGCATGTGTATTACATATCTTGTGGAACTTAAAAAAAAAATTCATGATGAGCCACAAACTGCAGTTTCTTCCATACATTCTTATGGCACTGATGCACTACTTACTTGTTACATCCTGCTTGCAAACTTCACCCATGCGCAATACTACTGTACCAATGCTCCCAAAACATCAAATGAAACTGCACTGCTCTTTTAGGGACTTATAAATAGTAGAAATGAGAATGAGTACCCTGAAAATGTAAGATTTTTTGTACAAATTGTTAGGGAATTAAAAAGTAATATTTAGTATCATAGAATTGTTGTTTTGCAATATGGCTGCTCCCAGGTCAGAATCATGGAAAAACAAAATGCCAACCCAATGGTTTGTAATAATGACAAATCATGATGCCTCACTCAGTAAAACTACTGAGATTAAAACAAACTTTTAAAAAATTGTAACTGTAACCAATGTATCTAACTTATTCAAATCACAATCTAACTGCCAAATGTACCGAAATTTAAGGATTTTTTTTTCTCCCCCACAATTTTAAGATTAGATTTATGTGAAATTCTAATTAATTTTCCTCCATTTCTTATACTTTTTTCTCTTCAACAACCGTATATATATCAGGATGGTAATTCAATTCTACTATGGTAATTTGTGCATTTTTTTTTGTGTTGTACTGAAAACATTAAGAAATGTAATGTCATAACTTCATGTACTTTCCTCTATATATCTCTCGAAAATAAGAATTTGGATTTAGATCAAATTTTAATTTGGATTTGACGTTCAAAGTAAGCTCCCTCAGAGGCCCTAGCACAGCTTGACTTTATAAGACAAGAATGCAAAATATTATTGTTTCCAAAAATATTGAAGAGGAATGGAGTAAACATGCTAATATTTTAAAACAATATGCTAAAAAAAAAAGCCTAGGCACAAAAAGGATATGGTTAAAAAAAATGGCATGAGACATTGGGATAAAGAAATAGTGCAAATTATCAAAGACAAGAAAGAAGCATACCACAAGTACTTACCAAATAAATCAGAAAAGACAAAATCAATTACCACAAAACAAGAGCAATAGCAAAAAAGAGAAACCAGGAAGAGACATAGAAAAGTTGGGAGGAATTTGTGTCACAATTAGAGAATGATATTACTAGACCTGCACCACAAACATACAAAATCTTTAAAAATTTGAATTATGAAACAAAAGACAATCTCAACCTTAATGACATCCCAGCCAAACAATGGTCAAATTATTTTCAAAACCTATGGACTGGAACTCCAAATACTCTCACTTTACCATCATCCAATAACACCTCAACAGATTTGATTACAGTGGATGAACTATCAGAAGTATTAACGAAAATAAGAATCAACAAAGCTCCTGGAGAGGATGGAATCAAAATCGAACTATTTAAAAATGCAAATCCTCTGTTTTTAGACAGATTTCTTATATTCTTTAATAAACTATGGGAAGGAAGAGAGATTCCGATAAGTTGACAAAATCTATAGTAAAAGGAGACAAGAAAAACTGTAAAAATTACAGAGGCATCAGCTTATTACATACTGGATACAAAATTTACGCCAGTATAATTAAGAACAAATTATACAAACATCTTAACAGACTCCTCAGCAAAGAACAGAATGGCTTTCGTAAAGGTCGATCCTGCTGTGATGGTTATTTCTCCATGAAATTATTAGTAGAAAAACACAGGGAATTCAATGTAGAAACACATTTAGCTTTTGTGGACTTCAAAAAAGCCTTCGACAAAATCAATAGGAATAAATTGTTGGAAATTTTAGCTGACAGCAATCTACCACAACAGCATATTTTAAATTTATACAATATCTTATAAAACAAATTTGATTTCAGTTCGAATCAATAACACACAAACAGAATGGACCAAAATTAATAGGGACATAAGACAAGGATGTGGCCTCTCGCCCTTGCTCTTTATCATATACATGGAAAGAATACTCAAAGATTGGCAACAGATGAGACACGGTTCTATCCAAATTAATAGAAACCATAAAATAGACTCTTTGCTTTTTGCAGATGATTTAGTATTAATAGCCCCAACAGAAACAGATTTACAGTATTCTATACACAATTTTAATATAATTGCAAAAAGGTACAATATGGAAATCAGTACAAAGAAAACTAAAGTGATGGCCTTTTGTGGGAAATACCCTATACCTAGCTAAATTGTTTTGGATGATTAAATTCTAGAACGAGTAAACAAATTTAATTATTTGGGTTATAATTTAACATTTCAAGATAAAGCTGATATATCAAAGAAAATCACAAATTTTACAAAAACAACGGGGATAATTAACAGTATAATGAAACCATCTTTAGTACAGAAGAACACAAGATTACGGCTTTATAAGGTTCTCATAAGACCAGTATTAAGATATGTTAGTGAAGCATGGACAATACGAAGAAGAGATGAAAGCCGAATAACAGCAAATGAGATGCAATTTATATACCGTACAGCAGGCTACACAAAGTGGGACCATAAAAGAAGTGAAATTATGGAAGAGTTGGATGTAGAACCCCTTCTCCACCATATACAAAACTACCAGAACAACTGGAAAGCCCATCTTCAACGAATGCCGTCTCATAGAATTCCAAAAACCTTACTTTGCTACTGCCCCCAAGGCAAAAGGTCGCAGGGACGTATCCAAAAAGCGCTGGATGGAAAATTCCTCTTTGAGACCGTAACAGGCCGCTCGCCCTAATACTTACATGGATGATGATGATGATGAAGTAAAAAAATCAATTAGTGCAGTACAATACAGAATTCCATATATTTCATTACTCTAGTACAAGTAACTTTCATGACAGTCCCACAATGGAGACACATTAACACCCATACCAAAACAAATCTTTCCATCTCAACTACGTCACATATTATGAAGAAATAATGTAATTTACATAATATGAAAAAAAAAATTGATCTACCAGTATTATTGTAGTAAGGTAATACACTGTTAGATGTTGCAGTAAAAAAAAGTATGTTGGTATCACAAATATACATATGTCATCTAATCAATAGCATTTGAGATAATTTACAACCTTTGGTCCATTCTAGCATGAAGTGGACTCTATTTCGCTGACAGTATCTGAAATAATATTGATAAAAAGGTAATGTGATCCCACTATAGACCTTAGGAGGCCTTTAGGGTAGTAGGAAGTTAAGGATTCCACCTTTCTAAACAAGTGGCAAGAGGTGTCAACCATTATTAATTTTTTAATGTTAAAATTTAATTATCATCATCATAGTACATTCACGAATTTAGGCCATTTGTTGACCTGTTTCGGCCTCAAGAGAAACACCATCCAGAAGTCTTTTGAGTGGACGTCCTGGTCTTCTTCTTCCTGCAGGTTGATATCTTAACATTTGTTTGGGTATTCTGTGATCTTCCATTCGATGAACATGTTGCATCCATCTTGACTTATAATCAGAAATTTTGTTTTCTAAAGATTCCATGTGTAATTCTTCTAAGATGTCTTCATTTTTTTTTTTTTGTGATCTAGTAGTGTGTATCCTGCAGTCCTCCGAAGATATCTCATTTCAGCAGATCTAAGTCTCTGTATATCCTTCTGTTTCAACGTTAATTACAACTTCGAAAAAAAATGTCAACCATGTTGTAAGCCCTTCATGACAGCCACCTTTATCCCCCAAACATATGTCTGGAACTCATTTCTCGTAGAGGTTGAGTTGACTCCAGGGCCATGGATCTGCCAGAATGTTTGGGGCAGTTAAAAATCCTGACCCCATTGGGATTTGAACCTGTAATCTTCCAGCTTGTAGCATATTGTTTAAAATAATATTGAGTGCAGTAGAATAATTGTAGATTTGGAACTTTAGAACTTGGAAACTATTAAAAACTTAATTCATTCATAGTTAAATATGGGAAATAACATTGAGGTTCTTAATTCGTAAATGAATGAGTTATTTTTTACATCTAACCTCATATTTCATGTTTTCTTTAAACATGGGAACTAGTTTTCAAGAGAAAATGAGAGAGATGTTTCTCTTGAAAACTAGTTTCCGTGTTTAAAGAAAACATGAAATATGAGGTAAGATGTAAAAAATGACTCATTAATTTGTGACTTAATTAATTCACTGACACTATTGAACCCGGAAGTTTATGGCCAGGTAGACACAGGCTCTCCATATACATTCCTATCCTGAGCTCATATTTTCCAAGCATTCATTGTATTGGAAGAACAACATTCCTTTGCAGGACTGATATCACGACTTACATCTGATCAGTGTTACTAATTATGATGTGGGTGACAGGAAGTCCACAGTAATTACGTATGAAAAAACTGCACTTAAACTAGCGTGAAATATTTTCAAAGTCCTATAGAATAACAATGTGCATGCACCAAAGTTTGTAGAGCCACCGATAACCCACAATCGAACCACATATTGATTATCATCCTCGATTACTATCTGTCACTATGAAATTTAAAAGACCAATATTTGCAATAAATCCCCAAATCTATGTTAAAAAGATAGATTAATAATATTAAAATTACCAAACGTTTATTAAAAATGGGTGTACACTTACTTATCGCTCCCTAACGCTGATCCAACCAGCGATAACCCAAAACAGCGATAGAAGAATCATAGACTAAGGAATATACTCTGTGGAGAAAATAGCAGTTAGCATCACAATATTGTCTAACAGTGTCATAATATTGTGATTTGCATATTTAAATAAATACTTCAAAACTGTCTAATAATGTTATAAAAATTGTTTGAAAAAGTTTAAAATATTAAATAATGTTAGTAAATACAAAAGAAGAGCTATAGTTTACAATAATATAACTGAAAAATCAAGCGCTCCCTCAGGGGTCCTCATCTAGGGGATATGTGGATGGCGACCATAAGGTGCCCAAGCTTAGCAAAACATTTCTTCCACTTACTTGTGTTTTGTACTCTTTTAACTTTACTATCTAACCTCTCTTGGTTAACTCTTGTTTTTTCAACCCCGATGCTATTAGGGCATCCGAGGGCTAGGGAGTCTTTTCTTTCTTCCATTTCTTCTTTCCTTTATTTTCTTTTCTTCTCCAGAAAAGCCTAACCAGAGGCTATAAGATGGCAGCCCCATCACTGGTCTTGCCTTCCTTTGGCCAGCATCCAATCGGAGGGACTATTATTATGCTTTCAAGTCTTATATGAGAATTTCCCGGAAGCCGTCCTATGAAACGCTGGAGGGAAAATTTTCTATAGGATCGTACACAGGCCTTGGCCTAATACTTGGTAGGAAGAAGAAGAAAAATCAAGCGCTAGTAAAAGTGCAGTTGAGCCATTACGTATATTATTGTTTGTTGTGTAAGTTATCTTTAACAAACACTTGAAAGGAAAATAATTTACTCACATATATAAAACATGGAAATGTTGAAACTGCACCCTTCATTTTCAATACATTTTTGGTTCCTGCTTAAGAAATTGAACATTACACTTTATAGTTCCCTCTGAAAAATGGCAGCAATTTCTTGACTAATGTTATTTTAAGTTCATCTAAAGTTTTGTTTTTTTATTTATATTCAATGCCCCAGGTTGTCATTTTGACATTTCTGTTCTCTCATGGGATAGGCATAATTGTAAATCACTTCTGAGGTTGGGTCACCTGGAAGGCGAGGCTATGCTCTCCCAATGATATGATGGAGGATGATGATAGTGGTGCATCGAGGAGAGTCCTTAATCCTGAACTTAATATAAGGTGAATATGATGTTTGGGGACCATTTAGGCCTTAAAGTTTCCTGACATTTGTCTTACAGGTGAGGGAAGAAACCTCACTCACGTGCCAATTCTGTATGCACATATGAATCATATATGAATATTTTTTGGGGAATAGAATACGTGAATTGAGCTATTTCACATAATACACTGTATTCTGTCACCTAAAAACACACATGTTTATCATGCAAGAGTTCAACTCTCACTGAAACCTAGCATGGCCTTTGGCGCAGTGATGGGGGTATTTATATCTTGCCACTGCCTGCATAGGATCTAGCACTGTTGACTAGCTGTAAGCCATGAAATAATTTTGCGAAGAAATGTTCACCCAGTATAATTCACCTCCCTTAGATCATGGTTAATATTATTCTCCCACCTCATTCTTGGCCTACATACTGGGTGTACTATAAGAAGATTCAGTACACCTCTTTTCATTCCTCATTTGTGCCATATGTCCTACCCATTGCAGTCTGTTCATATTTAATTTATTTTCTCACAAAGATCATGTAGCTCACTTGTAGTTTTCATTTATTTAGCTGTTTGTCTCTCTTTGGTTATAGAAACAAATTTATTGATCATGCTAGTCTGATGCAGCTGATTTAGCATCAACTTGCAGTTGGATTGAATTTCCTGATTGAAGTTTTTGAGAGATTTTCTCAACTGCAAGGTCAAATTTCCTAAAAACTCACTGGCCTCTTAAATACCATGAATCATAAATTATATTTGAAAATAACATTATATGCTCAGACTGGGGTTTGAACCCAGTCTGAGCATATCATTTTTCTCTTCAAATATAATTTATCCTTCAGTGAGAAGTGTTACATTTATAATAAAAAATAACCATGAATCATATTTGTAAAAAATTAAATGCATTGCTATCAATTTCACAACATTAACCTACCCAGAGATCCTTGTATGATTTAAGAGCCCAAGATGTGATATTTAATGGATAGAGAGTATCTTTAATTTTAATTTGTCTGTTCATCGCTTCCTTGAGTCCCAGTGGAGTCAGGATTTATAAACTGTCTTAAAATCTTCTGACGGCATCATGGCCCTGGGATTAACTGAGCCTTTAACAGAAATGGATACTAAGTTCATAGTTAAATGTGGGAAATAACATTATGAGGTTCTTAATTCATAAATTAATGAGTCATTTTTTAACATCTTACCTCATATTTTATGTTTCTTCAAACACGGGAACTAGTTTTCGAGAGAAAGATCTCTCTCATTTTCAACCAACGTTATGACTACCGGATTTTCGTTGGAATCTCCATCAATAATGTTGCCATCTGGTGTTGATTTAATGAACTTTGAGATGAGGTCGCGTTCATCAGTAATCTCAAAATTCATGGATCTAAATTTGTTCTTCTGAATATATATCTTCTCCCAAATTGTCAATTCTAAAGGTTTTTCCAAATGTTTTAAAAGTAGGGCTTCTTTTTTAATTTTATGATTCTCCAATAAACTATGTGCTGCAATAGCTGATTTTTCAATTTCACCATTTTTAATATTTCTGAAGTGTTCAGGTTTTCTTAATAAGAATCAAATGAATCGTGAATTCTTCTTACCTCATATATCTATGTTTTTTTACCACAGAACTGCAGTATTGCAAAATACATCATTGGCATCTTCAGCTGTTTTCACAAATGTCAATACGCATTCGGAATTCTTCTTCTTCTTCCTTCCAAGTATCAGGCCAAGGCCTGTTACGATCCTATAGAAAATTTTCCCTCCTACTTCTGGGAAATTCTCGTATAAGACTTGAAAGCATAATAATAGTCCCTTCGATTGGTTGCTGGCCAAAGGAAGGCAAGACCAGTGATGGGGCTGCCATCTTATAGCCTCTGGTCAGGCTTTTCTGGAGAAGAAAAGAAAATAAAGGAAAGAAGTAATGGAAGAAAGGAAAGACTCCCTAGCCCTCGGATGCCCTAATAGCATCGGGGTCGAAAAAAACAAGAGTTAACCAAGAGAGAGTAGATAGTAAAGTTAAAAGAGTGCAAAACACAAGTAAGTGGAAGAAATGTTTTGCTCAGCTTGGGCACCTTATGGTCGCCATCCACATATCCCCTAGATGAGGACCCCTGAGGGGGCATTCGGAATTCAGATTACAAATAACATAATACTTAACACAATGCTATTTGCTGACCAGGTAGTAATTGCTAAATCAGAAGATATGTTACAAAAAGGCTTATTTACTCTACATAACATCACAAAAGACTATGGTATGAAAATTTCAACTGATAAAACCAAAGTAATGGCATTCCAAGTATCAATCCAATATGTAGCAAAATAGTGTTTGAAAATACAATTTCAGAACAAATTAATAATTTTTCCTATCTAGCAAATTTTGCCCATCAAGGCAAGAACGATCTTATAAAACAAAATTTTTTACAAATATTATGCTTAATAAATAATATTTTAAAACCATGTGTTGTACAAAAATATTCAAGACTAAAATTAAAAAAAAACTCTAGCCCTCCCAACTTTCCTGTATGGAAGTGAAATCTATGTTCTAAAAAAAGAAAGACCACCAGATTAAGAGCTGCAGAAAAGAGATTCATGCGCCTAACTGCTGGATATACTCTACTTGACCATAAGAGCAATGAAGATATTTTAAAGGAACTCCAAATGCAACCTTTAAAAAAAAAATATATATATCCACCTGCAGAAACAGATGGCTGCAACATGTATCCCAAATGACACCAACTAGGATCCCCAATACAGTTCTTCGGTATTACCCATGAGGACAATGATGACCTGGACATCCATAAAAAGACTTTTAGATCCTATCTAGTTAAGACTGGAACAGGTCAACATTGGCCAATATTCATGAATGGTGTATGATGATTATTATTATTATTATTATGTTAATCTCCCATCTTGTTCCTGGCCTACATACTGGATGGTTTCATTTGGCTTTTCTACAAGAAGTTTCCACGACTATCTTTCATTTCCCATTTGTGCCACATGTCCTGTCCATTGCAGTCTATGATAATTAACTGTTATTACATCACTTTCCTATAAAGATTGTGTAGCTCATTGTTATGAAATTTTCTCCATTCACCTATCTGTTAATTTTTCTTTGGTCCAATATTATTCCTAAGCACTTCATTTTCAAATATGCATAATTTTTTCTACTTCCTTAACCCTTTAGGTGCCATGAGCTGATTAGTTCGGCTCTGATGCTCCTATCCATTACTTGCCAGACAATATCTTTAAACTACTTGCAAAGCCGATCACATCGGTGGATGCGATTTAAATCTCTTAACACACGAGATTTTACCCATGGCATGCAGAGGGTTAAAAGATTAAAATAATAGAACATGCACCTGAGATCTCAGTTGTCATCAACAAAGTAAAATTTGTTTCATATCCATATAGTCTAAATGGTAGAATAACTGTTTTGTATATTTTTACTTTAACATATTTTGAGAAAGGATGGAATAACAAGAGTCCCTGTAATGCATAAGGATGCATTTCAAGAGTTGAGTTATGTTTAGTTTTTTCCCTGCGCCATTTGGAGATATCCAAGTGTATTTATGATTGCCTCTTATGCTGGAATTTTGTGATCTTGATAATGAGATTCTTTGATGTTGTTACTTATACTCATGAAGACTGATCTTGTCTATTATTAGCCTGAATATATCTTCCTTCTCACTTTTGCATTAAAATCTCCTAAAACAATTTTCTTATGTTATCACAAAAGCTTATTACATATGCATTCTAATTTTTCAAAAAAAAACATCCTAGATTTTGTCATTGTTTTCTTCTGTACATAAATGTATGTCTACAATTATAAAATCATGTCATTTACCCTTAGAATCATGTATGAAATGAAGGGATCAGCTGTAAAACATGTTAACTGACAAATTCTTGAAAATTGAGTTGTAACATGTAAACTGTGATATGTGACCTTCTGAAGCATTTGGTGCACATAGTTTTTACATCCATCAATAGATGGTAAATGGTCAATAGATGGTAAATAAAACTACATGCACCAAATGCTTCAGGTCACATATCACAGTTTACATGCTACAACTCAATTTTCAAGAATTTGTCAGTTACCATGTTTTACAGCCGAGCCCTTCAAATCATATTGCTAACAAACCTAACATATTGGACAGCTGAGAGGACTCTTCTTTGTTAAAAAAACAGTTCTGAATTCTGGTCTCATTGCACCCCCATAATGTAAATCTTCCTCGTTACCTTTTCCTGCCCACCTTAACTTCCTGCAAAGCAATAATACCAAAGGAAATTTAACAAATTATCATGTTAGTATTTCTTACTTACTTACTTACTCACTGGCACTATCGAACCCGTAGGTTCATGGCCGCGCGGACATAAGCTCTCCATACATCCCTATCCTGAGCTAATGCTTTCCAATCATTTCCTGTATAATCTACTTCCCTCAAATCATAGTTAATGTTGTTCTCCCACCTCATTCTTGGTCTACCAACTGGGCGTTTTCCTTCTGGCTTTCCTACAAGAAGTTTCCATGCACATCTTTCATTCCCCATACGCGCAACATGTCCTGCCCATCGCAGTCTACGGGACTTAACTGTTCGTATTATATCTGGCTTCCTATAAAGATCATGTAGTTCATTGTTATGTAGTCTTCTCCATTCACCTGTCTGTTCATCTCTCTTTGGTCCAAAAATTTTCCTAAGAACTTTATTCTCAAATACTCGTAATCTCCTTTCCTCCCTTAAAATAAGAGTCCATGTTTCGCACCCATATAATATAACTTTGGCATGGGTTCCCTGAAGTAGTCCCCGCCCGGAGAACCGAATGGGGGACTATTTGACCTCCGGAAAATTTTACCCCAGTAGAACCCATGTCCGCATTTCTTGACGGTTGTATTTTTACGGTGAAAGATCGTCACTCTTTCGACCAAGGTACTTATTTCGTCTGGCTTATCACCTTCGACCAGTCCGGCATGGGTAACCCTATCGGCAGCAATGCTACCGCCGGCATAGCTCTCAGGATCATTTAAGCACACAAGCCACTCCACCACGACAAGGTAAAGATACCATGGAGGGATGTTAGTATTTCTAGTTACCCATTTTATATAATGTCCTAACATTCCATCTTGTTCTGGGGGTAAAGGCGGCCATCACGCAGGGCTGACAACCTGGCTGACTTCAAGTGTTGATTGTCTAGAAAAAGTGGGAGCCTTAACCTCTTACTACCCCAAGGGCCTCCGGGCCTGTTGTGGGATCACTTTACTTTTACCTAACATTCCATATTCCTAAGTACTTTTTGATATGTGGTAGTCCCCACCTGGATATCTGAATGGGAGATTATCTTATATCCAGAAGTTGTTTACTGTGGAACCTATGCCATTTCTATAGTGAAATATCACTTTTTCGACCAAGATATGTATTTTAGTCTGGTGTATCACCTTTAACCTGTCCAGCAAGGGTGATCCTTCTGTCAGCAATTATACCATCAGTATGGGTCGCAGGATCATTTAAGCATGCAAGCTGTTCCATCACAAACAAAATTAAGCTACATTGGAGAGGAATTGTAAGAAAGGAAATAATTAATATTGAATGCCTTTGGAATTGTAGAACTTGGAAATTATAAAATAATATTAAACATGCATGTTTCAGGATTTCTTGTGGAGGTTGGTCATACTTAATTTTTTATGTCACATATCACATGTTTCCATCTATCAGTGATTTCGTAAACCTTGTGCATCCACAGTACTGTTCTGTAAAACTTAGAAAAAATCTAGAGTGTCATAGATTAAGTTTTCCGACAAAATGTAAAATTATTTTCAACATGTTACACAAGCCAAGAAACATCCAAAACAATTTATGGAGGAAGTAAAGGCAAAGAGGAACATTTTTACGGCAAAAACTGGCAATAGATGAGTTTGGGCAGTCTGTATACATAATGTTTATGTTGACAACAATGGTATTAAAATATTCAACATATAGAAACTAGTAGTGTCAACATAAAACAGTGGTACAGTCAATCACTACTTCCTTAAGAAGGTATCAAAAATAAATCTCCCTAACCACCTAGTGGAATTACACAATTGCAAAGTGGTTGCTGCATATTTAGAACATGGAATTCCCTTCCACCCTATGTCAGAGACTGCCAAACTTACCATCTTTCAGAAACAAATTGAAAATAAAATTACTAACAGAAACAGCTCACTAATGATGTTTTTTATTATTAATTTAACATCTCTCAATGAAAGATAAATTAAATTTGAAGAGAAAAATTTTCGACTAGACCGGGACTCGAACCCGGGACCCTTGGCTTTCCGGGCCAAGTGCTCTACCAACTGAGCTACCGAGGCGAGTTACGATCTAGACGCAAATTTTTCTCTTATATACGTTGTAATTCCCTATCGCCAAATGCTTTTGAAACCATTGTTTCTATCTTTGCAAATGGCGGCTTCTTAGTTAAGAAGACATTTATTGGAAATTTAACATTACTTTAAAAGCCAGTAAGGCCTCTAATGATGTTTTTTATTATTAATTTAACATTTCTCAATGAAAGATAAATTAAATTTGAAGAGAAAATTTTTTTTTTTCGACTAGACCGGGACTCACTAATATTACTTTTTTAAAAATTAATGTGTTTTTTTCATTATTTAATAAAAATAGATTTAAAATCCGTTAATATATTTACCTAATGCCTTGTATAAAAAAGTGATAGATTAATTCATCATAGTTTATTACTTCCTTTGTATTTCTTTCTTTCTTTTCCTTTTATGTATAGTAGATTCGAGCTATTATTCCTTTCTGTATTCATTCTATCATTAATTTACTTTTAATTGTATTTAATTTCATTGTATTATTAGACATAATTTTCATTATTATTCAGTATGACTGATAATTAATTGTTTAGTATGTACTATTATTGTAACTTTATATACGAGGGCGGATCGGAAAGTAACGCACAATAATTTTTTTCTGCCTTGGTATTGCAGCTAGAATGTTGAAATTTCACAGAGATATAGTTTGAAGTTTTCACTACAGATGGTATTTTTTTCTCAGGTGCACCTCTTGCGAGAGAAGCTTGAACTATGCAACAAAGATGGCGCGCATGCTACAGTCGTCCACCTGTGAGGAACAGAGAAGTGTTGTTCGATTTTTGTGGGCCAAAGGGCATAAACCCAGTGAAATTCACAGGGACATGTGTGACTTATGTTTTAATTGGTAAGTTATCTTTAGGAATTAGGCAAAGGTTTATTCGCCTGTTTATCAAAAACATCGCTTCACGATAAAGTTTGAAGTATTGCCTGCCCTATGATTTAATTAAATGGCCGCAGTAGCGTGTATGGGGATAATTGTATGGACCGTAGCAATGTCTCCAGGTGGTGCACATTCTTCCAAGAGGGACGCATGAACCTTAGTGATTCGCCACGCTCCGGCCTGCCGACAACAGCAGCAATCCCGCAGAATGTCAGAGGCATTGAGACGACAATTCTGAACGACCGGCGTGTGCAACTGCGAGCCTTATCGCAGAAGTTCAACATTTCCTATGGTGCGGTGTACGATATTGTTCATGAAAATTTGAAATTCCGTAAAGTTAGTGCTCGCTGGGTGCCTAAGAACCTGACAGACGACCACAAGAGCCAGCGAATGATGGCAAGCTTGGACCACTTAACGCGGTACACCGCACAAGGACATGACTTTCTGGAAGGAATCGTCACAGGTGATGAGTCTTGGGCGTACCACTACACGCCCGAAACAAAGCAGGCATCAATGGAGTGGAAACATGCTGGTTCCCGAGTAAAGAAAAAAATTTAAAGTGACTCAATCTGCCGGCAAAGTGCTTGTGACAGTGTTCTGGGATATGCATGGTGTTTTATTGGTGGACTTTGCTGAACACGGGACCACTGTGAATGCTGCGGCCTACATTAAAACTTTGGTGAAGTTGCGTCGTGCCATTCGTGACAAACGTCACAATATTAACGTTAAACTTCTTCATGACAATGCTTGCCCCCATGTTGCTGCTGTCGTTCGTCAGAAAATCGCCAAATTTGGTTGGGAGGTGCTCCAGCATCCACCATACAGTCCGGATCTTGCACCATCGGACTTTCATCTGTTTGGTCCCATGAAGAAATTCCTGGCCGGCAAACGCTTTGAGACAGATGTGGAAGTGAAATCAGCAGTGCGCAGATGGCTACACTCCAACCAAACGGACTTCTACGAACAGGGCATATTTAAACTGGTAACACGATGGGAAAAATGTGTTGAGAAAGTAGGTGACTATGTCGAAAAGTAGGTAAAAGATGTAAGTTCATTTGTGATTTTTTTCCTTTTTTTTACTATTAAACTTTTTAAAAAAAATTATTGTGCGTTACTTTCCGATCCGCCCTCGTATTTATATGTAACATATGTTTGTCCTGGTGAGTGGATGAGAAGGCCTCATGGCCTTAACTCCACCAGGCTAAATAAATCTATTCTATTCTATTTAAACATTAGGGTGAGTTATTTTTGTGAAATTATTAAGCTTAATTGCTATAATAAGAATCTTATTCTAGTATTGGCCTAATTGAAATAACAGGCAAAATAAAATACATGCAAGAAATCGTCCAACTTTACTAATGCCAGTAGCCTGCCATTGCCATCAGAAAAATAGTGAATTTATAAATTGTGTGTAATGTATCAAAATATTTTCTTTACCTTTTCTTGTATGTCTGGGCCAATTCAAAAACACTTCTTACAAATCCTATATTACAAGGTAATTTTGAAATTTAAAGAAATTCCTTGAAGTAACAACACTTTCATGCAAAATATGTTACTTTGATAATTAGAATTGGTTTGAAAATACAATATTTGAACATGCATTGAAAGTGTCAGTCTGTGAAAATGATGTATCATTTTACGAATATATTTTTTTCCATGGCACGATGATCAGTTACATATCCTCCTCTCTGAGACCGAAACTTCTTCACCAGAAGAATAAATTGTTGTATTTTGAATTGTGTGTTAAGAACTTCACTGTTAGTTTATGCTGATGATATAGTATTATAAGGTGATACGAGGAGATATTAAGGGCCAACACATACATTGTATTGATTAACACCAAGAAATTGGGACTGGAAGTATACATTAATAAAACTAAATATATGTTCACACATAGAAATACATTATATAATGGAAATGAGCAGTTAGTGACAAATGAGGGAAATTTTGAAGAAGTGGCTGAATTCAAATGCCTAGGAACTATAATTCAAATAAGAATGATGCACAAGGAAATTAAACTTAGACTCATTTCTGGAAATGTTATTATGCACTATTGGACTTTTATAAAAAACGTTAAACTGAAAATATATAAAACTGTAATTCTCCCAGTTATATTGTATGGATGCAAAACATGAACTCTTACTTTAAGGGAGGAGAAAAGATTATGAGTATTTAAAAATAAAATTTTCAGACCAAAGAGAGGTGAATGGGTAAGACTTTCATAATAGTGAGCTAAATGATCTTTATGGGAAACCAGATATAATGAGGACAGTTAAAGTCTCGTAGACTGTGATAGGCAGGACATGTGGCATGAATGGGGACTAAAAGAGGGGCATGGAAGATTCTTATGGGGAAACCAAAGGGAAAATGTCCAGTTGGTAGTCCAAGAATGAGGTGGGAGAATAACATTAAGAATAATTTGAGGAAGTAGATTATACAGAGGATGATCGGAAAACAGCTCAGGTTAGGAATATATGGAGAGCTAATGCCTGAGCAGTCATGCACCTATCTGCTTGATTATGCCAGGGAGTTAGTGTTATGAACTACATAATTGAATTTCTTATATGTCAGAGCTTCTCCTCAGGAGTCACAGCACCGTGTCTTACTTCCTTTGTTTCTTCCAACATTATTTCATGTAGAGCTAATTTAATTGGATGCTTGTGATTGTTGAAAATGTCACAGTATTACCTTTCATGGAGTCTGTGTTGGTATAGATATTTGTCTATATGTTTTGAACAAATATTGGAGTCATCTAGAGTAGCGGTTCCCAACCTTTTTAGACTCATGAATCCCTTCCACAACAATCTGAGTTGGGTGAACCACTGACTTATATATATATATATATATATATACACACACACACACACACACACACACACATACAGTAGACATACATAAAATTTAATTCCAAGCAAAAAGTTTAATAACCTTAAATTATGATATTATAATGATATTGTGAAAAGAAAAATTAACGTCTGAACCAGGAATCGAGCTGTGGACCTCAAGTTCTCCAGACTAGTGTGCAGCCCATTAATGTTTCTTTTCACAATATCATTATAATATTATAATATGATCCATTATTGGAACTGTATTAAAATAACAGTATTGGAAAATGATAAATAACCTTAAATTAACTTAACCCTTAATGGTTAAAACCTAAAATTACTCTTGTTATGGCTTAAAAGTTACACAACGTGTAGGCCTAATTGCAATAATAAATACAAGTACAAGTTTTCCTTGTAATTACTCACCTCTTCCTTGGAATTCAGTGAGAAGGTTACTCCTACTTTCCATGGTATAGAGCTTGAAGTCAGGAACCACAGAAGTTAAATAAAATGTCAAATTACTTTCAGCACAAATTCTGTTTCTGTATTTATTTTTGAAATAGGCATATGAAGAAAACTGCTATTCGCACAAATATATGTGAATGAAAATGGTAACGTCATTACAGCTTTATTTGCTAAAACTGGGAACTCCTTTAAATTTAACAAAAAAAAACCAATTAATGACAAGATTTATAAGTTTTCTATAACTGAAAATCAGTGGAAATTTTAAGAAGCTGCACATTTTCATTTACACTTAATGTGGATTCTAAAATTGTTGACTCTTTGAAGGGATTGTCAATCCAATTGTTATTATTGGACATATTTCATCTTCCATGCACTTTGCTTTTTGAAAGTCATGGCTGGTGAGAAAAACGTAAACTTAGTCTTTAAGTTCATACAGTCTGTAAATAGTTCTACCTCGATATAGCCACGTAACTTCAGTGTGAGGCAATAAACACTTATAAATGCTTCCCATTTTCTCACAAAGCACTGCAAAGATGTGGGAATTTGTAGGGCGAGCCTTAATAAAATTAATTATTTTCACTGCATCATCCAGCACACACACATTTCAATCCATTGGGCATGCATTTAGAAACAAGAGCCTGTCTATGAATGCAACAATGTGTCCAAGAAGCATTCGGCGCTACCGATTTCACTTTGGCAACAAATCCAGCATAACACTGTGTCATGGATTTTGCATCATCTGAACAAATGCCTATACAGCGGGTCCAGTCTATTGAATTTTTGTGAAAGTATTTGTCGGTTAACTTAAATAATAATCCTCTCATAGTTCTCTCTTTTAAGGGTCTGCTGAATAGTAGCTCCTCTTCTACAGACTCCCTGTTAATATAACGGATGAAAAGTAACAAAATGGCTAAATTGGCAACATCGATTGATTCGTCAAGTTGAATCGCAAAAGAAGGACTGACACGAACTCTTTCCAAAATTTCATTTTTGACATAATTTGCCATATCTTTAATCTGGCGGTTGATCGTATTGTGAGACAGTGGTATCATGTTTACTTTTTCTGTGAAAGATTCTCCAAGCATGCACCTTACTACATCATTTGTACATGGCCGCACTAAATCTTCAGCTATTGAATGAGGTTTTGCAGTTTCAGCAATTCTATAGTTAACACGATAAGATGCTTCAAGAGCATTTTCATTGTCACTGTTTGCAGTGGCTACAAAAGTAGTTTTTTTGTCTCCATTCGTTAGCTTTCATGTAAAAAAATCAGCAGATGTGTTTACATGGGTGGGGTTTTTAGTTTCTAAATGGAGTTTAAGTAGAGAAGGTTTCAGACTATTGTTAGCATGAATGTTGTCACAAACAACACACTGGTCTTGGACGTCCTTGTCACCTATATATGAAAATCCAAACATAATGTAATTATCATCGTACATTCTTTTCTTTACACACTGTTCACTTTTGTCGGATTGACACACATCACTAGAAGCTGAATGACCTGATGACAAAACACTAAGTTGCAATTTTGTTAAACCCTGTTTACCTTTCAAACTTCCACTTTTCAACCAGTTACCCATTTTAATGTGACCGGAAATGATTCTGATGCACAACTGACAACTTACTGTATTTGTCACAGGGAAAAAATAATGATGATATTATTATTATGACAATGCTGCAGAAATGAAGGAAACAATAATATGCCTAATCTAGAAATCCGCCATTATGGAAAAGTTTTGGTGAACCCCTTGGGGATTCCTCAAAACTTTTTTTCATAATGGCTGGTTTCTAGAACCACAGGTTGGGAAATAATGATCTAGAAGTATAGGCTGAATATGACTATGATATAGTATAACTTCTTGTTTCTTTGTGTGTCAATGTAACCTTGAAATCACCACATTCTTCTCCAAGAAAGCTTCTCAAAATACAAAGGCAATTGCTATCTTTCATTTTGTTTTACTAGAAGTGAACAAACAATATAAAAAATAACACCTTATCTCATATTTTGTCTTGTTTTTAGACCGATATCAGAATAAATATTCCATTAACAGTATTTTCATGACCGTTGTTCTGTCATGGCGATGAACTGCTTCTTTCTCCATCTACCAATAAATGGTGGAAAAATTATTCCTAAACCAGTAAAAAAAAAATGAAGAGATTATTTTTAATGTTGTTCTTCTGCTTTCCTCCACTTATAGGTTTGCCGTCTTCAGTTTCCATTTATCTCTATCATTCCAATCTCCCTCTTCCAAATTCCTATCATCCATTATGGTTCTGACGTAGGTTTTCCATTTCCATCTTGGTCTGCCATGCTTTATTTCTTCCATTAGTTTATTTATCATATAATTCATATCATCTTCATCCCCTGCAAAAATTATTTGATCATCTGCAAACAACGATAAAAGCAGTACTTTTCCTCTTATAGGAATACCCATTTCAGAACATTTTTTATACCATAAGTTAAGAGCCTGGTCTAAATAAATGTTAAAAAGAATTGGTGACAAACTGCATCCTTGCTTAAGGCCTTTATTCACTGTGAATTCCTCTGTTAAATTATTCTGTATTTTTACTTTAGCTTTTGTATTACTATAGATCCTCCTAAAAATATTAATCCATTTATCACAGATATTTATATTTCTCATTGCCATCCATAACAATTGTTGAGGTACACTATCATATGCCATCTCTAAATCAATAAAGGTCATATGTAGTTCTTTATTTTTTGCAAGGATATTCTCTTGTAATTGTCAAATACAGAAAATATTATCAATACATGATCTTCCACTCCGGAATCCACATTGTTCTTCTCTTAAGTTATCTTTTCCTTAAGTTTAAAATTTATAATTTTACTAAAATCAATCTATCTTCAATGTCATTTTCCACTTTTTCCCCAAATGGTCCAATCACTTCATCTTTCATTCTACTTCCTACTCGACTATTAAAATCTCCTGTTATTATTACTTCTTGATGTTTTTTTATTTTGTCCAAAATTTCTGACAGTTTGTCAAAAAATTCATTTTTCTCTATGGTTGTTGCATCCTCATTTATTATTATAAGCTCTATCCCAAAAAGTTTGAGATTTAATTTAATAATTCTTTCATCAATTTCTTCCCAAGACACTATATTTTTTACCAACTTATTTTCTATCAAAATGGATATACCTCTTTTTGTTCTACTAGTTTTTGGTACTCCACTCCAGATATGTGTATAATTTCCTATTTTTTCCTATCCTTTCCCTTTCTTTTTTGTTTCTGAGAGCACAATAATATCTGCATTCATTGCTGTAATCTCATCTATTACTTCTTGTTCTTTAGTATTCAAGCCTTGAACATTCCATGTGACAATAGCAAAGGTCCGTTTTTGTAGCTTAAGTCTGTCATATTTAAATCCATCCGGCTGACATATTTTACTGAAGTACGTAGCGATGTACTTTTATCCAGGGCCAGGTTGCTATCCTGACGCCTAACCCCCAGACACGGAGGACCTGAGTTTTTTTTTAGGGTTTGCTCCCTTAGCCGACAGGTCTCAGTTTTAAGGTGCTGAGAACTCGCCTTTCGTCCCATCCTGTTAGCTACAGTCTATTATGACTGCAGTCAGGGAGCACAACGAGAACGTAGGATTAGGACTTGCTGGCAGAGCTGCTAAAAAAGTCGCAGTGGCATTACTCGAGATTTATTAAGGTATACATAGTCAGCATCTGTACCCTTCTTGAGGCCTTACCAACCATTTGCTCCCCTATTTTTAATGTTAATTGATTAATACTTCATAGTGTTACTTCCTACTAGACTTAATTAAATTTTCATTTCATATGTTAACACCCATCGTCTGACATCTTGAGTTCTAAACAATATGTGAGATAAGTTGTTAATCCTACCAACTGCTTGATTTTAAACAAATATCAGAAAGAAAGTGGCTGTCCTAGCAACTGGTTCAATGACCCTCACATTTACCTAAAGGTAATTATAACAGACATGGAACTGTGATAATAGGAACTAACATTTTCCCTTCTAATAAAAATATGCTATTCCAATACTGTGCATTGTTTCTCCAAAACAATTTATTTTCTTTTAGTTTAGGTAAAATTTTATCACTCAGCTCATATTATTCTTCTTATTTTAATATAAACTAGTTTCGGAATTTAGTTTCCGTTCCATCTTCACAACCATTGTTCTGTCGTCTAGAAGAGTCTTCTTTCGCTCCTTCCATTGGCAGACTGAAAAACCTCAAAACCAGGTCATTCTCCCCGGGAATTTCAAAGTTCATCAATTTATTTTCTGTTAAAACCTTATGAGTTCATAATTATTCACAGACATTTCGTGGTAATGAAGGTAAGGCAATATAAAAAATATAAATTGTGAACTTTCGCAATTAAATTTTATGTATAAAGGCTGACTGCATAAACCGAAAAATCAATTTAGCAATCTACATATCTCATTCAAGTCATTCTACATATCATTTTAAAATATCAGATGTTTAGCTCAACTGTAGAATGTACAGAACATTTTGTGTGTTAATGTATAACAGTTTCAAACCTAAGTCTATAACTTCCAATACTTTTTACTCTGCAACTAATCCAAAAAATCTATTCAAATTGTAAGACTATCCATAGATATGCAAGTAGCACTTAAAGTACAACCGCGGAGTCTCTGGCTTTGACGTTTAGGTTGTACGAGGGGTAAAGGGAGAAACTTGCCCTTTACTGCCAATAAGGAAATGGTTGAAGTTAGGAGTGGACATCTGCTACAACCAATCACTGCTCTTGATGCTGCTAATGAGGTTTGAAATTGCTGCAATGTTGTTTCTACTAATCGCGTGATACATAAAGAAGCACCTCCACTGAATATCGATATCGGCAACACAGTCGTGAAGACATCAGCACCGGAGACTGAGCGGCTGGACTGTAATTCAACTAATTTTTATGAAAATCCCTGACATAGGTTGATATTTTAAATTTTTATTTGACAGAATTGACAAATGACCTATACATACTGTTTTGACAACACAATACATTTTTGGATGAATTTTCATGGAATGCTCATTACATACTGTTTTGATCATGCAATGATATGGAGGGCTTCCCTGGATGAGGGATCAGCTCAATGCTAGGACTACATCTAAGACAATGTGAATATTTAACACATTGGTGATCAACAGCTGTGCGTAGTAACCACCCCTTCTTGACCAGACATTTTTAGCTGCAGGGTGGACTTTTAAAATTTAAACTGCATTAACACAATATAGTTTCTAAATAAATTTAAAATATATATATATATATATATATATATATATATATATATATATATATATATATATTGACATTCAATAGCTATATTATTTATGTAATATTTAGTAGAACTTGAGGGTGTGATACTGTTCAAAACATTCTTCTTTATATAAAGGCACAGAGCATAAGGAACACATGTAACGAATGTCCTTTCTCTTGTTATGTTCACTATAAATCGGCAGGTTCCAGTCACAATTGCTAATAATTTATGTTTCCTCATGTCTCCAGACAGCCTTCTTGGTGGGTCTTGATGTGGTGTCTTAAGGATGGTTGCCTTTTCTCACATTATTTCTTCCTCTTCCTCATTATGTGTTCCTAATTTCATGGCTGCCCGACAAGAGGCAGTTTCAAGCAAAAAAAAAAACTTTTGTATGATATTTTGCTGTTAGCGTTTCAAAATTTATTGACCCTAAAAACATTGAAGAGTGCACAATTTAGAAGTCACAACAAAACATTCTTGCTTCGTTTCATTGTTTTTGAGGATTGGGATACTGGTCAGCCCTGATAATCCTTCATATATTTGTTGTATTGAAGCGTGGAAGAGAGTTTCTTTAAACTTTACCCCTCCCTTTATAATGTCTTTTCACTGTTGCCTGATGTAATGGTATTGCCACTCTGATATAATTGTCCTGTGGCATGTTGCCACAAATGCAGATTAGGCCCAGAGAGGAAAATTGTTTATTCTAATTTTAAATTGAGAGATGTAAATTATACAGGACACAATTGGAAAATATTAGTTCTGGATAGCAATGTATGGGGAGATAATAAACATGCAGCCACAAACCTCCAGCTTCAATAGTGTCAGTGAAGTTATTTTGTTAGTTATGTGCAATTCAAAACCATATTTAACAAGAATAATATAAAATTATGGAATATTCACCTGAAAGGTCCGTCTCCTCAACTTAATTAATATTTAACTGTAGTGCTTTCGGGACTTGTCCCATCATCGGCAGGATTCAAAACTGGTGTTTCACTGAAGATCTGGTAGAGAGGGGTTGCATATATTGGGTTCGTTTTCGTTTATCAGGTTGTCGTTGCTGTGAGCTGCTTTAATGATTTCCATCTCTTCGAGTATGTTCGCATATTTATCAAATTAAAAAAATGTTGATTCATATAGATAATGAATAAATATAGGTCTACAGATTTAAATCTTGGTAAAAAATGCAAATGCATGAAAATCCATTTCTTACTAACACTAAGTTTAAACTAGTTCTTGTCATTTGGAAATTTTAATGGAAAAAGAGGGGTACAATTAAACATTTATTGTACAGTGAGAAAAAACAAAATTTCATGCCTATTTCAAAAGCAAAGAGACAGATAATCAAATCCCATGTAAAAATGGAAATCTCCATGGCCAGTCTAGCACTGGACATTTGAACATGGAGAAGTCCGTAGCCCATCACCAGTGTGTTAAGATACAACATTCACTCATGTATTTATATTAAACAAGTGAAATATATGGACTATTTAACTCATGCCCCAAATGGGACTCAATGGCCAATCACATTTCAATGATTTCTGTTTTACAACCAATCAGAGCCGTGTTTCACGAAATATTTATCAGTGTTATAATTACCATATTAAAGAAGGCTCCTCCTTTTTAATATTCTGAACAGGTCTGACCATTATTTTGCAGTGACTGAGCCTGTGAGAAATACGGCTACCAGATTGTACATATAGTGCATGAATGTCAACACATACTGCATGCGGGAGTTAATATAAAAACATTTGTAGCAATTGATTATACCACCAAAAAAAAGAAACCACTGTTTGCACTTTCTTAAATGTATTTTTTCCCAGGTAACAATCCAGAAAAATATAATTGTCATATTTACATCATACGACATCAGAAATGAATTAATATACAGTTTGATGTGTTCCATTTTTTCTCCACTAGAGAACATTCTTACAATATTGCGTTCCTTTGGCAATGAATAGTATGATCTAGTTGCAGTGATAAACAAAAGAAGCAGATGAAGCATACCTATCGTTTCTCATTTGTTTTCAAACATCGCCGTTTACATTAACTATATAAATACTTTAAAATAACTATGTTTAAATAATGATTTGTGAGTAAACAGCTTAATTTTATTCGTTAAATAGTCCTAACAAATGCCACTCTTGATTTCCAAATTCTCTAGATAAATTCACTCCTCACTTCATGAGTTGTGAATTTATCGATAATTTGGAAATCACTCGTGGCATTACTTATGATAATTATACCTGATGCTGTGTGGGCACTATTCTGACATTTGTTTTACAGGTGAGGAAAAAATCCCAAAATAAATCTCACCTTTGATTTTAATAAAAATATATAATGGGAAGTAGCACTAACTAACTCCACAGCATGACAGACCTAGATGGTCTTTGGCCTACCAGCCAGAATCTTGCCTCACATCCATGTGTTAATCACAGAGATAGATGATCATCAAGTTAGTGTAGGGGTGACGTGTCAGCATGTTGAGCCCCAGCCCTTATAACTGGTTTTCTCAACCTGGGGAAGTAACATTATGAGGTAATTTTCAAACTATAATTGAGTTGGATAATTTTTTTTTTCCCTCACCGGAAATCAAAGAAATCAAACCCAGATCTGCGGTGTCTGAGGCAACAAAGTTACTTTAAGACCAGATTTATGGATAAAGCTAATTATGACATATTAAAAATCATTACCCTTTATATTTCATAGTCCACCGCTGTGATCTCGAGGTAGCGTGCTGCCTTGTCACGCAGCGGGCCCGGGTTCGATCCCCGGTTGGGGCAGTTTTTCTGGGTGAGGTTTTTATCAGGGTTTTTCCTCACCTGTAAAACAAATATCAGGAAAACTTTAAGGCCTAAACGGTCCCCGAAATCATATGGCCATCATTATCATCATCATCATCCTTTGCCGGTGTGGAAAGCAACGGAAAACTACCACACCTACAATTCCATAGTAAAGCTGCAAACATAGCATGAAAAGCTATGATTGCAGTGAAGGACCTGCCTTCGGGCAGAATTACTATGGATATATTTCATAAAAAACTAAAATCTAAATCTAGATGCAGCACTCAAGTAAAATGAGTACATTGGTAAAGAAATTTTATATTCCATCCTTGCATTAAATTCTTGAAGCATATATTTTCCACTTCAAATATGAGGACTCAAAACTAAAGAATCACGAGTACTTAACTGTAGCATTTGTATTGTAATAGAGAAAATCAAAGAAACTATTACAAATATTTTAAATACTATTAACAATTTTAACATATTTCAGTTTTCATGCAGCACAAGTACAGTATAATACTTATTCCCTTTATATTGCTTTAAATTATTAATTTTGGTAGCAGAAGCTTAAATTCTAAAGATAAAATTAAAAAAAAAAGTAAATTTTACCTTTCTGGCCCATTTACAGACAACAGAAATGTTTTTATTTCAAGTGTTCATATTATATATTTTTTAAATTTATATTTAAATGAATTAAAGTAAATTCTTACATATTCAAAAACTATAAATAATGCTGTGTTAAATTCAGAAAACTATAATTCTTGTTGCTGGGTTGACATTTTCATCATCATCATCATCTGGTATCATGACAGCTGCCACCATCTTCTGGAAACCAAATGCCATTCCTCCCTGTCCATCCATTGATCTTCCTTCATTCCTCTGATATTCATAGCTGCTTGTACCCCTTCTATCCAAGTTTTCTTCGGTCTTCCTCTCTTCCTCCTTTCCATTGGGATCCATTCCATAATTTTAGGCAATCTTTGCTCTGGCATTCTTTTGGCATGGCCATACCACATTTTCATATAATTTAAAATATGTCTGTCGACTATTTACAGACTATAATGACTCTGGTTATGGTGCTTTTGCCCCTGGATGGACTGTCCTTGGAGGAAAAAAGGATGTGTCTGACTATGAGTGGGCTGTATGGGCCCCATATCTATATTTCTCAGTGCCTTGGGTGTGTGCTAACTTACTGGGAGCTGAAATTGTCCGCTATTTTTGCAAAGAGGTAAGTAATTGTACAGTAAACTGTAATAAATAAAGTGAGTCTCTTATTTATATTAATATTTAATTTTAGGAAGTCATATTTTGAGGTTATTTTAATTATATTATTTTTGGTCCGATCATCTTACCTAAATATTAATGTTGATTTGTTCTTGAACATGTTTCAAAACAATTATCGTCAGCTTGTCCAGACTGGTTTTATTTATGTTGCACATAGTGTCTGAATTTATATTATGTTTTTTAGACTAAACATGAGCAGCAACTGTAGATTTTTCTATTTTCCCATTTTTAATATTTCTTATGTGTTCTTTGGTTCTAATTTTTAGGTTTCATTTTGTTTTTCCTATATATATCTTTTCACAACCCATGCAATCAATTTGATATATTCCTCACTTTTTATTTTTATCAGTTTTTTCATTTTTGTTGGTTTTTATTAGTTTATTTAAACTGTAGTTATTTTTCGGTGCTAATTTAATATTAAACTTCTCAAATATCTTTTTGAATTTATTATGTACCCAAGGGTGATATGTGAATTTCCTATATTTTTTCATAAGTGGTTCTTCTTTTTCAAGAGTACTTCTGTTTATAATTTTTTGTTTTTTATACTTTTCTATCCTTTTATGTACAATTTTTCATCAAACCCGTTTTCTCTTGCTACTTTGATTATGTATTTTTTCTCATATTTGAGTCTCTTATTCATAGTTAAATATGGGAAATAACATTATGAGGTTCTTAATTTGTAAATTAATGAGTCATTTTTTCGAGATTCCTGATGGATGTGACCTATCTCGAAGTTCATCAAATCAACACCACATGGCAACGTTATTGATGGTGATTCCAACGAAAAGCTGGTAGTCATAATGTCGGTTGAAAATGAGAGAGAGGGTTCTCTTGAAAACTAGTTCCCATGTTTAAAGAAACGTGAAATATGAGGTAAGATGTAAAAATGACTCAGCTTATTTATTAAGAAGAACCTCGTAATGTTAAGATAAATTGAACTTTTATAAGAAAAAATTGCTATGAGGTAATGTTACTACCTATTGTAATTTATTAACAGTAAAGTATATCTATTTTCAATAGACGAAGTCTATATTCAAAATTGCTATCATTCTAGATATTTAAATTTTAAAATTGTTTGGTCTTAAACTTAAAAACTAACAAAAAGTAATTTACCCTAACCGCATCTTTGTTCTTTTTGTCTACTATATCATAAATTCTTAGCTAGGTTCATTTTGGTTAGCTTTTAAGGTTGTTTATTGTTAAGGCCCATTCACAATGTAAAAATAAACATAATTGCCCTGCTGGCTCAAGTGGTAGCATGCCTGCTTTCTGGCTAGTGGGCCCATGTTTAATGTCCAACATAGTTGAAAAATTCTTAAAATAATTAATCTAAATTAATTTAATTGTAAAATTTTCAGTCTTGTAGTGGTATACCATTTTTAATTGATAGATTGTGCATTAAATTGAAAAACCCTCTACAGTATATGTGTTGAGAAGGCATGTGGTATTGTTAATAGTCTGTTGGATGGGGACATTGAGCCTGGCGGCTACTTCGGTGCTTTTTTGATAGGAGGAGACTAAGTACCAAGTTTCACCTACTGTACCTAACATTGTGGGTTAGTACTTACCATTTCAACAGTGGTTTGATGTGGTGACCACCAAGGCTCATTGCAGTCATTGACCTGCAAGTCGTGTTCTATTAAACTTGCTTCATCACACCTGGTATCTGTTGAATCTCGTGTGCAGTTGCCAGTACTCATGCAAGCAGATTTTCTACAATATCCACAGGGATCTAATATACTATGGAGTTCACATGGCTCCACAGGCATGTTTGGGACGATGTGTCATTGGACAACAATCAACGCCGCTGATTTCAACACAATGGCACGCCATCCCATTGTGCATGTGCCATTCGTGATCACCTTAACCAATGTTTCAGTCAGAGATGGATAGGTCAAGACAGACCTGATAGCATGGCCTCCACATAATTTGTGGATTTAATTCCATTTTGCTCTGCCCTCTGTATTTTGATCTGTTATTCCAAATTTCCTCAATGATTTTTTAATGTTACAGTTTCACATAAATCTTGGTCTTCCTCTTCTGTCTCTTCCATCAATTTTCTATGTATGTACACCCTTGATATTTTCCCATCCTTCATTCTTCTTTCATGTCCATAAAACTTCATACTTCTACATTTTAATTTCATCCATTATGGTTCTTTCTGCATGCATCACTCCTCTGATTTACATATTTCTAGTCCTTTGTATTTGAGATTTTCTGGCAACTCTTCTCCAGAAATCCATTTCAACTGCATTAATCTCTTGCATGTTGATTCATTGTCCATAATTCATATCCATATAATACTATACCTTCTAGGATAGACTTGTAAATTAGTTACTTATTTTAGGAATTCTCACTATGAGGTATATTCATTAAGGTAGAATATGTTCTATTCTACCTTAATTGTAAATTAGTTGTTTAGTTGTATTAATTGTGTTCGTACTCCATAGTACAGAGTTTAACATTCATAAGGCTGTATTATAATACTATAGTCACTACTTACTTTCTAAAATAAAATCACAAAATTTTTGTTTCCCATATATTTCCTTTCAAGGTCACATTTTGTATGATTTGTACTTTATTGCCATATAGATAAGGATGTGACTGAAACAACATAATCAGTCTCTTGTAGAAAATTACCATTGTTTAACTGCTGTATCATTGGTTTGATATTAATGTCATTCACAAAAAAAGAGAGCTTGGAGTTTGCAATCTTCCATGTATATGAATTATTTTTCTTTGCCAACTTTGGTCCTTGTGAATGTTCCAATTGGATACCCTGGTCATGACGTCCTGTGTGTTTATGTTTCGTATATGTCTAATTTCCATTGCAAATGGGCCTTAAAATTTTTAAATAACTGAAATCATTCACTATATTCTTCATTCAGCTGATCAATTCACCTACAGGAGTAAACAGTCCATGTAATTATAAGAGATAAACTAACTGATTCTATTAATTTAATAATTTTGGGAATTTTTACATTATGAGGTTTTTCTTAATAGAAATCAAATGAATCATGAATTCCTCTTCCTCATATATCTATGTTTTTTTAACACAGAACTGCAGTATCAGGAAATACATCATTCAATACATACATACATTTAAAAAAAAACATGCAAGAACCCATGAACTTTGAGGTTCCAGACAAACCAAGTTTGATTACAAAGTTCTTCAAAAAGTACACCAGATGGCAGTTTAGAAAATTGCTTCTTCAAAAGTACACCAGATGGCAGTTTAGAAAATTACTGGCATAATAAGAAATTGACATTGTAGACTTTCACGGCAGGTATTTTGATTCATGTATTTTATGTCTTTCGGGCTAAATGGCCGTGGTCTGGTTTTATTAACACTCGACGTTTTGCCTACTACTGCAGTAGACATCTTCTGGAGATTCTGCGTGTTCTTTGACCTCTTAACTCTTCAAATGTCGGCTGCAGACTGGCTTTGTGTTGGAAATCGTATCCTTATTTATAGTTGAGTTTTGTGTGGTGATGTTTTCTACATGGTCCATTACTTTGGAACTATTTTTCTGATTGGTTGTCACTTGCATAAGTCATAGATTTTATTCTCGTGTTATATAATGCCAGGATCCAAATTTTATTAATCTTCATAGTTTCTTCTTTCTTGTCCAAAACACAACATTACTACACCAGACTTCACAGAGAGGCTATTAAAATTTACAAACACAAAAATTCCTGTAACAAGAAAGAAGAAACTATGAAGATTAATAAAATTTGGATCCCGGCATTATATAACATGAGAATAAAACCTATGACTTACGCCAGTGACAACCAATCAGAAAAATAGCTCCAAAGTAACAGACCTTGTAGAAAACATCACCACATAACACTCAACTATAAATAAGGACACAATTTCCAACACAAAGCCAGTCTGCAGCCGACATTTGAAGAGTTAAGAGGTCAGAGAACACGCAGAATCTCCTGAGGATGTCTACTGCAGTAGTAGACGAAACGTTGAGTGTTAATAAAACCAGACCAGGCCATTTAGCCCGAAAGACATAAAATACATGAATCAAAAAATTGACACTTGTGCAAACAGGTGAAGAAGGGAATGCTGTATATCCCAATACTGCAGTTCTGTGTTAAAAAAACATAGATGTGTCAGGTAAGAAGAATTCACAATTCATTTGATTCTTATTAACAATTGATTCTACCAAATGTTTAATTATAGTTCTAAACAATTTTGCCATGCACAGAGTACTTATAAAAAATTAAATGCACTAAATAACATTGGTTAATCAAGACACTTATGTGTGTGATAATTATTTATTACAGTTACTTGCAGTATGGTACCTGACGTTATCTGCCATGTACATTCTACTCCACATGGGTGCGCTATCGCTGGTGTCCATGTTAATGGAACCGTGCCTTATGTTTACTCTGCTGCAGCTCCGCAGTCGTGCTGTCTTGTATATAGGAGGCTTCATCCTTCTTGTACTTCATAACACAGACTTCAAATTTGTTAGTACTGTAAATATATTATTGTATGATATGCAGTGTATTAGCTTTGATTTAATTTCTTCCAACTTGGTTCCTATTATGATGGCCAATGGCTAAGATGGTTAGCTGATTCTACTATCAAAGATTTTTGAAAAGTGATAATTTGATCAAGGCTAAACACTGCTGTCTAGCCATTTTATCAAAGTTTAGAATTTTAGATAAAATTCTGATAAAAATTTAATAGTGTAATGGTTGTGGTGGGCTAGTGGTTATGTTCATTGCCTCTAGTTCTGAGGGGCGCGGATTCAAACCCGTTCAAGGTAGATGGATTTTTAGGGTGGAAAATTCTAAGAGACAAATCCTCCAGGAGGGACTTTAATCTGTGAGTCACAAGGGTGAAGATATTCAGGCTCATGAAAGAACCAGAACCCTGAATAAAGAGGCCTCTGTGTAAAATCTACCTACTGTTACCTATCCAAGTAATACTTAGTTCCCCACTAGGTGTCTCACTGAGGCAATATGCCGACTATATCACTCAACATCTGGGGGTAAAAAAGCATAACTAATTATATTAAATTAATGTTGGGAAGTAAACATTATGAGGTATAACATTAAAATCCATCGGAGAACATTTTGTTTAAACAACTCACCTCATAGGATTCATGCTTCCATGATATTGCGATTTCAAACACAGTCGTGTTCATCTTCAGCCATAACTCCGACTTGAGTTTGACTGTGTTTGAAATCGCGATATCATGGAAGCATGAATCCTATGAGGTGAGTTGTTTAAACAAAATGTTCTCCGATGAATTTTAAAGCATAACTAAATTATGTTTTTATTATTCATTTAACATTTCTCAATGAAAGATAAATTATATTTGAAGAGAAAAATTTTCGCCTAGACCGGGACTCGAACCCGGGACTCTTGGCTTTCTGGGCCAAGTGCTCTACCAACTGAGCTACCGAGGCGAGTTACGATCTAGACGCAAATTTTTCTCTTATATACGTTGTAATTCCCTATCGCCAAATGCTTTTGAAACCATTGCTTCTGTCTTTGCAAATGGCGGCTTCTTAGTTAAGAAGACATTTATTGGGAATTTAACATTACTTTATAAAGCTAGTAAGGCTTCTAATGATGTTTTTATTATTAATTTAACATTTCTCAATGAAAGATAAATTATATTTGAAGAGAAAAATTTTCAAAAGCATTTGGCGATAGGGAATTACAACGTATATAAGAGAAAAATTTGCGTCTAGATCGTAACTTGCCTCAGTAGCTCAGTTGGTAGAGCACTTGGCCCGGAAAGCCAAGGGTCCCGGGTTCGAGTCCCGGTCTCGGCGAAAATTTTTCTCTTCAAATATAATTTATAACTAAATTAACTTGATTAAAACACTCCCACTAAGGAGCATCCTAATCCCTACACAAAGAGAAGAAGGAGTTTATCGATAGACAATATTTTGATGTTATATTTAAATTTTAATATTTACCAATACTGGACAATTATTATTTGAAAAGAAAAATTAACACCTTAACTGGAATTTGAAACGAGACCTCTAGCTTTATAACCTAGCATGCTATCCACTACACTTTCCAGGCTTCCAATGCAATTCTTCTTTCTACATATACAATACTCTAATCATCCGAGGCAGATATCCTTTGCTATCAGTGCCATCTGAAGGCTTCTATTCAAGAAGTATTTTAATGAGAATTTTTACACAAAAAAGTGCAATATTTGTTTTAGGTCAGGTCAGGTTAGGTTAGTTTTAATTTTTACATAAAACTTTATGTACTAACTTTACCTTGTAGTATAGTAAGACATGATGATAAATGGAATAATATGCTAGCTTCTGTGTAGAGCTTCGCTTGCATGACAAATTTAAATTTTTTAATCTATCGTAAGTATCATATTGTATTAATCAAATGGTAAAGAGAAAAATGTATGCCTGAACCGGGAATCGAACCCCGAACCTTCAGCTTTCCGTGCTGATGCTCTTAACCATTGAGCGAATCCAGGCTTCCTTCCCATCCAAGCATAAATCCTTCCTTTACCTTACTGTCTTGGTCCCACATTCAAATGCTATGAATCATCATTCACAAATACACAATGAATGGCTTCTGCCTGAAGAAGACATGAAGGGACTCCACACAGCTATAGCATTATTTATTAAATTAATATTAAGAAGCTAAAGCTGTTACTATGATTGAAATAAGTATATTAAAGTACACAACTAAATTATTGTAATCAAATGGTAAAGAGAAAAATTTATGCCTGAACCGGGAATCGAACCCCGAACCTTCAGCTTTCCGTGCTGATGCTCTTAACCATTGAACTAATCCAGGCTTCCTTCCCATCCAAGCATAAATCCTTCCTTTACCTTACTGTCTTGGTCCCTCATTCAAATTATTGGATTAGCTCAATGGTTAAGAGCATCAGCACAGAAAGCTGAAGGTTCGGGGTTCGATTCCCGGTTCAGGCATACATTTTTCTCTTTACCATTTGATTAGAATAATTTAGTTGTGTACTTTAATATACTTATTTCAATCATAGTAACAGCTTTAGCTTCTTAATATTAATTTAATAAATAATGCTATAGCTATGTGGAGTCCCTTCATGTCTTCTTCAGGCAGAAGCCATTCATTGTGTATTTGTGAATGATGATTCATAGCATTTGAATGTGGGACCAAGACAGTAAGGTAAAGGAAGGATTTATGCTTGGATGGGAAGGAAGCCTGGATTAGCTCAATGGTTAAGAGCATCAGCACAGAAAGCTGAAGGTTCGGGGTTCGATTCCCGGTTCAGGCATAAATTTTTCTCTTTACCATTTGATTACAATAATTTAGTTGTGTACTTTAATATACTTATTTCAATCATAGTAACAGCTTTAGCTTCTTAATATTAATTTAATATCATATTGTATCCTTAGAAATTGGCCTGTAGAGTACAAGTAAAACAGAAGAAAATAGTGACTCTGTAAACTATTCACCAAAAGAGCTGATGCAAACTGTTTAAAAGCCTGTCCCTCTCAGCCCAGGCAAGATTTTTGGCAGTTTTTATCCTTATTAACTTCAAATCCTCTGTAAAGGTTTTTAGTGGTTTTCCTTAGCGATAAGATAATTGCAGAGCAGTTCCCTTGATTTCCACCATTAAAATAATTAATGAGCCCAATAAAAATATCCCAAATTCAAGAAATGGAGCTAGTGGAAAGGAAACTTTTAATAAATGCCACCCATCCAATTTATTACAAATTATTCTAAATTATTATTAACTTAATCACACTAAATTTCAAAATTTGACAAAGGAATCTATGCCATTGCCACTTCATCAGAAAAAGTAATCTTCAAGAATTCAAAAAACATATATATAATGTATTAGTACAAAATAACTTCAAAATTAACTTTATTTAGGAATTGACACTATGAGGTATTATTTATTTAAGTAAAATTTTATTATCTCACTTCATATTCTTCTTCTTAGACTATTTCAAAAGTGTTAGCATGGAATGTTAAAGATTTGGGATTCGATTCCCGGTTCAGGCAAAAAATTTTCTCTTTATCATAGATTTTCTTTGGTTCCATCCTCAGTATTTTCACAACAGTTGTTATGACATCTTGAAGAGCTACCTCTTGCTCTCTCTGTTGGTAATGAACTTTGAAATTCCCTGTGAAATGATTTGATTTCAAGGTTCTTCAGTCTACGAACAGAGGGAGCAAGAGGCAGCTCTTCAAGACGACATAATGACTCTCGTAAAAATACTGAGGATGAAACCAAAGAAGGTTTTGAAACTAGTCTAAGGCTCGGATCTATGAACGCATTAGACCGTAAAAATTGTTCTCTACTGAGAAAGTTGTATCCAAATACGTTTTTGTGTACTCAAAAATCTGTTCATGCGATAATTGTTGAAATTCCTAAGCTACCTGCCGAGGTGACTTAGGAGAAAAACGAATCGTGAGAATCCCAATGGGAACCGATGGAAACCAATGTACTTTGAAACCTTGCTGCTTTATCCAAGATGTCGGACCTTGAAGACTTCGATCTTTTTTTCGGTATACGCGGAGAAGAGGAATTTGATAGAGTCTACCAAAGAATTCAACTGGAAGAACAGGAGAATCGGCGTAATATTGCACGACACTGATGTCGTTGTATACGGTATTATTTGCGGGACGCAAGTGTAAATGCGTTCCTGTAGCAGACAAAAATAACAGAAGTGGTTTTATCGCTGAGAATTCTGGGTAATTTCTTGCCAATATTACAAAAACGACGACTTTCATGCATGACCAGTTAGTGGGTAGCTAATTCGATCTTTGCACTTGCTCACGGTGAGTCAGCTCACCAATGATTGGAAGTAATTTGAGTAGAGACTAATGTATTTGCATGCGGCCCTAAGAAAAAGAAGGATATGAGGTGAGGTGATAATTTTTCTTTTAATTCATCGGAAAAAGGTTTTTAAAAACTTCCCTCATAAATTTTGTGCTTTTCACGAAACCATGGTTTCAAATGAAATCTCGTCTATCTTCAGTCACAACAACCATGGTTTCGTGAAAGCACAAATTTATGAGGTGAGTTTTCAGAAATTTCCTCCATTGAATTTAAATGATTATTGCCTCGTAATGTTTACTTCCCAACATTAATTTTAATATGATAGAATTTTATATTTAAATTAATGTTGGGAAGTAAACATTATGAGGTTATATCATTAATAGTGAGTGGAGAACATATTTTTATCGACTCACCTCATATGATTTCAAATTTCTTTGATACCGACGGTTTCAGATAATATCATGTCTCTCTTCAGTCATGACTTCCACTGATGAAATTCTGTGATTGTTGATTTCTCTAATTACATCACCTCTTGTGCCGCCATCTTTATAATTATATTTTATAATCCCAATGAAAGATGGCAGCCCAAGAGGTGATATCATTACAGAAATCAACAATACAGAATTTCATCAGTGGAAGCCATGACTGAAGAGGGACATGATATTGTCTGAAACCATCGGTATCAAAGAAATTTGAAATCATATGAGGTGAGTCAATAAAAATATGTTCTCCACTCACTATTAATGATAGAATTTTACTTAAATAACTACAACATTTTATTTAAGAGAAGAACATATTTTGTATTTGAAGAGAAAAATTATATGCTCAGACTCGGGTTTGATCCCAGGACCATTCTCTTAAAATATAATTTATCCATCATTGAGATGTATGAAATGAATAATAAAAACATAGAAAAATATATGCGTGAATTGGGATTTAAACCCAATGTCTCTGATTCTTCAAAATAATTAGGAAAAAAATTATTATAACTTAGAAATTTTGAATTTTCTATGCAGTGTACTTAGTAGTGTGAATTAGCTACCCCAGCACAGGCTCTGTACCCACAAATCAGTAGCCTTGGTGATAGCAAGGCTCTAGTATGGAGATTGCTTATCTTCAAACATCTTAACCAAATCATGATTGCAAAAACTAAATTAGCAAACAGAACCTCCTCAATCTTTACAAAGAACATAATGTCCATGGAACTGTCTTGTGATATGGCTTATTATTTTCACTATATTTATTTTATTTTACATTTATAACACGTGTAAAAGCCAAAACAAATGGTCCCAGGCCAGAGATCAACGCTGCTGATCTTTTTTAATTTCAGCAGCAAAGAGAAAGGACTGCCAACCACTTGCAGTTTATTAATGTTTACCTCATTCTGTCAATTTGGATTAATTTTATAAACTTCTTCTAGTTACATATTTCTCCACATGCAAACATGGATCAAAAGTCTAATGCTTTGGTATGTTCTTGTGTTTGTCTGTACATCTAATACCAACCAATACTTACTTACTTACTCACTGGCATTATCGAACCCGTAGGTTCATGGCCGCGCGGACATAAGCTCTCCATACATCCCTATCCTGAGCTAATGCTTTCCAATCATTCCCTGTATAATCTACTTCCCACAAATCATAGTTAATGTTATTCTCCCACCTCATTCTTGGTCTACCAACTGGGCGTTTTCCCTCTGGCTTTCCTACAAAAAGCTTCCATGCTAGTCTTTCATTCCCCATATGTGCAACATGTCCTGCCCATCGCAGTCTATGAGACTTAACTGTTCTTATTATATCTGGCTTCCTATAAAGACAATGTAGTTCATTGTTATGTAGTCTTCTCCATTCACCTGTCTGTTCATCTCTCTTTGGTCCAGAAATGTTCCTAAGTACTTTATTCTCAAATTCTTGTAATCTCCTTTTCTCCCTTAAAGTAAGAGTCTATGTTTCACACCCATATAATATAACTGGTAGAATAATAGTTTTATATATTTCAGTTTACAGTTTTTTGAAAGGAGTTGGGACATCAAGAGTCTCTGCAATGCATAATAGCACGCATTTCAGAATTGAGCCTATGTTTAATTCTTTGTGCATCTCGTTCCTATTTGTGATTATTGTTCCTAGGTATTTGAATTCGGCCACTTTCTCAAAATTTCCCTCATTTGTCATTAGCTGTCCATTTCCATTATACAAGTATTTCTGCGTGTGACCATATATTTAGTTTTATTGACATTTACTTCCAGTCCTAATTTCTTAGTGTTACTCAATAGTGTGTGCGTGTTGCCCTTTAGTATCTCCTCGCTATCGGCTAATACTACTACATCATCAGCATAAACTAACAGCTTATTAATACCATTCAGTTGTAAGCCTTCCTCATTCTCTAAAGATTTAATGGCATGCTCTAGTACAAAATTAAATAGTAGAGGAGATAGTGCATCTCCTTGCTTCAACCCATTCTGGATTTCAAAAGTGTCCGAAAACTGTTTGCCTACATGCACCCTACTCTTTGTGCCATTTAGACACATTCGTATAAGTCTAACTAACTTTTTAGGAATTCCGAACTCCAGCAGGATACTATATAACTTCTCCCTCTTAATTGAATCAATATTTTTCATAATTTAAGTTCTGCACTCAGCAAGTCGTCGTCAACATTATAATCCTCTTATCTTGTCCCCCTTAACAGGAACTTAATTCCAAATGTCACTCCATCCATCTCTATCTTCTGTTTACTCAGCAAATAGATGGCATTATTGTAGTATATTTTCAGTTTATGGACCCCTTTGGCAGACCAATGCTATATAGAAAGATATATAATTGTAGTGTATGTAAAAATGAGTTTATGTGAGATGAATGCATGTGTATGTTAGGTGAGGTATGATGATGATTACTGGGGGAAGAAGTTGAAATCTGATGTTGCACATAGCTTACTATTGTCATTAAGCATTGGGGGACCACCAAACTTATTCCCATTTAATAAAAAAAAATTCTATTCCAAGTATCGTATGCAATAGATATGGAAAGAAAAAACTTATTGGAACACTTATAGGAGCAGAAATATCTTATCACAATAATGTTGATAAGTATTATATGCCTCTTTAGCACATATATGATAAGGAATTTGAAATTTAATTCAGGAATTTGGTGCTCAATCTAGTGGTGGTAGTGATGGTAGTTCCTGACACTTCTCTTGAAAGTATATGGCATTTGTGAATATGTATCACTAGACTCTGTACTTTGGTAAATTCTTGACTTCATTAAAGTTTTACCCTTATTGTTCAGTTTCTTTTATTACTGTGCTACACCATACAATTTTGGTCTTCCTCTTTTTCTAACCAATCCTAATGAATTCCATTCCACAGCTCTCTTTGGCATACTGTTTAGTTCTTTTCTGAGTGTGTCTAATCTTAATATTTAGTCTCCTTTTTGGCCATCAGATTCTCAAAATGTATATTAGACATCTGTTTATATATATCCATCCATCCATAGTAATTCTGCCCAAGGGCAGGTCTTTCACTGCAATCATAGCATTTTCATGCTATGCTTTGTAGCTTTACTAGGGAATTATAGGTGTGGTTGCTTTCCACACCAATGAAGGATGATGATGATGATAATGATAAGGATGATCATGGTGGCCGGATGATTTTTGGGGACCATTGGGCCCTAAGCTTTCTGACATTTGTCTTACAGGTGAGGAAAAACCTCGAAGAAACCTCACCCAGGAGCCTGTCCTGAACAGGGATCGAACCCGGGCCTGCTGCATGACAAGGCAGCATGCTACCTCGAGACCACAGCGGTGGAAATATATATAATATATTTCAATGTTACAATTAAATTTTGACATTAAGCAATAAAAGCCAGATAGGTCATGAAAAAAAAATTAATGCCTGAACCAAGATTTGAACCTGGGATATCTAACTCTAACTAGTTTTCTTTTCATAACTAGCTAGTTAGAGGTTCTGGGTTCAAATCCTGATTCAGGCATTAATGTTTCTTTTAATGACATAAATATATATATATATATATATATAAAATTAAGTAAGTTTTTTTGAGTTTTCCGTATCATGGATTCAAGGTTGGCCTCTGGCCGCTGATTTTGAAGTTTCAACATGATCCCACATGCCATTATCAAGGAATGATAAGTTCAAGTCATAGATTTAGGTCTTATATAATAAAACATGGTCCACCGCTGTGGTCTCAAGGTAGCGTGCTGCCTTGTCACGCAGTGGGCCCAGGTTCGATCCCCGGTCGGGGCAGTTTTTCTGGGTGAGATTTTTATCGGGGTTTTTCCTCACCTGCAAGACAAATGTCAGGAAAACTTTAAGGCCCAAACGGTCCCCGAAATCATATGGCCATCATCATCATCCTTATCATTATCATCATCATCATCCTTCACCGGTGTGGAAAGCAGGGAGCTATCACACCTACAATTCCCTAGTAAAGCTGCAAGCATAGCATGAAAATGCTATGATTGCAGTGAAAGACCTGTCCTCGGCCAGGATTACTATGGATGGATGGATAATAAAACATGTTGAGTTTTCACTGTGGTCTGTTTGAGAAGCCATTCACCCATCCATGGTTTAGGTCTTAACACATTGAGTTTTCGCTGTGGTCTGTTTCTGAAGCCATACACCCATCTAAGGTTTAGGCCTTATATAGTTAAACACCTAGAGTTTTCACTGTGGTCTGTTTTGGAAGCCGTACACCCATCCAAGTGTCAATCACACTCCATGTTGCTCAACCGTGGTTTTCTTCATATCTTCTACACTATTCTGAGGATAACATGGTGGGCAGCGAGAGGCAGTTTTCTATGTAGATGGTAATCTTTGGGCATCATCTTGGGTGTTCATAGAATGTGGCCTCTTCTCAATCTTTATTGCTTTTCTGTAGATTCTTGATTTTTCATTATCTATTTTAGCCAGTGTTCTAGATCCTGTGAGGTCGATCTTGTGACTCCTCTGTTTCATATGTTGCACCAGAGTTGAAGTAGGTATATATACACCTGCAATTGTTTATATAATATGGTTGTTCCTTTCCAAATTTCAGATCCATGTAGCAATGTACTTTTCACATTGCCATTGAATAGTCTTAATTTAGTTCCAGTCAAGATTTGTTTGGATCTCCATATGGTTGACAATTGTTAGAATGCATCTTTTGATTTTCTAACTCTGGCCTTAATATCTTCTCTGAACCTCCTATTTTTGATACCATGCTTCCAAAATACTGAAATTTGGCTATCTTTATTTTTGTGCTATTGAGCTGTAATCACATTTTTGTTGCATTATTTACCTACATTATTTTGTATTTTGTTTATACAGGCACAGTCCAGTTGTGCTTACTGATTTCTCCAGATCTTGTAATTTGCTTTCAATATCAGAAAAGCTGTGTGCCAATAAGCAAATATTGTTGACATATGCTAAATCTTTGATTTTACCATTCAGACCCCATTGAATCCCTCTAGATCTTAAATTGCATGCATTTGCCTTAAACAACAAAAATGTATAAACAAAATCTGACAAAAGAAATCAAATCTGATCCCCTCTCCAAAACCATCAGGAATACAGAAAATAGTTTAAAATCTATTTTTAAAATTATTAGAACAAGATAAATTTAAATTAAAAATAGAAAATCTGAGAAACTCCAACATTCATGGTATTCCCAAAATTCATAAAGTAGGCAATAAAATGAAGTCGGTTATTAACAAAATTGGTTCACCTACTTACCAAATATCTAAATGGCTTAGAAAGAAATTCAAGGAAATGGAAAATTTTGAAAATCTGGCACTGGAAAATTATTATCAATTAGTAGAAAAATTAGAAAATATATTAATTGAGCCCTCAGAAAAATTAGTTTCTTTTGATGTTACTTACTTATTGTTTTCTAATATTCCAAAGGAAATTTTGAACAATTGACTAATCAAAAACAAGATGGACAAAAATAGCTGAGAAGAATACTTAAAATTAACCAAATTATTCATTGATCAAATGTTTTTCACTTACGACAGGAAATTCTACAGACAAAAGTCAGGACTTGCAATGGGCAACCCATTATCCCCATTTTTGGCAAACATGTTCATGGGCAATTTTGAATGCCAAATAATGAAAACACACCCTTTGATGATCAAATTTTGAGACAGATACATAGATGATGTAATTTTAATAGTGAAACAGAAACATGCAGAAGATGTTTTAAAACTTCTGAATATTTACTTTAGAAACTTGAAAACAACAAACAATTACCATTTCTTGGAGGTCAAATTGATCAGAAATAAATATAAAATAAGGAAAACAGACTTTGGAATTCACAGGAGATAAAAGCACACTGATATTTATATTAAAGCAACATGATTAAATCACATTGCATACAAACAGGAAGAGTTTAATAGCTTAACATATAGACTGGCAAACATTTCCATGAGCAGAACAATTTTAAAACAGAGAAAAAAAACATAATATAAGTTAGCAAATGAGAATTAAAAATGATTCACAAGAAAATGAACAAATTCAAAAAACAGTTAATAAATTACAATAGGAAGTAACATTATCAGGTTCTTCTTAATACATGGTTTGCAGGATGTAATATTTGAGATGTAGCAGTACTTCTGAATGCTCTTTTGAATGATGTATAAATTGTTTGGAAGTTTTTGGGACATTGTCACTTCCTTCAAATATTAAATACACATTGAACTATATTCCCTTGTAAAACATTAAACTCGTTGGTGTGGTAAAGATACAGTGACTTCCATTTAAAATTCTCTATATACCGGTACTACTGTGCCTTGGTACAGGCACTTGTGTGCAATTCTCTTTATCAGAAGTTCCTGGAGAAATCTGTATTGCTTCCAACACCATTTTATCAATTTCAGGTATGTCTACCTACCACCCAGTCATGTGGAAAGCATACATGTTGTCTGAGGAACTGATGGATCCTTATAAATGGGTGCCATTGATCAGGATAAGCTTTTTGATATAAGTGAGTAGTCTCTTCTGTATTGACATTAACCCTACCATACAAAAAAATACTTATCTGTATTCTTTTTGTTGCTCTAAGATTTCATTGTGACTACAATAAGATAAGTGATGTGATTGCTATAGTATATATTTTTTTAGACTGTTTACTGTATCCGTCTTGTACATTCTCTGTATTTGTGTATCTGTGTTTACAACACAACCTCTTGGCAATGTTCAATTTTGTAAATAAAGAACATACTCGTATTGTGGATTAACAGTTTATTTGCAAACCCAATGTACTAGGTCTTTGTTTTATTGAGTACTTTCAACAATTTCAGTTTGTGCTATATTTTTGTATGCACCCTGTTTAGTATAGTATTAATTTGTTAGGATAGGTTGGTAATATAGTGATCTTGAATGTCTTAAGTAACAGCATCACATCTCAAAATTGGAATGAAATGTCCCAACAAATTTTGCTCAGAAATCTCTTAATTTTGGGTAGAAATTATTTTACATTCCGTAAATGTACAACATGGGACCCATGGGTTTACTTCCATTTTGAAGGTTCCCATAATCAAATTTTTTATCCCTTAAAAATCTACCAACCTTGGCCAGGTTTGAACTTGTTAACCTCAAAACCAGATGCAAACATGGTAACCACTATTTAATTGAGACTCTCTATAAATGTATCATAAAATGTAATCTAACCTTTGTTAGAACACATGTACACCCTTAGACAAAAAAAATGAGTCGTCACTTGAATGCACATTCCTTCTAAATCCTACTCGGCACAGCGCTGGTTTCAAATTAGGAAACTAGTCATAATTGTGCAGTCCCTGAGCTACTGTGTTATATGGCATGAACTGAAGACTCTCCTACGTGTCCTGTTAGGTCAGCGGTAAAGCATGCAGTCACTGTTTATGTTAATGAAGATCACAGGTTCGCATCCTCAGTTATGCAGTTTTTTGTGATATTTGTATTAAAATGTTTTTATGAATTAAATACATTTTATTTTGACATTTGAATTAAATCAATGTTAATGTTGTTATTGTAACAATTATATTTACCACATTTGGGGTTTGTTCTAGGTAATTTCAATGTATTGCATTCAATAGACTGTGATCCATAGATGTCTGCGCAAAAGCAACAGCCTCTAACAAGTTTGTTTATAATGAATTATATCTAGTTTTACCATGGCTCAGCACACACACAAGGACATAGGCACAAGGCAATCTCAATGCCCCACAGATAGATTGAGGGCAGTAGTAGATGCTGAGGGTTCATACGCCCGATATTGATTTTGTTTTTGTTAAAGTTTTCATTTTAGAAGATATTATTTTCTTTCCTCATTTATTTATTAGAAGAAGGTTTTAATTTATGTTTTTGTATGTTTTGTGTGTGCGTTAAAGCCATAAAACTCAAATATAAAATTAAATATGAATCTATTACTGGTAAAATGCTATTCTAACATTCAATTTAAAAAAAAGTAGAATGGGAATCAAACCCGTGAGATTACGAATGCAGATGATGTCTGTTAAACCTCTCGACCACGGAAGCACACTAAGCCAAACTCTCTCTTTCATGTTGCTTGAGTGTGCACTGTGTTAACTAGCAAACAACCCAGTACAATTCCTGAAAACGTGTTGATGTGAATACGGCTTCTGCGAGCACTCACGAAGTTCCCCATTCCCCGATCGGATGATAGAATCTGCGGATGACTAATTTTTTTTGTCTAAAGGTGTACACTACAGTAGGTTTATACAAAATAATCATTCGGCTGGAAAGAAGATTTAATGCATTCCTAGAAGAGTTATTCACATTTCTCTGATGAAAAGGCCAGACTCTCATATTCATAGTCTTGCTGACTCAAGGACAATCTGTGAGGTCGTCAGGAGTTGAGCGACCTGACATACTATAGCTCAGGCTGGACCCACTTCAGCAACCAAACACGTCCCCAGCTGGTGCACTGGGGGAAAGGTCGGTGGATCTGTAGGGAGTCCTCCCGGTCAAGTCCAAGGGACTCGTGAACCATTAGTGGGGTAGGCAAGAGTTGAGCGCCTTGTCGAACTATTTGCTCATCTGTTGGAGCTTGCGAGCTCCGTGCTGGCCCACAACAGCTGCAGAAGGCGTCCCTGGGGGCACACCAGGGCTCGGCTCAGACCAGTCCAGAGGGGAGCTACTGTACTGGTTCCTGGCTCGGCCTACGGGCCCGTCGACAAACTGTGGGGTTGCCAGGAGATGAGCACCTGGATGTACTAAAAGTCTCACACTGTTGGGCTTGTAGCCCTAGCCGGTCTCACAACGGCTGCAGGACACGTCCCTGGAGGCAGAACAGGGGAATGGTCGGTGGATCTGCGACAGCAGTCCTCCCGGCTAGGCTCATGGAGCCCGTGGACCAACTGTGGGGTCGTCAGGATTGAGCGACCTGATGTACTATGTAGCTCAGCAATTCCCAGAACTGCAAACTCCAACACTCTCTCCCTGGGGTGTTGGTTTAAGGACCGTGAACTTGAATGTGGATGCGAACATAGGATAGGGAGGACTAGAACTAGGACTTGGGAGTATGGTCATGACGACCGAGGTATCCCAAGGGGTGGACGGCTGGGCCTAGATGTGAAGTGGGGAAATTATATATTATAAATGGAGTGAAATTAAGAGATAATGGACCATTTTTAAGGCAGTGTTTTACTCATTTTGTCATTTGGTTTTGTGCAAAAGTGTTGTCTTGTTCATAGGCATGGCTACCAATCTCATATGACTCACAGTACCTGCTCATGATCTCAACGGCATGGATTTACATGAGGTGTCAGAGTTACTGCCATGATGCCTTGACATCTGGCCAAGTGAGTGCAAGTTTAACAGACCTCATCACTTTACTGGGCTACTCTTTATACTTCCCCATGCTCTTCCTTGGCCCTCTCATCCTCTTTGATGAATTTCAGACAGGGGTAAGCATTATCATAGTTTTTAAGAATAGATAATTAAGATCAAGTAAAAATGAAAATTTACAGTTCAATTCTCAGTTGAAGTATGAAGTTTTCTCTTAATTTATGTTAAAATAGCCAACAAAAGGCTGACATGAAAGCATTGTTTTTATTTTACAATTGTCTGTTTTTTTTTTTCAGTTGAGAAAACCTTATGTTCCGTGGACACTGCGACGAGTAAAGATGTTTATATTGAATATAATGAGGTTCTGCTGGTGGGCCATATTCCTAGAGGCAATGACACACTTTCTTTACATCAGTGCATTGCAAGGAGACTTGAAGGTGAGACTTTGGGTATAACATTGACTATATCACTCTCTGACTTATGCAACTCATAGGTTCAATGACATATTCTCTAAAACCCGCCAGTAATTCCTATTCTCACCTGAACGGATCAATTCATATCTCAAGTATGAATCTCCTAAGATTCATCCAAATACTATTCTCCCACCAACACCTAAACCTTCCTAATGGTCTTTTTCCCAGCCTTCCCAATAAAAATTCTACCAGAATTTTTACTGTCGCCCATTTGACTTACTTAACCTGCTCTGTCTTTTTTATGTAATACTGACAATATTAAGACAACAGTATAAATAATGGAGTACCTTATTATGAGTTAACACTAATAAAATTCATAATAAATTCTGTTGAATTCCCAGACTGGGAAAGCTGACGATAAAACAGAATTGTTTTGAAACATGTCCAAGAACAAATCAACATTAATATTGAGGTAAGATGTCCAGACTAAAAATAATATAATTAGCTTTTAGTTTCTTACACATATAGTATAATTTATTTACATACCTGTAATTTAATATTTTCTAAATGTCATTCTATTTATTACTTTCATGGGTTAGGGTAATTTAAATAAGTTAGGTTAGCTTTTAGGTTATTGTACATGTATTCTAATAAATTATATTACAAATTTCAAGGATTATGTTATAAATAAGTGGCATCTATTTATTGAATATTTTGCAAGGTGTAATTTGCTGTTATTCATTTTCGAGAAATACGTACGATGACATATCAATTATTATCGACAATCGATTCAGTTAAACCATTTTTCCTTAAGAAACTCTATGTGAGGATGTGATTTTCATTAAATTTCAAACTCTTTCTATGTAATTTTGGAAATATAGCATTTTGTAATACAGCAGTGCACTTTTATTACAATAACTAACTCACTGGCACTATCAAACCAGTAGGTTCATAGCCACACGAACATAAGCTCTCCATACATCCCTATCCTGAGCCAATGTTTTCCAATCATCCTCTGTATAATCTACTTCCCTCAAATCATAGTTAATGTTATTCTCCCATCTCATTCTTGGTCTACCAACTGGGCATTTTCCCTCTGGTTTTCCTATAAGAAGCTTCCATGCACATCTTTCATTCCCCATGCGTGCCACATGTCCTGCCCATCGCAGTCTATGAGACTTAACTGTTCTTATTATATCTGGCTTCCTATAAAGACAATGTAGTTCATTGTTATGTAGTCTTCTCCATTCACCTGTCTCTTCATCTCTCTTTGGTCCAAAAATTTTCCTAAGAACTTTATTCTCAAATACTCATAATCTCCTTTCCTCCCTTAAAGTAAGAGTCCACGTTTCGCATCCATATAATATAACTGGTCGAATAATGGTTTTATATATTTTCAGTTTAACGTTTTTTGAAAGGAGTTGGGAAGTCAAAAGAGTTTCTGTAATGCATAATAGCACGTATTTCCAGAATTGAGCCTATGTTTAATTTCCTTGTGCATCTCGTTCCTATTTGTGATTATTGTTCCTAGGTATTTGAATTCAGCCACTTCTTCAAAATTTCCCTAATTTGTCATTAGCTGTCCATTTCCATTATAAAATGTATTTCTATGTGTGACCATATATTTAGTTTTATTGATATTTACTCCCAGTCCCAATTTGTTAGTATTACTCAGTAGTGTGTGCGTGTTGTCCTTTAGTATCTCCTCGCTATCACCCAATAGTACTACATCATCAGCATAAACTAACAGCTTATTAATACCATTGAGTTGTAGGCCTTCTTCATCCTCTAATGGCATGCTCTAGTACAAAATTGATAGTAGAGGAGATAGTGCATCTCCTTGCTTCAATCCATTCTGGATTTCAAAAGTATCTTAAAACAGTTTGCCTACATGCACCCTACTCTTTGTGCCATTTAGACACATTCGTATAAGTCTAACTAACTTTTTAGGAATTCCGAACTCCAGCAGCATACTATATAACTTCTCCCTCTTAATTGAATCATATGCCTTTTTGAAGTCTATGTATAGTTGATGTACAGTACCATTATATTCCCATATCTTTTCTAAAATCTGTCTTAAGCTAAAAATCTGATCTGTTGTAGACTTGTTTCTTCTAAATCCACATAGATGATCTCCTAAAATCTCATCAATATATTTATTAGAATTTTGTACGATGTTGAGAGTAATGAGATACCCCTATAGTTGTTGCAATCAGTTTTATCTGCTTTCTTATAAATTGGTACAATAATAGATTCTTTCCATTCATCTGGAAGAGCTTCTTTTTCCCAAATCATATTAAGCAAGTGCGTATCTTGTCCATCAATTTTGCTCCCCCTGATTTTATCAGTTCTGCTGGGATCTCATTTGAACCTGATGCTTTATACATCTTCAATTTTTCTATCGCCATTTCAACCTCTAATGCACTTGGTTCTGCGATTAGCATTTCTGCTGTCTGTAAATGATTCTCTTCAATATCCTGTTCTGTATGTACATTTAATAGTTGATTAAAGTAACTTTTCCATCTATTTAATATACTCCTGGAATCTGCAATCATATCCCCATTTTCATTCCTAATTATATTTGCTCTAGCCTGAAACCCTTTCTTCTCTACCCTAATTCCCTTATATAATTCTCTAATGTTCCTATTTTTGGCATTAATTTCAAGATCATTAATCTTCTCTCTCAAACATTCCCTCTTTTTACTCTTTAGTAAAATCATGGTTTCTAGTCTAACACTACCCAGATGCTCCAAATTTACCTTGTTTGGCTTGTGTAACCATTTCATTTTTGCTAGCTTTCTTTTCTTTACAATGTCGGCACATTCCCCATCAAACCATTTCTTGTTTTGCCTCTTTTTTAAATGACGAATGCTTTCTGATGCTGACTATTTTTGCATATCTATTGAAGAAAACATATTTTCACCCTTGACTAATGTCTGATTATCGAATCTGACGTCATGACAACAATGGCACACACTTCCTTCAGGTAATATAGGGAATAGTGCTTTATAAATCGTTATTTTACAGCGTTGTTTCTGGATGGTCTGCAATTTTTTTTTCATGTTTTCATCTTCGATGTTCTTAAGCTTCATTTTAAAACCAAAATTATCTCGAAATTCGGATGTCCACTTTTTGCGCCATACCCATATATTACTTCTATGGTGTGCAGCATAATGGACTTAAATCAAGAAACCAACCTTTTCAGGGCAAGCAAAATAAACTTCAAGGTGATCTCTAAAAAAAGTATGTTCATCTAGATATTCTGTGTTTTGGAATATATAAAAAAAAATATTCTGGATATTCTGTGTTTCAAAATATTAAAAAAAAATTCTAAAACACAAAATATCTAGTTGAACATACTTTTTTTAGAGAGCACCTTGAAGTTTATTTTTCTTGTCCTGAAAAGTTTGGTTTTTTTACTTAAGTCCATTATACCGCGCACCATAGATTTATTCTAAAAAAAATCTTAATGACTTTGAAACATGTGATAATTTGTGAAATTCTGTCAATGTTCAGCTGATTGTTAATATCTCAAACTGAAAGTTTACAAAAACTGCTTCAATCTCCTTGTTGAGTAAATAAGTTTTTGTAATCAGAAGTGAATTCAATATAACAGCTATAAAAATAAGCAATGGTGAAAAAAATTCAGTGTTGATCATGTATTTTTGAATGTATAACTGTTTCTATTATCTGTAATCATGCAAAAGTGTGCATAGATGTAAATTTGAAGACCTTATGACAAAAGTATGTTCAACTTACAGCATATGAGCAGACAAGGAGCATGGGCCCACTATGGACTGGGCTTTGGCATGGGGATAGTATTCCAGTTAAAGTATGTTGTGACATATGGCTTCAACTCTACTGTAGCACAGGCAGAAAGATACCAAGCACCTCGTCACCCAAAGTGTATTGGGAGAATACACCTGTATTCAGACATGTGGAAGTATTTTGATGAAGGCCTGTATAATTTTCTGCGCAAATATGTATACATGCCTTTACTTAGGAGCAGCTATTCTCTATTGGACAAGAAGTTTGCTTCCCTTGCTTGCTTTGTGTTCATTTATGCGTGGCACAGGGTCTACCTGTTTGTATTGGTATGGTCTACTCTCAACTACTTGGGTGTGACGCTGGAGTCACTTGGTAGATCTATCGGGAATTCTACAGCATATCAACATTATGAGGTAATTATTTCACCACTTTATCAAATCACTGTGCAGTTTTAGCAAAATACTAACTCATTGCATATATTGGGGGGGGGGAAGGTTTTTCCATTTATTATTAATTTTTAACAGGTTAGATTATTATGAAACATGTAACTGGAAATGATGATAATTATAATAATAATATGATCCAAAAATGTTTAATTTAGAGGAAATTTAACTCAATAGTTATATACAGTTCAAACATAGTTTGAAACAATTTAGAAGAATGCTTAATTTATTGACTTTTGAAGTTGCAATGCTGTAAAATTAATAGCTTAAACATATTTGTTGGTTTATAAGACAGATTAGTGGTTGGTTCTATATGGTACACCTGAAGAATTCTCATACTAAATTAAATTTTCTGGAAAAAGTATGATTTAAAAAATCTATACCATAATATAATTAAATATTTTCCAACCTTTAAAATTGGAAATTTTACATTCACTTGGAAATATCATTGTAATGTGTGGGTGCCATTTTTTTTTTAAATAAAAATTCAATTTCTATGATATTTTTAGACCCATTTCAACACTTCAATCTCTAATTCTTGCCATTTTATGCTTTCTATACGTCGTGCACACTTTCTTTTGATGAATGTATTAGAAAACAGAATCTTGAACAAAGTCTTATCAATTTTTCTGTTGATAGAGGTTCAAAATGATGTTCTTTTGATCTATTGCTGTCTTTGAAAGGAAAAACTAGATATGAGTGGCTATAAAAATAATTATTCATCTAGAGATTTAGGTTAACTTATTGCTTAAGATGCAGCCTATTTTGAAGACAAAAAGTTCACCTTAAAACCAACAAATATGGCACATTAAAAATAATATTTTATGGGAACTTGACAGTGATCCTGGCTCAAAATATTTATTTTTACACAGGGGCAGTTATGATATTTGTCTCCCCCATCTAGTTAATTGAGTTTTTTTTAATATTAAAACAAAAACTACCATTGTGCTATATTGAATTAAATAGGGCACTAAATTTTATGAAAGAAATTAATAAAAGTACTCAAGTACCGAAAACCATAATTCATACAAAAGTCAATATAAATTATTAAATACTTTGTAAAAATAAATTTCATGACTCTGACATCCTCTAGTCGCAGCCCACATATTGGACTGACCCACCTTCTCACTGAAGGATAAATTATATTTGAAGAGAAAAATTTTTGCCTAGACCGAGACTCAAACCCAGGATCCTTGGCTTTCCGGGCCAAGTGTTCTACCAACTGACCTACCGAGGTGAGTCGCGATCTAGACGCAAATTATTCTCTTATATACGTTGTAATTCCCTCGCACCAAATGCTTGAAACCTTTGCTTCTATTTTTGCAAATGGTGGCTTCTTAGTTAAGAATACATTTATTGGGAATTTAACACTATTTTATAAAGCCAGTAGGGCTTCTATTAACGTTTTTAGGGTCCCGGGTTCGAGTCTCGGTCTAGGCGAACATTTTTCTCTTCAAATATAATTTATCCTTCAGTGAGAAGTGTTAAATTAATAATAAAAATGTCAATAATTGATATCATTTGATCAATATAGTTTTAACCTGTGGTCATATAATTTGTAACTTGTAGTGTAGTGTAACTTGGATCCAAAATCATTTGCACTGCAAAAGCCTTAATTGTAATTAGGAACTAATGAGAAACAAAGAATGTAAATTAAATTTTGGTTTGTACATATTTACAGAAGATGGTGATGATCACACCCCAGAATGTGAGGCGACTTCATGCTGTTCTAGGAACACCACTGTTAATAATGTCAGCTCTGTCAAATTTTTATTTTTTTGCTGGGATGAGAGTTGGGAATTATTATGTGAAAAGATTATTGGCAGGTGGGTAACTGATGAAATGTATAAGCAAAAACAAGAAAATCCTTCATGTCACATGTGTTTCAGTTAAAAAATAAGCCTGTTTTCAATTTACCTCGTAGTTGAGTTCTTTTTGGGACATGTTTCGAAACAAATCTTCTGTTTTATCTCCAGTTTATAGATCAATGATTTTTATATTGTCAGCCCTGGATGTTGACTCCCACTCCACCTTTTATGGTCCAAAGAACTTACATATCAAATTTCTCTCTCCAGGACCACAAAAAGATGGCCAGCAATGTAAAAATCGTCAGTCTGGGTAAGTTGAGGATAAAACAGAAGATTTGTTTTGAAACATGTCCTAAAAGGATTCAACTATTATTAGGTAAGATGAAAACAGACTCACCTTATTTATTAAGAAGAACTTCTTAGGGCTGCATGCAAATACATTAGTCTCTACTCAAATTACTTCCAATCATGGTGAGCTGACTTTCCGTGAGCAAGTGCAAAGATCGAATTAGCTACCCACTAACTGGTCATGCATGAAAGTCGTCGTTTTCGTAATATTGGCTAGAAATTACCCAGAATTCTCAGCGATAAAACCACTTCCATTATTTTCGTCTGCTAGAGGAACGCATTTATGCTTGTGTCCCACAAATAATACCGTATATGACGATGTCTGCATCGTGCAATATTACGCCGATTCTCCTGTTCTTCCAGTTGAATTCTTTGGTAGACTCTGTCAAATTCCTCTTCTCCGCGTATACCAAAAATATGATCGAAGTCTTCAAGGTCCGACATCTTGGATATAGCAGCAAGGTATGCGGCAAGGTTTCAAACTACATCGGTTCCCACCAGGTTGCTCACGATTCGTTTCTCTGCTAAGTCAGCTCGCCAGGTAGCTTAGGAATTTCAACAATTATTATCGCATGAACAGATTTTTGAGTATGCAAAAACGTATTTGGATGCAACTTTCTCAGTAGAGAACGACTTTTATGGCCTAATGCATTCATAGATTCGAGTCTTATTATTACTTCCTATTATAATTTTATAATTAGTTTCAGTTCTATTTTTATAAAAAAAATTGCCTCCATTATTGCTTATCTCATAAACATATTTGAAAATGTTTCCTCTTCTAAATTTTTTACACTTAATAGCATGTTTCACCAACCTTCATTATCATTTTAATGCTTCTGTTAATTATTTTAAAGATCATTACTGAACATTGCATTTCACCAAACTTCGTTAGACAAAAATGGACATTTTAGGATTTGTTTATTTATGTTCTTATTATTAATTTAACGTTTCTCACTGAAAAATGCCTTCCTTTGGCTGGCAACCAATCGAACGGACTATTATTATGCTTTCAAGTCTTATACGAGAATTTCCCAGAAGGACGCTGGAGGGAAAATTTTCTATAGGATCGTAACAGGCCTTGGCCTAATACTTGGAAGGAAGAAGAAGATAAATTGTATTTGAAGAGAAAAATTTTTGCCTAGACCGAGACTCGAACGCGGGACCTTTGGCTTTCCGGGCCAAATGCTCTACCAACTGAGCTACCGAGGCGAGTTGCGATCTAGAGAAATGTTAAATTAATAATAAAAACATCATTAGAAGCCTTACTAGCTTTATAAAGTAATGTTAAATTCCCAATAAATGTCTTCTTGACTAAGAAGCCACCATTTGCAAAGATAGAAGCAATGGTTTCAAAAGCATTTGGTGAGAGGGAATTACAACGTATATAAGAGAAAAATTTGCGTCTAGATCACAACTCGCTTCGGTAGCTCAGTTGGTAGAGCGTTTGGCCTGGCAAGCCAAAGGTTCGAGTCTCGGTCTAGAAAAAAAAATGTTTCTCTTCAAATATAATTTGTTTATTTAATTATGCAAAATGGCAGAATGTTTTAATACAGAGCTACTGTATTTGCACTATTTAGAAAATTGAGAACAATTGGGGAACATTAACTTCCGTATGTGGAATAATAATTTTGATGAGCTGTGTGACAGAAAATTTCTAGAAAGATTCCGTTTATCGAAAGCAGTGATATTAAAACTTTTGGGAGAAATTGAAGGTAGGCTAAAATATCACACAGACAGAAATATACATAAAAATGTTTGTCATTCATGTAAAAATTGTAGCTTCATTGTCTTTTCTTTTATTTGTGGTTTCCATTATGATAAAATTGCACCAATTTTGGTAAAATACAGAAACAAAAGACAGTCACATTGGTCATTGTTATAAGGTACATTATTATTAGCCAATCTATAGCGAATATGACCAAATTACTGTATGAAAATTATAATAAGCAACATGTGAAAATGCAGTCCATACATGTGGTTTGTTTAGATTACAACTGGAACTTGGTTCGGAAGAAGTATAGCCCTGAAATTGAACATTTTTCAATTAAAATTTCCAACCATGCTGGGTCTTGAATCCATACCTGCTAGCACAGCTGACTTCCACAAAATTGCTGTCTCATGCAATGCACACTTTACACCATTGATAGAGCCAACCCTGTTTGTAGACATCAAAAGATTCTCATATATAAGAAACATCTCATTAACAAAGTTGTCCGATGTTAAGAGTTCATTTCCAGGCATTGTGATTAGCTTTATAGCAGAAAAGTCCCACGCCGTAGCTGAGTGGTTAAGGCAAGAAATCTTGGCATAGAGCTAAAGGACTTACGCTGGTTCGAGTCCCCATGGGGAAGACATTTTTTCATGGAATTTTGACCTTCATGGGACTGGTGCCCACCTAGCATCGTGAGGCATTTGGGTAGCAACACCAGGTTGAGATGACCAGCTATATCAGCTGGGGGACCCGACATGCTGACCACATGTCATCCCTACACCGGCTAGATGATCTCTACCTCTGTGATTAACACATGTGGATGTGAGGCCAGCAGCCGGCTGGTAGGATAAGGGCTTCTAGGCCTGTTGCACTTGGAGTTTATAGCAGAAAATATATGCTTTGATAAAGTTACAAAACAGAAAACATATGTCGTCATAATTTATTGTCCTCATGATATTTATTAAAGTTTTTTTCAAGAACTATATTAAAATTTTGTCTTTAACTAAGGTAACATTGGAAATCAATCCTGGAATACCTGTGATGTTAATCAGACAGTATTACTTCAGAGAAGCAGTTATGCATTTTAAGAATTGATTAGATTACTTTAAAATTTATAAAGGTTTATAGAAGAGATTAGTACTTTGCACATTTATATTCTTGTATTACATTGATATTACCAAGTGATTTTTTTTATTTCCAGGAAGTTTGCAAGAAAACTGTCTTCTATTCTTTTTCTGTTACTGTTTATCACAAGTATCCATTCAAGTGAAGAATTGGGAACTCCAAAAACAGCACAGAGAAAAAATTAATTAGGAATATCTGTGAATGTTGTGATATAAGGTATTCTCTGTCACAAAACTAAATGAAGGTCTTATATGGTTTTCAGAACATTTGTCCTGAAAAAAAATGATGGCTATACAATAAAAAAATTGTTACTTGTCTTAATTTGCTGACTAAGAAACAAGTCTGGATGAAGTCAGTGTTTTTATCTTGCATAGTACACAGTTGTCAATTTGAAATGATTGCTTAAGTGATTCAACAATGGTGAAATAATATTCAACTAAAATTGATTATTTGAAATCAGTTACTAATAGTAAAGCCGGAAAAGTTGCTGAGGTAAAAAGAGTCACAACAGTGATTTTTTTTTTCAGTTCTACCAGGTTGTTTTGTGATATTTCTGATATTCTCTCCTGTCATTGGCAGAATTGTAACCCATTTCTGATATTGGGGCACCTGGAAGGTAGAGTTATATTACCTCAATGATATGATGTGTGATAAATTATAATGAAGTGTCAGGAGAGTCCTTAAACCTAAATTTAACTTATATCCCAGATTGTGGTCAACCACAGAAATTCCCTTTAATGAAAAATTCCTGATCTGACAGAGAATCGAACTTGAGATCTCAGTAATACACTCAGAAGTTCTGATCATAAGACATCGAGGCTGGTCACAGTATAGAAGTAATGTTGAGAAGAGAATTTTCTTATGCATGTTTAAGTGAGTTCTAATAAAAATCAGATCCCCAAAAAAATGAGTTAACAGATTCATACTTGTTTCCAGAAATGTTGTAAAGCTAATTCAAGTTCATGGTTAGTAGGGAAGCAGAAGTTATGAACATCTGTGTAACAGAGAGAAAATTTGGTGTCTCTGAAGTAATCATATATTAATAAATAAATTAAGAAAAAATTGAGAACTGCTAATCAGTTGCTAAATTGAGAACTGCTAATCAGTTGCTAATTCAAGCCAAAAATCATTTAGTGGAACAAAGAAGGGTCCCATGCCATAGCCGAGTGGTTAAGGCAAGATGCCTTGGTGCAGAGCTACGGGACTTGCGCTGGTTCGAGTCCCCATGGGGGAAGAAATTTTCTCATGGAATTTCGGCCAGTATTGGACAGGTGCCCACCCAGTATCATGAGGTATTTGGATAGCTACAATAAGTAGCGACTCCAAGTTGAGAAGACCAGCTATAACAGTTGGGGGGCCAGACATGCTGATCACTTGTCACCCCTACACTGTCTTATAATCGTCTACCTCTGTGAAGATGTGGATGTGAGGCCAGCAGCCGGATGGTAGGCAAGGGTCTTCTGGGTCTATCGTGCTTGGAACAATAAGTTATTGAATATGTTCAAGGTAAAAAAAAAAGTATTAGACGTTATGATTAAAGCACAGTACAAAGAGGGAATATGGCATTCAAAGCAACTGCGGGCCGGTGTGTACAGATGAGAAAAAGAACATGGTTATGTTGTGGGGCTAAGTAATACTTGAACTCCATCTTCCTGCAGAACAAAAAAATTCTAAAATCCTCACAAAAATGGGGAGTTGTTCTTACAGTACTGCATATTCATATTATTTACTTATATATTTTCTCATGCAAAGGAACTCTTACTTAAGTATTTAACTGCAAATTTGTACTTCATACTAGTTATAAGATTTTTTATTCAAATATTTTTTTCAAATCTGACTTTTAATATTTAAATAATATACTGTATTTTTAGGTATATGAGGTGCACTTTTTTACCTTAAAAATTCATCTTGAAATTGAATTGCTTTTTATTTAATGAGGTAAGATTGTTGTCCTCTTTTCAAAGTCATACACATTCCCTCTTAATTCCAAGATCTTTGCAGATACATGACCTTCACATGACTTCTGGCAGATTACTGACTAACAATTGGGTTTCCAACTCAAATATCATAATACTTTACCTTATATAAGTAATCAGTTATTGATGTTTATCAGTGTTGAGTTGATATGTCCAATTTGATATTTTCCCATATTTTGGTGATAAAAAAAATCAGGCAACATTCACATACTTCAAGTTACAAATTGAAGGTTATAAAATATGTGGAAGAACATGGAAATAGAGAAGCTGAAAGACATTTTGGGCCTCTGCCTAAGGAAAAAATTATTACAATTTGGTGTGATGTGAAAGGATTCTGGCTTTTTTTTTGTCACAGTAAAATCATACTGCAAGACTTTTAATCATACATTACATCAATGACACATGGACAAGATGTTATATAGACCATAACTTACAAATACTCAAGGCAAAGAAATATTGGACATGTGACGGAATATTCCGAGTTGTTCCTAAATTAAAAACACAACTGTACAGTATCCACTGCAGAGTGTATGATATCTTCTTTTCATACAGTATTTGCAACTTATAAAGAAACATGATAAAGAAATGTACAATGAAATATTTTGTGTCCTGAAGAACAAGATTTCTGAAAAATATAATGAAGAGTTGCAGCCTGATTATATATCAGTTGATGAAGCTGCATGTATGTCAGCTGTAAGAGAGAGGAATCCTATACTGTCAAAATCGCTGACTGTTTCTTTAAGGTATTAATTATAAAATTGGTACCTGGTAAGTCAGCCATCCTCAACTAAATGTGAATTTCTAAAGTGTTTCTTTAATTTTGCAGAAAGTCTAGGGAGAAGAATACAAATTGAAGGAATTAGTGGAGCAGTATATGAACAAGGAAAATTCTGAAATATGTCCAGTTCCAGTCATTTTTAACCTTGTTCCAGTAAACTGAGTACAAGAAGCATTTGAACTGCTCAAATCTGAATTTGATAATGATCTATAGGTAATTTATGATTACCTAGTAACAAATTATGTTCTGGGAACATTTCATGGTTGAGAACAAAAGCACCTCTTTGCCCTACTGCAACATGAAACTGCTACAACAGAGTTCTTGCAAATGTATCACGAACAACGAATAAATGTGAGTCATGACGCAACCAGAGAAATAAAATTATTTGCCTGGATCATCTGTCGATTTATAAACCTTTGGAGCTCTTACAGAAGGAAAATGCAGAGATATCTATTGAAAGGCTGGAAAGTGGCCGTTTTCCTAGGAAGAAAAAGAAGAAATACACTTATTTCAACAGGTGATTTCAAATAATTGTCAGAAGGTACCAAGAATATGAGGATGAAGACAGAGTCGTATAGTATCTGAGAAGTCTTGATCACAATTATGCAGGTACATTTTAAAATATTCTAATACTACATATTATTGATTTGTATGAATTTATTATATAATTACTTATGGGTATGTACACTTAGCAAAAACAAGAATGGGCCAACTCTTGATCTCGAATATTATAAGTTCTAATGCGTGATTTACACGAGTAAACTAATTGCACAATAGAGCTACAATACGTTTCCCTTCATCCTTTGAAGAGCATTCTTTCAAGCACAGCAAGCCAGCGAACGCTTATCTCAGTGCTTAATGGCTTGATTTGTATGCAAAAGGTCACAGGTTCAATTCCCGATGAGGTTAAATTTTTTAATTGTTAAAATGCTTTCTATTTTATTCTGTCTTTCTACTCCTAAACAAAAAACAAACTATTATTATTATTACTATTATTATTACTAGTACTAAGAGCGGACGTGTCTACCATGTTGGTTTATTTCTGAACTCAATCAGAAATTAATAATTTAAAGTGCAACAGTATACTAAAAGGTGCAAATTAATATCAGTGCAGTGAATATTAATATCATCTGTTTTTAATAATAAATCATCATTTCTTAAAGGTATTTATTTCGACTGTGGAACATTACAACCTTTTGCTCTACCATGAGTTTCCAGGGAATCGTCCCTGTGGTCATCCAGCAATCTACAATTTATAAACTATGGTGAACTTCGCAGTCGGAGGAGACCCCTCCATTTTCTATTACTATTAATATTACTATTATTTATTATAATTATAATTATTATTATTATTATTATTATTATTGCCCATCATATCTATGGGCTCTTATTAGGCTCGACTTTACATATATAAACTAAATATATTAATTGAAGGGTGAAACTTTTTCCTCACTAATACGTATTAAATAGATAAACACATAAATATATGAAGCTATATTATCTTTTATTACATAAATTTATAGCATTATTATCAAACATGGTACTGCACACACAATTAAGTTTATACCGGTAGCTAAATAGTGTAGAGTTTACGAAGGCAGGAATATTACTTAATGTAGTGTAAAGTGCACGTATATTACGTAGCAGGAATGAAATATTATAGGATGTATTTTGCAAAAATACAAATGAATAAAAGAAAAACATTTTCAAGGGATTCGAACCCTGGCTCTCATATATATTTCATCTTTTTGTAATTGGTTTAACGATCTACGCTACTCGAATGTTGGATACTAGTTGTCTAAATCCTGGTTGCCTTGTTTATTTTTACACTATGAACGAGAGTTGAACTTTATTTGAAATCAATGGTAAAGAGAAAAATGTTTGCCTGAACCGGGAATCGAACCCCGAACCTTTAGCTTTTCATGCTAATGCTCTGTCCACTGAACTAATTCAGGCTTCATTCCCATCCAAGCAGAAATCCTTCCTTTACCTTACTCTACTGGTCCCACATTCAATTGCAATGAATCATCATTCACAAATACACAATGAATGGCTTCTACCTGAAGAAGACATGAAGGGACTCCACACAGCTATAGCATTATTTATTAAATTAATATTTGAGAAGCTAAATCTTTTACTATGATAGATAGTAATAGCTTTAGCTTCTCAATATTAATTTAATATTTATTTGAAATGTCGCAATTTGAGTAATACTGCATTTGTCAAACACTTGTAAATATCTAGAAACATGTCTCCTTCACTGTTCTTTAACTATTTAAGACAATTAAAAGCAAATACAGCATATTTAAAGCATATATAACAATGCATTACCTCGTGAACAACAGCCTTAGCTCTTTGAGCCATAACAGGAACACTACTTTTTGAAGTGGCTCATTCTTTTTTTTTTTTTTTGCTAAGTGTACACCTATTTTTATTTTACTTCTTAATGACATTGTGGCAGTATGTCATTAAGATATAAAAGCAGCAGTGATGAAATGGTTTTGACAAAATGTCTGGGGTATGTTCTGACTATGACAAAAAAGTCCAGATTTGGTCATAAAGAGATATTGTACAATTTGCCTAAAGAAAAATGTGCAGAACATGGGAAAAGTTCTAAGTGTCCAGAACTTGAGATTGTTGAAGTACTGAAATAGGTACAGAAAATTGACAAAATGGCATTGCCATTTCAACAAAAATGATTTGTGCACAAGTGTCAAAGTAGCATAAGTGTAACATCAAATATTTAAAGATCCATGATGTTATTATTCCATGAAACACAGGTTTAGGTTTTTCTTGAAAATTGTATTAAATATTTTGGATGAATCTTATACACAGGAGCATATTTTACATAGGAAAATACGGTATTTATGTAGAATGTATTAAGCAATCCCTTTTCAAATGTAGAAGGATATTTATAGCTTACCCATGGTTTTCTTTCTCACAAATTTAATTAACTTTCAAGAGATTGTATAAATTATTGATTAATTCAAATATAACTAATTAATTATGTTTAAAGAGAAAAATTATATGCTCAGACCGGGGCTTGAACCAAGGACCTTTCACACTCTAGGCAAATGCTCTAACTGAATGAGCCTAGCTGAGCAAGTTCCAATCTAAATGCAAATTTATCTCTTATATATGCTGTTAATTCCCTCGCACCAAATGCTATGAAACCTTTGCTTCTAATAATTAATGTTGAGTAATTGCTCAGTTATTATTAGGATGAAAACAAAATTCTCTTCTTTTTTTTAATTCAGGTTTATGTGATAGAATGTTTTAAAAATTTCAAAGTAAAGAACAGTGAAAAATAATTACTTTATATTATAGTTTACTCAATTTACTCAAAACTGTTTAGTTCCTATGTTGCAGTAGGAAAAAATTGCACACACTTTGATGGAGAAATTCAGGCAATAGAGAATACAGATCATAGTTTAAAAGTGAGTAAGGCATGGCCAAAATGAGAGACGAGAGTTGGTTTCAAGAATACTCTTGACGTCATAGAAAGGCGGAGCCACTCACTTCGAGAGGAGAGTTGGTTTCAAGAATACCGGCCCTTAGTTTTCCTCAAAGTATTTATTAATAAAAATAAAATCTCATGTCATATTTTGTCTTCTTTTATATCAATTTCAGAGAAATTAATACTCCATCACTATTCAAAGTTAAAATTGTGAAACACATTATGAGGTTCTTAATTAATAAATTAATGAGTCATTTTAACATCTTACCTCATATTTCATGTTTTTCAAACACGGTAACTATAGTTTTCAAATGATCTTGTCATTCATTTGAAAACTATAGTTACCGTGTTTGAAAACATGAAATATGAGGTAAGATGTTAAAATGACTCATTAATTTATTAACTCCATCACTAGTTTTACTGGACCGTTGATCTATCATGGTGATTCAATATTTCTTCCAATGACAGAACATTCCAGTAAAAACTGATGATGGTATAATCATTTCTCCAAAACCAGTCTAAAAAGAAGACAAAATATGAGGTTAGATGTTATTTTTATTAAAATTTATTATTAATACATCATAATATTACTTCCTACAAATTTTGAAGTTTGAAGGATCTCTTATCTCCTCAGTTTCCAAGACCCACAATGCAAGAAATATATTTCTGACATCAGAAAAATAGTTGAGTCTTCGAAAATTGGAAGAATATTTTATAAACCAATTAAATTCTTTTGAAGTATTCATATTAATGGATTTTTTCATCATCTTTTTTAGAAATAAGTATTATCTGCATAACACTTTCTCAGAATTAAAAAAAAAAAAAAAAAAAGGATAACCTTGATTCTCAAGGAAAGATGCAAATAGAAAGGGGATACAAGTTAATAATTATTTATTTTAGACAAATGAACATAATAAAAAATAGAGAATTTCAGTAATTATGAAAAATGAATGCATTGAGATGATCTGCAAAAAAATTAATTACTAATTATAATATATAAACAGGCATAAACCTCCTGGAACAGGGAATATATTTATACATGAAGGAGAAACATCTACAACCAGGAGATTGGATGGACCGACAAAATTGGCTATTTGGAATTGGACGATGTCAAAAACATTAATCAACCGATGATCTATGTAAAGAAAAAAAAAAGTAAGGAGATATGTATATATTATCATTGAGCAACCAGGGATTTATGCTATCATTAGTCCATTCCACCCTAGGAACTCATCTACAGACTTTTTATTGGCCTATCACAACAATCTTTTCTACCATTTTAGTTTTACTGCATACTTCATTTACTCCTAAATTTAATTATTTGGTCTGTAAGTTTGAAAATATTTAGTTCCTTTCTTATCCAGCAGAGTATATCCTGATAGAATGCCAGAAGGAAGATTTCCAAAATTATTGCTAAATTATAAACTGCAGGAAGGAGAAATATTGGATGCCCACACAGAAGATGTCTGAACAATTCTAGCTTTCATGAAACCAGAATGAGCCAACAGGCTTAATCCCTGGATGATGATGACTTCATTTACTCAATTTTTTTAATGTACATATTATGCCAACAAAATCTGTTCCCAAAAAAAAAAAGTTCCTTCATAATTACTACCTCAATCAAAGAATGCATTAAATTACAATAAACCATTAATTTTGCTGTATTGGTAGTGAATTCATTTATCAATGACCACTTTCTAGATTATAGACAAAAGCAGCATTACTGGACATTTGCACATCCGGAAAAAAATTGTTATATGAAGTAAATACTATATAGCTTGAACCTTTATAAACATACTGGTAGTCAAGTTACAAAAAATATATATATACTAGCTAGCCCGGCGAACGTCATATCACCTTTAAATATTTTTACGTTAATTTTTCCGATGTTTTAATAGTTATCTGCTGTTCCAGGCGGAAACAAATCCAACAAATCAAAGATCATAAAAATCGGTCCAGCCATTCTTGAGTTATAAATAGTGTAACTAATCCGACTTTGTTTTATATATATAAATAGAAGTCCCGGCCATGCATTGCTGTGGCTAAGGTATACGTTAAATTATGTTGTAGTAAACTAAGTGAGAAATTTAAATCAGAAAGTTTTTGTTTTACACAATTTTTTAGTTTTGGTACGTTAACTACACCCGGTATAAATATGGGTGGTGGTTTATGTGGAAGTGGTTTTGTTGATTGAGATGAATTTATGTTGTCTGCATTCTCAGTATCATCCATAAGTGTATCATAAGGATTATATACATTTATTGATGGAATATTTTGAGGATGCTTGCTGATTTCATTATACTTTCGTTTTTTTCTACGAACTTGTTGGCAGTTTGGATTCTCATCATCATCAAGAAGTCTCTGTATAATAATATCATCTTGTGATGTATTATAGTCATCTAGTTTTACATTTAATTGAGGCATGGAGATTGTTTCTGTAATATTAGGCATATTATTATAACTAACAGACTTACTTACAATTCTGTTATTCCGTTCCTTAGGACCTCCATATGTTTTTAAATTGACATTCTTCTTAAATGTAAGATTTATGTCACATAGGCCTATACCAATTTGCGGAAATTCACTTGATATCTTATCATTCATGGTCTCTAGAACTGATTCGCCATATTGTTCAATGTCCCTTCTCGATCCACACACGAAATTAATATCAATATATTGAAAATAAAATAAACACAAACAAACTTAAATTATGAAATAATCAATATTTCTAATTCAATTGAAATTCCCGGTTGCAACAAAAAGCACAGTCACTTGGTTAAATAATAAACCAATTACCTTACACCGTCATCTGTTAGAATCGTATGGAACTCACAGATAATTATAACTCTTTGTTAAATAATAAACAAATAATTTGCAATAAAAATAATGCGACTATAAATTTAGTTATAAACAACTGTATGTCTCAAGTTGGATCAAACAGCACACAGTGTGCAAAAATTATTAAAATCGGTTCAGTAGTTTAGGATTCCATCGCGGACAAACAACGTGACACGTAATTTTTATATATTAAGATAGTAGAATAGTGGTTAAGGCACTGCGCTAAAAGTCAAAAGGTCGAGGGTTCGAGTCCCAGTGGGGTTAGGATTTTCAAACTGACCCAAACCTTCTGGCAGCACTATAACCCTGGGGTAGGCTCAGCTTCTAACATAAATGAGTACCAGGCGCTTGTTCTGGGGGTAAAGGTGGCCGTCATGCAGGGCTTACAACCCGGCAATAGCCGTGGGTTTTCTCTGGGTCTTCCTCCTTTCCAGAGATAACCCACTATAGAGATGACCAGCGGCAATGTCTTTTAATGTACATTTGTGCGCATTTCTGCTTATTATTATATATATTATTGTTATTATATATATTACTTATTATTATATATATTATATAGTGGATTTAGAAGGAGAGGGCCTAAACCTCTTAAACAACACACATGTCCCAACCTATATATGTCACAATGGCACAAGCGCAAAAGACTTGATGTTTACTAGCCCACCAATAAAAGGGATAGAAATCAGAACACTCACCAATTGTGAATTGTCCCCCTTAAAGAAGCATCTGCCTCTGTTTACCAGGATCGAAACAACCAACACAAAACCACAAGAAATAAACATTGAAAAAGAAATAACAAAAAAGGACATTGAACATTCAAGCATTAGAGGTTTTCGCACCATCCACAGATCACATCATAAGCAAGATAGAACGAGGGGAAATCGAAACTGCGGCACTAGAACTAGAAGGCTATATCCAAAAAGCACAGATAAAAATTACAAAAAGAAAAAAAGAGATCACAACCTTGGTTTGATGCCACATGTTACAACAAAAGGAGAGAAGTTCTAAAATGCCTTCTGAGAGCTAGAGGTACCAAGACAGAGGAAGACCTAATAACGTATAATACTCAGAGGAGACATTACAAAACCCTGCTGAAAGAGAAAAGAGCAATCTGGTTAGAAGAAGAAGGTGGGAAGTTAATAGAGAAAGCCACGGCGAATCACTTTGGGGCTTTAAAGAAAAAAACACCAAAATTCTCGCAGGCAATAGCGCTAGAAACATGGGAAAGACACTTCCACCAGATACTAAATGATGGAACCACTCTCAGAGCGCCAGAATATCAGGAAACAAAGGTTTTTCAGCCCATCTCAGAAAAGGAAGTGGAGAACATTGTGGAACATCTAAAAAGTCGCAAAGCTCCTAGACCGGATGGAATATCAAATGAACACTTAAGAGAGGCCTGATCGTATATAGATAACATGTTGACCGCTCTGTTCAACAAATGTTTAGAAACAGGAAAAATACTGGAAAACTGGAGAATTTCCACTCTCAGGATTGTGTACAAAGGAAAAGGCAATCCGAATTCACCCGACTCCTACAGAGGAATTGCTCTTGAGAACACAGTTCTCAAGATCTTTACGAAAATTCTGACGGATAGACTAACCGAAGAAGCTGGTAGCAACATACTTGAGCAACAGGTTGGCTTCGGGAAAGGGATGTCAACTTCACTCGCCATAGGAAATCTACTGCAAAACATCCATGACGCGATCAGTCATCAGGGAAAGAAATTTCACGTTGTCTTCATAGATTACAGGAAAGCTTTCGATTTTCTCGACCGTCAGACTCTCACGGATAAGCTTCAGAAAATGCTCGATGAAGACAGTTATTTGGTAGACATCATAGCCAACATCATTGAGTACAACTATGTAGTCATTGCAGATAATCTACAGTCCTCAGCACCGATCACACGGACAAACGGTGTCTTACAAGGAGACCCTGCTAGTCCGTTGCTATTCAACCTAGCAACAGCAGATGTAGTGAGAATACTTGAAGGTAAGGAAGAGAGTGTATCTCTCTACGCATATGCTGATGATATGGCGATGGGATCCACGAATCTACAAGATCTGCAAGAATGCTGGAACCGCCTAACAATATGGGCCAGGAACAATAAGCTGCATCTCAACAGAGAAAAAACAGTACACATGATCTTTAGAATGGGTGGAAGGATAGCAGCCAAAGACCGAGTCTTTCATGATCAAGATCCACTGAAAATTGTAAGCTCTTTCAACTATCTTGGCATAACATTATAGACTAAGGGCTACTTTCAAAAAACATGCAGAAGACAGAGTGACAGCGGCAATAATTGCTGTGAATAATATCCAATTCCTAAGAAAACTATCTACGACTACGGCAATGCAGATCTTTGACACGAAGATAATCCCGATCGTGAGCTATGGTTTGGAACTCATATGGCCTTACCTCACAAAGAACGACCTTAAGAACATAGAGAGAATTAAGTCAGTCTATCTAAAGAGAATACTATGTATATCCAAATTTACACGCTCCCGACTGCCATATGAACTCTCAGGTGAGACCTTCTTCATAGAACAAGTGCGAATGCTGATACTCTTACCATCCACCTCAGCCTACCAAGACCTCCTAGCAGAGCTCCAAGCTAAGAAAAAAGAAATTTGGATAGAATTTTACGCAACAGAAGCAATGGTAAATCGAACGTGGATGGCTACAAACCAAGATCTTCGCCATTTTGTAAATTCCCTAGTAGTACAAGGATACCATCACAAAGTGTGTAAAATGAAGACCTACCACAACCCCGGCGCAGCATGCGTGTGCGAGTTTTGTGAACTGTCTTGCGATCGTTACACGTCACAGCATGTAAAAACGACCCAAATCATTAATTGAGACCTGCACAGATTCATAATGATTGCAAAAGCAAAGTGAACTAATAAAACTCCAATCCACAACTTGTGCGCATTTTCGTTTATATATATATATATATATATATATATTATATATATAGTGGATTTTCGCTGGTATATCTATCGGGTTCTCTATGGTAATCTATCAACCAATGAAACCTCGATGAATGGTACATTATTGTTTGATTGGACGAGGAATTATAGTAGTGTTTTGTTTGTACTGTGAACCGTTTAATTATTTCTCGTTATTACAGATTTAAATCAGTTTTGTTTTATGCTAGTTCAGCCAAAGTTACCTCATAATTCAGGTCGTTTTATCTGTGATGGCTCAAGTTAAGAGATCAACACGATTTGGTGTAAGTGTGTAAATTCCATTTTTTTATTTTTTATTTTGAAGTAATCATTTATATGCTAGCTATTGATTCTAAATGTTTTTCTCTAAAGTTGATAGATATTAAGATGTACAATTATAGCACGAATACTTGCAAATGGCAACATATTTTTGTTCGATACATAACTAGGGAAAATTCCATAACGGTTTTTTTTTTTTTGCTTGTTTGGTCTATATACGATATTAAAATATAGTGAAAGGAAAGCCGTAGGGAAATAATAACTTAATAATAAAGGGAGTAGCTGGTACAAGTGTGCAACTTAATCTGTTTCTGGTATTTATTCGGGATAAACTTAGGAATAATTTGAGAAAATTAACACTTCAACATGGAGTAGAATGCTTTCAGCTCAGATCATGTTTGGGGAGGAAGCATGTACTTGAAATTTTGCATATATCCACTATAGAGGAATCTGAGAGAATCAGGACAAGCTGAGAGGATTTTGGCTCATGTTTCCTTTAAGCGCAGTGTGAATTTTTTTTAAGTCTGAGGCAGACAACACGCGCATGCACCAACAGGGTTTTATTTTCAAATTATTTCCCATCATTTACAACAAATTGATTTTTAAGAATATTCTATACAACATAGTGCAGTCAACATAGGGTATGTACTTCAGAATTTGAGAACTTTTGGGCATTGCATTCTTTCACAGGTTAGAGTGTTGAAATTGCGTTAGGTTAGCTTTTAGGTTGATCTTTCACAGGTTAGAGCACTTAAATTGCGTTAGGTTAGCTTTTAGGTTAATTAAAAAAGCATGTATAATATTTGCTGCATCGCGATATTCCATAGAGTAAACCGCTTTGCATTTGTTAGCGCATGTGCGTGGTGTTTGCCTGGGACTTAGAAAAAATTCTTGCTGTTCTTAATGGAAAGATTATCCAGGATTTCTCTTACATAAATTAAAATTTTCAAACTTGTCGGGGAGTACTTTGTACACCCTTAGACAAAAAACTGAGTTATCTCTTGAATGCTCATTTCTTCTAAGTCTTACTTGGCACAGCACTGGGGGCACTGGGTTCAAACTAGGAAACTAGTCATAATTGTGCCGTCCCTGAGCTACTGTGTTACGTGGCATGAAATGAAGACACGTGTCCTTTTAGGTCAGCGGTAAAGCATGGTCACTGTTTCTGTTAATGAAGGTCGCAGGTTCGCATCCTCAATTATACAGTTTGTTTTTTCTCATGATATTTGTATTAAAATGTTTTATGAATTAAATACAACATTTTATTTTGATATTTGAATTAAATCAATGTTAATGTCGTTATTGATATTTACCACATTCAGGGTTTGTTCTAGGTAATTTCAATGTATTGCATTCAATAGACTGTGATGCACAGACGTCTGCGCAAAAGCAACAGCCTCTAACAAATTTGTTTATAATGAATCAATTGAGTTTTACCATGGCTCAGCGCACACACGAGGACATAGGCACAATGTAATCTGAATGCCCTGCAGATTGAGAGCAGTAATAGATGCTGAGGGTTCATACACCCGATATTGATTTTGTTTTTGTTAAAGTTTTCATTTTAGAAGATATTACTTTCTTTCCTCATTTATTTATTAGAAGGTTTTAATTTGTTTTTGTGTGTGCTTTAAAGCCATAAAACTCAAATATAAAATTAAATATGAAACTATATTACGGGCAAAATGTTATTCTAACATTCAGTTAAAAAAAAAAAGTAGAACGGGAATCGAACCCGTGAGATTATGAATGCAGATGATGTCTGTTAAACCTTTTGACCACGGAAACACACTAAGCCAAACTCTCTCTTTCATGTTGCTTGAGTGTGCACTGCGTTAACTAGCAAACAACCCAGTTCAATTTCTGAAAATGTGTTGATGTGAATACGGCTTCTGCGAGTGCTCACAAAGTTCCCCGATTGGTTGATAGAATCTGCAGATGACTTTTTTTTTTGTCTAAGGGTGTACATGTCATCAAAAGGGCTCAAGTTTCCAACAGGGATTGGAGATTTGAAAATACCGTACACAGATTCTATCTTATTTAACTTTCATGGATAATTTTTTTTTAAATATTAACTACCACTTAAAACATAGGCTATTTAAAACATTTTGTAATTTTTTAATTATATTTGAATAGAATATTGAACTGTACGTATTGGTTTGTTGTAATAGCAATTTTATTTCATTATCCTTTGTTTCTTCCAATGCAGCCAATATAGGCTATACTACTGTGCCGCCTGGTTTACATTCTTTTACCATTTCAGCACTGGCCTATAGAGAATTTACTCATGTGTTTAGTTACACTTATAGGAGTGTCCAGATCATAACTCTCAGTGCTATTTATAATTCTTTGCCTGGGCCCATCAGAGGCAAAGATTGATTCATCTTTCCTATATAGATTTACTAACATATATTAATTATTGACAAGAATTCCTTAACACACTGTAGTAATTTATGATTTGTTATTAAACTCAGTATATTATTTTCAACCACGAAAGCTAGAAAGGAAAGGGGAGCTAGTGTAACCTTGAGAAAGATCGTAGACAGGAAATGTACAAGACAGCAGTAGCATAGCTAGCAAATACAATAATTAGACATTCTTGTTTACTTAAAATAAGATTTAATGTTTCAATTGTAGTTGAAATGTGAAAAAATATTAAACATAAGTTATACTTGATCATTCTACAGTTTAAAGAAAACAATAACAAAAGTAATAATCTTTACACACTCAAACACCCATGTATACCTTTTTAGTCCAGCCTAGGGTACCCTACCCTGGCTTACCGGACCAAACTCAAAACAACCCAGCTCTCCTTGAGCTCACATCCTTCAGATGATAACCAAACTAACTGAATGAATGAATGATACAGTTTACCACTTGAATCGCCTATTTGAGAGTTCCGAGGTAGAGGGGAAGTTGCGCACTACAAACAGAGCAAGGGGGGGGGTAGGAAGGAGAGTGGGAGCAGACACAAAGAGAAAGGAAATTGGCATAATTCATTAATCTCACTGTAGAGGGAGGATAACAGCACAGATGTTTTGTACCGAAATAGCACTTTCGGTACACTACATGCCATTCTATTTCATACCTTACAAGTTAGAGATGATGATAATGATGCGCCCGGTGATGCCTTAATCTGAGGTGAATATGATAATGATGGCCAGTTGGTGTTTGGGGACCGTTTGAGCCTTAACGTTTTCTGACTTTTGTCTTAAAGGTGAGGAAAAACTCCGAAAAAGCCTCACACAGGAAACTTGTCCCGACTTAGGTTCAAACTCGGGCCTGCTGCATAACAAGGCAGCACACTACCTCAAGACCTGTGGTATACTGTGATGTAATCTTCCTTCTAACAATTTTCTTTATTCTTCTGAATACCCTGTCTGTTGAAAGAAAGAGTGACCAACAATAAAAAAAAATACAAGAATTTCCTTTAACAATGATCTATTGGAATAGAGCAAAATCATTAGCATCCTTAAGCCCTATTATTATATTATTTAGCTCAACAGTACATTAACATTACTTTTATTTTCCATAGTATATTCTTGTAATACTGTTACTCTATGTGCTTCTGTCTTTACTAACATTTTGTAATATTTTAAATGGTTATCAATGATACTTGTAACATTGTTTTACAATTATTAGGTATTTATTTATTGGCTCAACTGCACTTCTACTAGCACTTGATTTTTCAGTTATATTGTTGTAAAGTATAGCTCTTCTTTTGTATTTGCTAACGTTATGTAATATTTTAAACTTTTTCAAACTATTTTTATAACATTATTAGACAGTTTTGAAGTATTTATTTAAATATGCAAATCACAATATTATGACACTGTTAGACAACGTTGTGATGCTAACTGCTATTTTCTGCACAGAGTATTATTACTTAGTCTATGATTTTTCTATTACTATTTTGGGTTATCGCTGGTTGGATCAGCATTAGGGAGTGATAAGTAAGTGTACACCCATTTTTAATAAACGTTTGGGTAATTTTAATATTATTAATGTATTATATATATATATATATATATATATATATAGATTTGGGGATTTATTCCAAATATTGGTCATTTAAATTTCATAGTGACCTATAGTAATCGAGAATGATAATCGCTATGTGGTTCGTTTGTGGGTTATCGCTGGCTCTATAAACTCTGTCACAAGCGCACTGTTGTTGTACAGGACTTTGAAAATATTTCACGTTAGTTTAAGTGCAGTTTTTCCATTTATTTATTTAACAAGAAACACAGTAACATTACAACATTTTTAGACAATATTGTGAAACTCACTAGCTATACGTATTTCCCTCCTCTTCCGATCTTGCCACCATCAACAACTCAATTACACATTTTTCATTAGATTAGTATACACTTCAGTAAATAATATGCATGTAATTTATTGTTAGATTAGAAAGGGAGAAATATGTGTACATCTATTTCTAATAAATGTGTGGAAATTCAGTTCAAATGTTGGCCATGTCTCATGTGCTGCCATCTAGTGACAGCTCTATAAACTCGTGTGCATGTGCAATGTTATTCTGTAGGACTTAGAAAATATATTGGGAAAGGTAAAGTACTTTCTCCGAAGAAATTTCTTTGGAGTCCTTCATTCTTTCATTTTTCGTCTTAAGTGTAAGCAGTAACAGTGCTGAAACTTAAAAGTTCCCTCACAGGTAGTAAAGTCGTGAAAATATATTTGATTCTACACGAGGGAGAAACACATTTCTCTGACAGTCATAACAATAAGAAAGTTTTATTATTTTATCTTCAGTTTGTGTAAAAGTCTTTGACCCACACTGTACTGAGTGATTAAGGCAAGAAGCCCTGGTGCACAGCTACGGGACTTGTGCTTGGTTTGAGTCCGCATGGGGGAAAATTTTTCTCATGGAATTTTGGCCAGTATGGGAACGGTGCCCACCCAGCATCACGAGGCATTTGGGTAGCTACAATAAGTACCGATCCAGGTTGAGAAGATCAGCTATAATGGCTGGGGGACCCAATATGCTGACCACATGTCACCCCTACACTGGCTTGATGATCATCTACCTCTGTGATTAACACATATGGATGGTAGGCCAAGGACCTTCTAGGCCTGTCACGCTTGGGAGTTTTTTTAAATAGAATTTTTAGCTTTCAGTTTAAGAAGCCTGAGTTTGATTAGTAGTTCAGTATTATCAGAGTTCAGTGTGTGAATAATAATCAACCCAATACATTCCGTTCTGGCATCTTAAAAATACATACTTACATTTCAGATCTCTTTCTGAATGCATACAACTGTTAAAACTTACAAAAAGTGCTATTATTTGGTAGATTTCTCCCTTGTAGAGTGAGATTCAACATATCTTAGCATGGAAATTAACATTTTCATGGCTTTCCAATTCAAAAAGCTTAATGTGCTTATTGCCACTTTCCTTCTCCTCTCTTCTTCAGTTATACCAGGATTCATGAAATTGCTATTTAGATAACTAAAATTATTTACAGAGATCTCCTGACGTATGGCTCGGCTAGCGAGAAAAGCACATGTAGTCACTGAGTCCTCACTCTGCATCATGCGCAGAGCAACTGCATGGCTCTTTTCATACTTCTTTCACTTGGTTCGTGCATGACTGAAAATAGCGAAATAAGTTATGTACCTTATGACAGGAGATGTTGAAAAAGTTCTCCTACTTCACACATTTTCGGCACCTTGCTAGGAATCCCTCATTCACACGCATTAGTTGCTGTTCTGTTATTGAGTTTATTTGTCCTGATATAATCTTTCAGATTGTCTAAAGTGTGAGGAGTTTCTTGCATACACTTTATTTTTTAAGTATCCCCACAAATGAAAATCACAAACAGTTAAATCTGGAAACTGTGATGGCCACAAACCCGTAGTAATAACCTGTTCTTAAAAAAGTCACTAATTAATTTTAATGAGTCTTCAGTTGTATCTACAGTTGCATAGTCTTGCTGGAAATATCCATTTTGACAGTCAATATCAGTCAGTTCTTCGAAAAATGGTTTTATCTAACAACTTCTCTGGAAGACTCTGTTTTCACATAATTATCATACATAAACACCCTATGCTGTACTGTAAACACAGATTGAGGCATAATAACTATGAACTAAGACTACTAATAGGTGTGTTTCACCTTACAAACATGAAACTCAACTGCCTCGCCAGGTGTTAAGTTTCAATATCTTTGCAGCCGTGCAAGTTTTTGACTCACAATGAGCTGTGCAGTTGTTATGCTGCGTGACATAGAGTGAGGACTCAGTGGCTGCATGCGCTTCTCCTGCTAGCCTGGCCATAGGTCAGGAGATCCTCTCAGGTACTTGAATAATTATTAATTAGGGCAAGGCAATTAATGATTTTGCATCTTTTTCTTATGAAGGTTGAAATATTGCTTACATATATGAACATTTACAGCATTAAAAACAGATTAAATAAAAGCAATTCGTTAGGGCATTTTTTGCATTGTCTTAACTTTTTTTAGGGATAGGTCTTTTTTTTGGCAATTTTTAGGTCATTTTGAGCATTTTTTTACACTTTTCTGGAAGGCTGTGACATTATTTGTATTTGATTTAAAATTTTTCCTTGTCAATACAATTTCTTGGAATTAAGTACATGTTTTTGCTAACTACTGCCCCTATTTTTCAATGTATGTGCATAATGAACTTGCCCACTTCTAGGAATTTTTATTCAATTTCTTATGCTATGGTTTATCTACGACGCAATGCACCAGCGCAAAAATTGCTCCCCATGTATTTAAGTGGAAAATGCAAATTGCTGGCGCGAAAAATTTTGCGCTGACATGTCGCGTCGTGTATTGGAATCACTTGAATCCAGGATGCAATTTGCCAGCGCAAACAAAGAATATAGAAGATATTACCCGTACACATTGGTGTAATTGCTAAAAACAAACTAAGATTTTATAACAAAATGTCGGAAATACAGCACTTGTTTTATAACTTTCCAATTTTAACGACGAATGTTATAGTTCTGTTGCAAATCATCATGTTCTATATAATATGAGCATGAAGGAGTACAGAGATGTACAGAAAAAAAAGGGCTGTTGTAGGGTTCAGGTTGCAAAAAATTTTCAATTTAATATCTTATTCCACTGATGCACTAAATACTTTTGAACACGTTTAAAACATTTTGCAACACTTTTGAACACATTTTAAACATCTTCCAATGTTGGAACGATCTTTTTTTTTATATTTATTTATTTACGTAAAACATGGTCGTGCTACATTGCTTACTTGCTACTCTCTGCTATTTTCCCTCCTCTTCCTATGTTGTTCCAGCATTGCCACCATCAACAACCCAAAATACTCCAGATGATTGCCAACCATTTCCACATTCCCTGGATTTCACCTACGTTAGAGTAATTGATTTGTGTTACAGTAATTGATTTAGGTTTGGTTAGCTTTTAGGTTCCTTGCTTTTTAAATGTGATTCAACGTTCCCTGGATTTCACCTACGTTAGAGTAATTGATTTAGGTTTGGTTAGCTTTTAGGTTCCTTGCTTTTTAAATGTGATTTGATACGTAAAATAAATTACCTCTTCATATCTGTTATTCTATGAAAAATTCAAAATATCGGACGGTTACCACGTAAAATCATATTTCCACTAGTTCATTTCGTGTTAATTATACATTTTTAGACAAGTTCTGGGAATTTTGTGTCAGTGTTGGTCATACTGATTCCACATACATATACCGCCAACTGCTGGAGGTTGCATTTATCTACCTGGGATAATTGGAGCACTAGTGCATGCGCACTGCGATTCTATAGAACTTAGAAGAATTTTCTTGTGACCCGAAGTGTAGCATATCCAAAAAAAGTTATTGTGGATTGAACTTAGTCAAGAGATAAATAAAAGCTGTAAATATTGTATTGTATCTTGGGGATATTATAGATGTACATAAATTTCGTCTTCTATTAAATTCAAGACCTCATAAAACTGCTCAGGTGAAAATCTGTATTATAAAATTTGGTATTTTCATCAACCATATGTTTATTTAAGAACTAAAGAATACTTTATTCTCTAATTTTCCATACAACATTCATATGATGCTGTTGCTCTAGGTACTTTTTCTGTCTTTACTAATATTTCGTACTCTTTTAAACGTTTTGCAACGATTTTTAAAACTTTTCTTATAAAGAATTTTAATATGTTTATACACAAATTATGACTTTTCCTCTCAATTTATTTTCAAATTTCTTTATTAGAATTGAAGTTGGCATACGTGAACGCTTATAAAATTAAATCCACCAGATGCCAGGACATATATGTGAATGACCAACATTTGCATTTAATTCCAAACCATATTTTAAGAAATAAATGTTTAATCACTTAATTTTGTTAGGTTCCGATGGGTCAGTTTAGTGTACATCAGATTAGTTTACAGTTTACTAAATAGTATGTATGTAATTTATTTTATTAGGTTATGCAGGGACAGGTTTGTATACATTCATTTTTGTAAACATATTTGGAAATTTATTATGAACGTTGGTCATTTTGATTTCCCATATATGTGGTGCCATCTGGCAACAATTCCATAAACATAAAGCGCTGTACCGTATGCGCTCATGCAAAACCAGCCTCATGCCGAGTGTAATGCGAGAATGTCATGTTGGGCACGACACGCTGTATAATAAACCGTAGCATTAGAGGTTATGCTAGCTTCTACCCTTATTCTGATTGTTAACTGCAATTCAAAATTGTTGTAAAAGTGCACTGTGTAATTGAAATGGCTTTTCTGCAATAAAAGGTACTGTAACATGTATTTTTAATACTTTTCTTTTAATATTATGATGTTAATTAAATTTTATGTAATTCAATAATCAAGTGAGTACTTAATCTAATAAATAGTAAATTTATTGGTTATTGTTAACTTTTTATTTGTCATTTTTTTATTATTGGTAATTTTTTAGGTCATAAATGCATTTTTTATTATACATTTTTTATTTTGCATTTTTTTACCAATTTATAGGTCATTAAATGCCTTGCCCTTATTATAATATTTTGATTTTTCTCCTCCCCTCTCTCTCTTTGAGAGGATTGCTATGTTTTTTTTTGTATAAATTTAAACTAATTCTTGCATTTTAAAGTAAATGGAAAAGTAAATGCGGAAGTGTACACATCTCTGCCAAGTTTTTATCATTACTGAGAATGTGAAATAAAATATACTTAACTCATAGTTGAGTATTTTAATTAGTACAAATAAAGATATATGATAACTGTTCAAAATGAAATATGAAATAATGCTCTATAAAAGGAAAAGTAAAATTGCAGGAAGTAGTAGTTTTGAAAATCAACATGTATAAGTAGTAAAGGTAGTTAAGGATGTAGGAAGTTTAGGAAGCAAATTTATGCATGAAAGGAATGTTTTGCACGAATATACTTCAAAGGTCTGACCTACAGTAGTTTTGAAAAATAGGTCATATTTGAGACTCCTTTTCAATGAGAAGTGAATTTTCATTGCATACTTTTTTGGTTTTTTGATAATGGAGTTCATAATATTTTCATACCCATCATTTAAAAAGAAAAATATATGTAGATAGTTTTGCAAATGGATGCCTTTTATGTGAATATATTTTTTGTTATATTATTTCAAATTAAGGTTTCATTTACATACCTCAGAACATTTTTGAGGGTCCAAATGTTTGAATATAGGCCTATGTTAAAATTAATAGTGAGTGGAGAACATATTTTTAATAACTCATCTCATACAATTTCAAATTTATTTGATTTAAGACCATTGGTTTCGAATGCATTTTTCATTCATCTTCAGTTTATTTTCATGAGTTGGAGTCATAAAAATAAACTGAAGATGAATGAAAAATTCATTTGAAACCAATGGTCTTATCAAATAAATTTGAAATTGTGTCAGGTGAGTTATTAAAAATATGTTCTCCACTCACTATTAATGATATAACCTCATAATGTTTACTTCCCAACATTCATTTTAATACTTTGTTAAAATATTTATTTTTTGTTACATTATTTCAAATGTTTAATTTTCCAGACTACAAAGAATCTAGAGAATGTATATTTAGTTGGTAAAGATAAATTACCAGCTGCCACAAAGCGTACAGTGCTAGGTGAGATTGGAAATGAGCTTCCTCGAGGAAGAGGTGTTCTAATTGAGAAGAAAATAACAAAACCTGTAGTAGTAGCAGCTAAAAAGTGAGTTATTTAAACTTTTATTAGCTTACATATTTGTAAACTTGGACTGGAGATAAATTAAAATAAAACCAAATTCATGACTGTTTCTAGGAAAATTTACATACCGGGTCAAAAAATTGCTATGGGGAGTTATAATTTTAACATTGTTAATGAATTTGTGTATCTAGGAACTCTTGACCAGTAAAAATGAATTAAGATTTGAATAAATAGATGAATTGGAATTGCAAATAAAGCATATTTTATATTTGAAGAGAGACATTTTATCCCAGACCGAGACTCAAACCTGGGACCTTTGGCTTTTTAGGCCAATGCTCTACCATCTGAACTACCAGGGCAAGTTCCGATCTAAACGCAAATTTTTCTCTTATATACGTTGTAATTCCCAGCACCAAATGCTATGAAGCCTTTGCTTCTATATTTGCAAATGGCGGCTTCTTAGGTAAGAAGACATTTATCGAGAATTTAAACACTACTTTATACAGCCAGTAGGGCTTCAATTAATGTTTTTATTATTGATTTAACACTTCTCACTGAAGGATAAATTATATTTGAAGAGAAAAATTTTCGGCCAGACCGAGACTCGAACCTGGGACCTTTGGCTTTCTAAGCCAATGCTCTACCATCTGAGCTATCGTGGCAAGTTCCAATCTAAACACAAATTTTTCTCATATATACATTGTAATTTCCAGCACCAAATGCTCTGAAGCATTTGCTTCTATCTTTGCAAATGGCGGTTTTATAGTTAAGAAGACATTTATCGGGAATTGAAACACTTCTTTATAAAGCCAATAGGGCTCAGATGGTAGAGCATTAGCCTAGAAAGCCAAAGGTCCCGGGTTCGAGTCTCAGTCTAGGTAAAAATTCTTCTTCCTTCCAAGTATTAGGCCAAGGCCTGTTACGATCCTATAGAAAATTTTCCCGTATGGGAAATTCTCGTATAAGACTTGAAAGCATAATAGTCCCTTCGATTGGTTGCTGGCCAAAGGAAGGCGAGACCAGTGATGGGCTACCATCTTATAGCCTCTGGTCAGGCTTTTCTGGAGAAGAAAAGAAAATAAAGGAAAGAAGAAATGGAAAAAGGAAGGACTCCCTAGCCCTCGGATGCCCTAATAGCATTGGGGTCGAAAAAACAAGAGTTAACCAAGAGAGGTTAGATAGTAAAGTTAAAAGAGTGCAAAACACAAGTAAGTGGAAGAAATGTTTTGCACAGCTTGGGCACCTTGTGGTCGCCATCCACATATCCCCTAGATGAGGACCCCTGAGGTTTTCTCTTCAAATATAATTTATCCTTCAGTGAGAAGTGTTAAATCAATAATAAAAACATCAATGGAAGCCCTACTGTAGAATTTGCACATTATTCTCCAAACAGACTACTATCAGGATCACGCACTTGTGATAACTTTGCAAAATACACAGTTTTTTTCCAGCCAGCAGTTGATCCACCCATAGAGCCAATGCCCATTTAAAAGCTTTAACTCTATCTTTTATGTTGAGACCCTTGCCTTGAAGTGATGTATTTAAATGCCATGTTAAATCAGCAATAAAGCAAGTCACAAATCCAATTTTTGTCTCTTAACTGAGGAGCAGGCTACTTTTGACTTGTCACGAATAATACTATTTCTTCTCGTAACTCAAAGAAACAATCTAATACCTTACCCCTATTTAACCAATGCTCATTAAAATGATAAGGTAGATCACCATATGGACTGTCGTATTCTGAAAAAGATTTGAATTGTATATGCCTTAGATCTCTTGACCAGATGGAATTTGTAACTAGCACCACAGTATCCATAACATTTTTCATAAGTAATGTCATGAGTGATTTCCAAATCATCAATAAATTTATCTAGAGGATTTGGAAATCAAGAGTGGCATTTGTTAGGACTATTTAACAAATAAAATTAAGCTGTTTACTAAAAAAATCATTATTTAAATATAGTTATTTTAAAATATTTTATATTTAATGTAAACGGTGATGTTTGAAAACAAATAAGAAATGTATTGTTGTTTTTATTATTAATTTAATTTTTCTCTTCAAATTTAAGAAATGTATTATTTCATTTGTTTATCCACTATAACTTGTTCATATTATTTATTGTCAAATAGGATTGCAATATTGTAAGAATGCACCCAAGTAGAGAAAAAATTAAACACATCAAATTATATATTATAACCAACATTAGGTTATTAATTAATTTTTTTAGTAAACAACTCCGTAAAATCATTACTTAAAAACACAATTATTGAACACAATTATCAAATGTGTAGTTGAAATGAATTGGTTTATTATTTCCTATGTTCAGTGTATTTTTTGGAGAGTCAATCACTGCAAAATAATGTTGTGACCTGTTCAGAATATTAAAAAGGAGGAGCTTTCTTTATCACGAAGTAGGAGGTGGTTAAGAGAATATGATAAAGAATGAGTGGAATATGACTGTTATTGGTTGTAAAACAAAATTAATTGAAACATGATTGGTTTTTGACTCCCATTTGGGGCATGAGTTAAATAGTCACCTTAATATACTTAGCACAAAGATTCTCTTGATGGATGCCAGTGAGATCATGTGTTGCTCCAGTAACAAGTTTTCATATCAAATTATTTTGAGTCTGCAATATCTTACCTCAATATTAATGTTGATTTGTTCTTGAACTTGTTTTGATTAGTCTTCTAATCATCTTCAGCATCATGGCCAGACTGGTTGGATTTATGTTGTAAACCCTGGATGTTGATGTCAGCTCCCTCCTGCAGTTGGTTGAAGAACCTCCAAACGAGGTCATGTAAAGTCGGTATTTCGAAATTCATAACTCTGTTTCTGTTCTTCTGAATATGGATTTTTTCCCAAATAGCTGTTTTGTTATTTAAAATTTTTTCCAATACTGTTACTTTAACACTGTTCCAATAATGGATCATATTATGATATTGTGAAAAGAAAAATTAATGTCTGAACCAGGAATCGAACCGTGGACCTCTAGTTCTCCACACTAGTGTGCAGCCCACTACACCATTCTAGACCTGGCACATACTTACTTACTTACTTACTCACTGGCACTATCGAACCCGTAGGTTCATGGCCGCACTGACATAAGCTCTCCATACATCCCTATCCTGAGCTAATGCTTTCCAATCATTCCCTGTATAATCTACTTCCCTCAAATCATAGTTAATGTTATTCTCCCACCTCATTCTTGGTCTACCAACTGGGCGTTTTCCCTCTGGCTTTCCTACAAGAAGCTTCCATGCAAGTCTTTCGTTCCCCATACGGGCAACATGTCCTGCCCATCGCAGTCTACGAGACTTAACTGTTCTTATTATATCTGGCTTCCTATAAAGACCATGTAGTTCATTGTTATGTAGTTTTCTCCATTCACCTGTCTGTTCATCTCTCGTTGGTCCAAAAATTTTCCTAAGTACTTTATTCTCAAATACTTGTAATCTCCTTTCCTCTCTTAAAGTAAGAGTCCATGTTTCACACCCATATAATATAACTGGTAGAATAATAGTTTTATATATTTTCAGCTTAACGTTTTTTGAAAGGAGTTGGGACATCAAAAGTCTCTGCAATGCATAATAGCATGCATTTCCAGAATTGAGCCTATGTTTAATTTCTTTGTGCATCTCATTCCTATTTGTGATTATTGTTCCTAGGTATTTGAATTCAGCCACTTCCTCAAAATTTCCCTCATTTTTCATTAGCTGTCCATTTCCATTATTTGATGAATTTCTACGTGTGACCATATATTTAGTTTTATTGATATTTACTTCCAGTCCTAATTTCTTAGTGTTGCTCAATAGGGTGGCACAAACATTAACAATTCTTTCCACATATACAAATCTATAATTCTCGTTTCGTCCACTGTCAAGTAGGTGTCACTACCATCGTCAACGGACGGCTTCGTTTAGAAGTATCTATATTTGAGAATTTTACACCACCACTTTTATCTAGAATGGTGTAGTGGGCTGCACACTAGTCTGGAGAACTATAGGTCCATGGTTCGATTCCTGGTTCAGACATTAATTTTTCTTTTCACAATATTATTATAATATGATCCATTATTGGAACTGTGTTAAAATAACAGTATTGGAAAATGTTAAATAACATTGTTTACTGCTTATAAAAGTGGTGGTGTAAAATTCTCAAATATAGATACTTCTAAACGAAGCCGTCCATTGGCGATGGTAGTGACACCTACCTGACAGCGGATGAAACGAGAATTATAGATTTGTATATGTAGAAAGAATTGTTAATGTTTGTGCCAGGTCTAGAATGGTGTAGTGGGCTGCACAGTAGTCTGGAGCTCTTTTGTATTTTCTGACTGTTTTAATAATTTGGCGTTCAAATTTATATTATGTTTTTTTTTTCAGACCAAACATGAGCAGCAACTCCAGATTTTTCTATTTCACCATTTCTAATATTTCTTATGTGAAATATTAAATATAAGAAATATTAAAAATGGGGAAATAGAAAAATCTGCAGTTGCTGCTCATGTTTGGTCTGAAAAACATTATATAAATTCGAACACCAAATTATTAAATACAAAAGAGCTGACTATTTGGGGAAAACAATCTATATTCAGAAGAACAAATTTGAAATACCGACTGAACGTGACCTCGTTTGGAGGTTCTTCGGCCAACCGCAGGAGGGAGCTGACATCGACATTCAGGGTTTACAACATAAATCCAACCAGTCTGACCATGGTGCTGAGGATGATTAGAAAACTAATCAAAACATGTTCAAGAACAAATCAACATTAATATTGAGGTAAGATATTACAGACTCAAAATAATTTGATTAAAATAACCTCAAAATATTACTTCCTAAAATAAAACATTAAGTTTTCATATATTCTTTTATCCTGGTTATTATAGCAATTCCGAGCTAAGTTCCAATTGTACTGTAAACAAACTTGTTTATACTATTGATGAGGATAATGCTAACCTGTTTCCTGGATGTTGAACAATTTATCAGATTAATATTTAAGGATATGAGGCCTAATTAGAGGAATTTGATTGATGTACTGTATGGATGTTACAATAAGTAATCTGAGTCAGAACTTTTCAACGTGTTAAATATTGATGAATGGCTCATTCATTAATTGGTTGAAGAACCCCATAATGTTATTTCCTATAAGTAACTTATCAATGTTAAATATTTTTCTACTTACAATATTTGAATTACATGTTTATTCAAGAAAAATTATTTAATAGTGAGTGGAGAACATATTTTTAACGACTCACCTCATATAAGCCATGACTGAAGAGGGACAAGATATTGTCTGGAACCGCCGGTATCAAAGAAATTTGAAATTATATGAGGCAAGTCGTTAAAAATATGTTCTTCACTCACTATTAATGATATAACCTCATAATGTTTACTTCCCAATATTAATTTAAATATAAAAAAAATGATTTAGTTGTAATTATGGTATATTGTGAGTTCCAGGGAAACTTTGCAAACCTTGGTACCAGATTGTGATCTGATGGTTTAGAAGCATTATAAGAATTAAATGAACCGTGATTTGTTCTTACCTCATACTTCTATGTTTTTTTAAACACAGCACTGCAGTATCAGTGACCCATTGTCACCATCTTCAGCTGTTTTCACGACTGTCAATTATTTCTTTTGCCGGAAATTATCCAAAATGCCATCTGGTGTTCTTTTGAAGGAATTATTTTCTAAACTGCCATCTGGCGTTCTTTTGACTGAATGATTTTCTAAACTGCCATCTGTTGTATTTTTGAAGAACTTTGTAATCAAGCTTGGTTCGTCTGGAATCTCGAAGTTCATGGTTCTAGTATGGTTATTTTGAATATATATTTTTTCCCAAACTGTTAAATCCAAAGGTTTGGATAGATGTTTCAAAAGTTTTGCTTCTGTTTCAATTCTATGATGCTCTAATAAACTATGTGCTGCTATAGCTGATTTTTCAATTTCTCCATTTTTTATGTTTCTGAAGTTTAGAAAGTTTAGAAAATGATTCATTCAAAAGAACACCAGATGGCAGTTTAGAAAATAATTTCTTCAAAAGAACACCAGGTGACAGTTTGGATAATTTCCAGCAAAAGAAAAAATTGACAGTCGTGAAAACAGCTGAAGATGGTGACAATGGGTCGCTGATACTGCAGTACTGTGTTTAAAAAATATAGAAGTATGAGGTAAGAAGAAATTACGATTCATTTAATTCTTATGAATTGAACCTCATAATGTTAAAAATTCCCAAATATATTATATAAAATTAGAAGCATTAGTTTACATGATGTGTGTTTTATTCTGAACTGGCACCTACTTGCCAGTTTGCTGTAATAAGTTCCACTTGATTTCAGGGAAAGTAAACCAAAAGGAATTAGTAAGAATGTTGTGTCCTTACCGCCAAGGTCATTGAGGCAAACTCAAAGTACTAGCAATATAATAGCATGTGCAAAGCCTGTGAAAAAAGCTGAGAGTTGTGATAACTTAGTTGAAAAAGAACCTGTGGAAGATATTGATAAATATGAAGAAGATCCTTTACAAGTTAAAGAATATGTGAATGATATTTTTGATTATCTTCGTGAAGTAGAGGTGAGTTTACAATTTTGAAATAAATTTTTTATATGATTAATCAAAACATACTTTCCTCTTGCTGCTGGAAGTGATGTGTTTAATAATTAAAGAGGTCACGCAAGAGATTGATAAAATTTTAGTTTGCTGCTACCATCTGTGGCAACCCACTCAGTAATCTTACTAATTCTTCCTAGGACATAAAGCTATGTTTACAGTTTAAAATGGTAAATATTTTCTATTTTTCTTCTGCATCACAGGCAAAGTTTCCTATTAAGGAGAATTACCTAGAAGGACAGAATGTGACTGGGAAAATGCGAGCTCTGTTAGTAGATTGGCTAGTGGAAGTACAAGTGCAGTTCCGTCTCATGCTGGAAACACTTTATCTTACAGTCTCTATCATCGACAGATACCTCCAGGCAAGTATAGTATTATAATCAATGGTAAGAGATATATTTCTGTCTGAAATGGGCAGGCTATACTATTAACCTGACATAAAACAAGTTTTTTTTTTTTTTAAGTATATAGTAATCACTTTCTAGCTCAATTCCTATTTTTAGTTATATTATTTTTGGTCTGATCATCTTACCTCAATATTAATGTTGATTTGTTCTTGAACATGTTCAAAACAATTCTGTTTTATTGTCAGCTTGTCCAGACTGGCTTTATTTATGTTGCACTTCCTAAAATTAAATATCCTATTTTTAGAACTTCTTTTATATACATTCATCATTAACTCTGTCTCCATTACTTCCACTCAATAAGTACAGTTGAACTTGAGTTATACATATGTCAAGATGAAGAAGAAAGAATACTTTGCAAAGAGAATTACAAATCAGATTTAGATAGTAAGTAATATTTTAGCTCTTTTGATAAAATAAAAGTGATATAGTAAAACCTGTACTCTAATGTATATGTTGGCAAAGTTTGAGGCCTATGGCACTTCTAAGTGCCCTAAATTACATCAGAGTTAAAAGGCTGTGCCAGTTAAATACTACCTGCATGCAAATCTTTAAACTTGTTTTTTCACTTTTATTTTTATACATTCAAAATTGAATGGAATTCAGAAATTTTGTCCTAGAAGGTTCAGATTTTTACTGCATGTCCTAAAAACAATTGGTAACAAAGTAGTGCATTGGTTTCATGATTGAAGTAGTACTTTAAGAAATAAAAAATCAAATGTTTGCAATTATTACTTTTTTTTTGTAATTCCACGCATGAGGTACAACATTTTTTTTTCTCCCTTTGTATTTACATTATAAGAATTCCAATGCATGATGTTTTTCTGAATATTTTAGGGGTATTGTAAAAAAAAGATCAGACATTTTACTAAAAAATTGTGGAAACCATTTAATTATAATATATGCAATTTTTTTCAAATATAATATTTAATAACTCATAAAATAAATGTCTCATAAGAATGAAACTTAAACACATCATTATGTATCATACAGTGAATGTTTGTACAAAAATCAAGTCTCTAGCTCAAAAAATGTAGGAAATAGAAATTTCACCCATCACCCCCCTAAATAATATTCAAATTCCCAACCGTTTATTAAAAATGGACGTATAGTAACTTATCTTTTCCTAACGTAAAAAAAATACATGCATATTATTTACTGAAGTATATTTCAATTGTATACATTCAAAATAAATTCCCAAAGGTTTATTAAAACTGGATGTACACTAACTAATCTCTTCCTAATATAAGAAAATAAATTATATACATATTATTTACTGAAGTGGGTTCTCCATGTATTTCAATTGTATACCATCCAAATAAATTCCCAAATGTTTATTGGAAGTGGATGTACATTAAAAACAAAGAGAAGTTGATTCATATATTTCAATTGTATAAAAATAGTAAGTGTAATTGAGTCCTTGATCGTTGCAACCAGCGATAACCTGTTAGTGGGTTATTGCTGGGTGCAACATTGGAAGAAGAGACTATAGACTAAGTAATATACTCTGCTTAGAAAATAGCAGTCAGCGTCACAATTTTGTCTAACAGTGTCGTAATGATAGTGTTTTGCATATTTAAATAAATACTTAAAAATTGTCAAATGATATAAAAATTGTTTGAAAAATGATTAAAATATTTAAAAAAATGCTAGTAAATACAAGAAGAGCTACAGTTTACAACAATAAACTGATTAAGTTATGTAGATAGGAAATAACACTATGAGGTTCTTTAATATTGTTTATTTTTTATCATTTCACTCACCTCATACTTCATAATTTATAGCAGACCCAGGGTTTCTTCACGTAATTCGTGACATTGTCAATGCTGCGTCATGTTCACAACTGACGTCAGTTGTGAACATGACGCAGCATTGACAATGTCACGAATTACGTGAAGAAACCCTGGGTCTGCTATAAATTATGAAGTATGAGGTGAGTGAAATGATAAAAAATAAACAATAATAAACTGATTTCCTATCTACATAACTTAATAAGAGGTAAACTACTGTTCAGCCGAGAAAAAAAAAATAAATTTTAAAATTATAGCAGCAAAAAAAGTAACTAATTCATAATGTATTGAGTGTTTTTTAAGTGAGATGAATGTTTCACTGATGCAGCTTCCAAATTAAACTTAATGTAAAATTTAATATGCAAAGATGTTATTAGATAAAGGGTAATGTTCTAATAATCAATAAATAAATAAGACCATAAAATATTCTGTGCTATTAAAATAATTACATGAATTAAGTATTACTTTTTAATTGTGAAATTTATTAGGTGCGTACTGTGACTAAAAACAAGTTGCAGTTGCTGGGAGCTAGTGCGATGCTTGTAGCATGCAAGTATGAGGAAATGTACTTGCCAGTGGTAGCAGACTTTGTTTACATCTGTGATAATGCATACACTAATAAAGAGATCTTGCAAATGGAACAGATCATAGTGAGGACTCTGGAATTCAACTTCTCCAGACCCATTGCACTCCAATTCTTGCGGCGCTACAGTAAAGCTGCTCATGTAAGTTACAATTTTTTCTGAATTTTTTTAGATTTTAAATTCAGCGGCCTTTAATATTTTATTTGTTTAACATGGTGTATATTAGTAAAACAATTCAATTAAGATCTCTGATTGGGTGACAAATTGTATGTGAAGAGAAAAATGTATCTATCGAGTGGGGTCTAAACCGAAGGTCTCTACTTTTATACATTAGTGTTCTTTCCAGCTGAGCTACCTAAGCATAGAGATCTTGATATTTGAAGAGATTTTTTATATATATATGAAGAGAACTTTTTTTTTTGCCTAGACCTAGACACGAACCCGGGACCTTTGGCTTTCCGGGCCAACTGAGCTACCGAGGCGAGTTGCGATCTAGATGCAAATTTTACTCTCATATATGTTGTAATTCCTTCGTGCCAAATGCTTTGAAACCTTTGTTTCCAATTTGCAAATGGCAGCTTCTTAGTTAGACATTTATTGGGAATTTAACACTACTTTATAAAGCCAGTAGGGCTTCAATTGAAGTTTTTATTATTAATTTAACACTTCTCACTGAAGGATAAATTATATTTGAAGAGAAAAATTTTTTCGCCTAGACCGAGACTCGAACCCGGGACCTTTGGCTTTCCGGGCCAAATATTCTACCAACTGAGCTACCGAGGCGAGTTGCGATCTAGACGAAAATTTTTCTCTTATATACGTTGTAATTCCCTCACGCCAAATGCTAATAATAAAAACTTCAATAGAGATCTTGAATTCAACTCCAGTGTAGGGGTAAATTTTTTTTCTCTTCAAATATAATTTGTTACTCAGTGAGAAATTTTAAAATTAAAACAAAAACATCTGATTGGATAAATAAGGTGAATCTGGTACATCTTACCTCATAAATATTTGTTTAATTTGACATGTTTCAATATGCTGTCCATATCAACTTGTCCAGCAGTCTGATTATTATATGGACAGCATATCAAATCATGTCAAATGAAACACAAATATTTGATATGCTGTCCACATCAACTTGTCCAGCAGTCTGGACTTTATAAAGTAATGTTAAAATTCCCAATAAAAGTCTTCTTAAATAAGAAGCTGTCATTTGCGTGATCGAGCAATGGTTTGTAGCATTTGGCACTCTCAGGAATTAAAAATGTATAAGAAAAAATCTGCATCTAGATTGGAGTGCTTAGGATAGTTCAGATGAGCATTACCATATAAAGCTAAAGGTCTTAGGTTCAAACCCCATCTAAGCGTATGTTTTTCTCTTCAAATATTCATACTTTTATTTAAGTAACATTTTATTGCCTCACTCATATTTTTTTCTTTTGTTCCATCACCAATATTTTCACGACCATTATATTGTCTTGAAGAGTTGCCTCTTCTATGTGGAAAAGTGAAGTCTGTAAATTAAGATGGTGTGCCTAGTTTGTCAAAAAAAAAGTAGATTCATAACAATAGTTCTTTCCCACAAGTTATGAAACCATCCCTTGTACAAAAAAGGACCAGATTACATTTATATAACACTTTGGCTAGACCAGTGTTGACCTATGGTAGTGAAGCATGGACACTAAAAAGACAACATGAAAGCAGAATAATGGCTTGTGAAATGAGATTCATGCGCAGAACAGCGGGTTACACCAGATGGGATTGGAAAAGGAACACCGATGTCTTAAAAGAATTGAAGACTACACCAATTTTGGAATAACAGTACCAACTAAATTGGAAACACCATCTTGAAAGAATGAGTTCAAATCGGATCCCCAAATCTGTTTATAATTATATACCTAGATGACGAAGATCACTGGGCCGTCCTATGAAACGCTGGAGGGAAAATTTTCTATAGGATCGTAACAGGCCTTGGCCTAATACTTGGAAGGAAGAAGAAGAAGAAGTTCTTTCCCAATACTTGCAGTTCTTTCCCAATACTTGCAGTTCTGTGTTAAAAAACATAGATGTATGAGGTAAGAAGAATTCACGATTCTTTTGATTCTTCTTCCTTCCAAGTATTAGGCCAAGGCCTGTTACAATCCTATAGAAAATTTTCCCTCCAGCATTTGAGGGAAATTATCATAACAATAGGTTGCTCATGACTTTCAGTATGACCCTTGAACTATTGGAGCAGTACTTGTTTTTGCCCTTGTGCCGTAGAGTGCTCCCACCAGTTAGTTCAGGATTAAAATTACATGTGCCAATTTCTCCTCCTATTCAATTATTCCATAAAACACACTTCACATTATTATTATTATTATTAATTATTGGGTGACTGTGTAAAGAGATACATCTCCATCCCAGTTATGTCTCTTTTACACACCAAATATCCAAAATTATGAATTAACATAAAATATACTAATCGCCATTGCCACTGTAAGGTTTTGCTCTGTCCTATCAATATTTTATTTTTCGACACAAAAAAATTATCAGTTTTTCTAGCTAGATAATTGATTTCTCACAATTTTGGAGATATCTCTCTTTACCTGCCCACTTAAGATGGAGATCTCTCTCTTTATACACCCACCTGTGTATCATACTCTGTGCATTTTCATTAGCCAGATCAAGGTCATATTGGAGTAAGATAAATTAAAATGTTTCATACCTCTCCTCATAACCAGTCTTTTAAGTATATCTGCAATTTTAAAGCCTTGGTGGCCTCATCTTCAGTACTATCTTGACGACTAATGTTATGTCGATCGGAAGAATTACTTCTTCCGAGAAGAAGAAGAGGAGAGGTATGAAATATTTTAATTTCTCTTAAATTAAACCTCATAGTGATTTATTCGTATAAAAGTTCATATTGGAGTGTCAATTCCTGTTCCCTCATATCTTAAAATTCAGTGCAGACTTCCATGATCCAATGCGAAACAACTTAACTCATGCAATTCTTCATTCCCTACAATTTATCACTGGATTCAATGTGACAGCTAAGCAATGGCCTTGATCTGATTAATAAAAATATGTGGAGTATAATATTGTACAGTACATATTCTTCTACAATATATATATATATATTTTTTTGCAAATGCCTCAGGTTGTCTTTCGACATTCCTGGTGTTCTCTCCTGGCATGGCGTACTTGTAACCCACTTCTGAGGTTGGGGCGCCTGGAAGGCAGGGTTATGTTGCCCCGATGATATGATGGGTGATGATGATGATGGTAGTGGTGTGCCAGGAGAGTCCCTAATGCTAAGCTTAATCTAAGATGAGTATGAATGGTGATGATGATTGCGATAGCCATATGATTTCGGGGACCATTTGGGCCTTAAAGTTTTCCTGACATTTGTCTTACAGATAAAAAACCCCAATAAAAACCTCACCCAGAAAAACTGTCCTGACCGGGGATCGAACCCAGGCCCGCTGCGTGACAAGGCAGCATGCCACCTCGAGATCACAGCGGTGGACTCACAATATATATGAATATCTTAAGATGAAATTACACTGATAGACTTTTAACTGGAATAAATTATATTTGAAGAGAAAAATATAATTTATCCATCATTGACATGTATGAAATGAATAATAAAATTTTAACTGCATGCTGCTTTTCTTTCAGTCTACAATGAAAAATCACATGGTAGCCAAATATTTCCTGGAATTATGTCTTGTGGAGTATGAGATGTGCCACTATCCTCCATCATTGATCTCTGCTGCAGCCATTTATCTGAGTCTATGGTAAGCTTTTCATATTCATAATGAATGTAGATGCAGGCTAAAGCTATTCTTGCAATAGCTTGGTCGATTCTTTTGCATGATGTTTATTCTACATACACATTAAAATTAGCTGTGTATAAAACAAAAATGGAAACATTTTATACACTGTATGAAATATACTTACCTCAGCAGTGTACCCAAAAGGCACTGCTTGACTTATCTTCACTTCCATCTGTTTTATATTGTCAAAAGATTGTATTTTATACATTGTTCTTTAGGAATTTTATTGTTAATATAATAATTTGGTAGCACCTCTCCATAAGAAAATCTCAGCCATCATTAGATTTCTATGTTTGTACCCAGAAATGTTGGGTCACCAATGCATTAAATGGCAATTATTCAACGATAATTCTTATGAATTTTGATTGTTCCTGTATGATTAATTTATGAAGAAATTGAAGACACCTCAAAAAAGATCTAATTAACAATTTTTAGTGTGACATTTGTTTTAGATGGAACTTTATTTTATGCTCGATTAAATGAAAGTAGATTTTTAATTAATTGACCAGGCATATTTTATGGGCAATATTCCAAAATCTGTAGAGAACCAAACTCAGTGGTATGATAAGAGGTCATATATTTAGCAGATACCAGTTATGTACAGAGTAATTTTAGAAGAGATTAAAAAATATTTAATATGGCATATTGACTTAGGCTTTCACGGCCGGAGTTACTATGATGATCTTGCAGAAGATTTCCGGGCTGTTGGCCATGGTCTTGAGGCTTGTAGTTCCCCTACAAGCCTCAAGACCACGGCCAACAGCCCGGAAATCTTCTGCAAGATCATCATTTAATATGGCATTCATTATAATTTATTTAAAGCACCTTTGCAGAAATTGATGGTTACATCGTCTTCAATAGAGCTTTTTAATTAGACTAGTAAATTTCTACATTATACTCGGTACACTTTTGTGAGATGTTTTAAGATGTATATCTGCCACATGTCACTCACCTTCAAACTCCATGAAGCTGTGCAGTCATACTCGTATGGTATAGAAGCAAGGGAGGAAAAGAGAGAGAGAGATATGTTGAAATTAATTAATTAATTAAAATAAAAATTCTACACATGTATATCTGTGAAATATGGGTACCAACGATTAGATTTTTAGAAATTATGAATACATGATAAAAACAGCAAAATGACTTACCAACTTATTTTCAATTTGTGTTGAATTATCGATCACGATTACAGAACCCTCTTCTAGACTTCTTAGCAAGTTTATAAACCACTTTCTAAACACTCCATTATTCATTTCTTGATGATAATAGCAAGAACGCTAATGGCTTCATTGCCAAGGCCCAGCATTTGAAAACAACAACATGATAATCATTATAATTTTTGGACTGGAATATCAAATCTTCCCCTTCTATAAAACCATGATGAGCTCAGCCTGCATGTAATGCTAGATCTTTTGCCCAAAGGAAATTTGAGACCACTATTCTTTTTTGAGTCCTGCCAGATAAATTTCCTACTGTAGTTTTGATTTACTCAAGTCTTGGCAAGGTATATGATAGGATGGGGATTATTTCATTCCTGATATTGTGCATTTTCCTAAAAAATGTAACATGTATAGTTACCATATCTTTTCTTTCCATTAAAAAACATCTATTGTCATTACATTTCCTATATCTAAAATCAAGTTTAAGCATCTTACGTAAAAAGGTAATACCGCCCTTGTAATTTATCTTATCTTTCAATATACTTTTTTGGAGTGGGATATTCTCCACGATCATAAAATTCTTGTTTGTATAATAAATTTGGGAATTTTTAACATTGAGGTTTTATTAATAAGAATTAACAATTCATTTAATTCTTATAAAATTCTTATACTGAACAGCGAAAAAATCTTTCTCAAAATCGTCTAATTCTGTGGTCAGCTTTCCATAAATTATATTTTTCCTTGGGGATGAAAAGGACAGCCGGATCGGGGTTTGAACCTCTACATCAGCAGCCATGTTTTTCTTAGCTTGGTTGCAAATACATTGCAGTGTATTTACTGACATGCCACACATCTTTGCAATCATCTTTTGGATATGTTTTAAAAAAAATACATTTACACTTTCTTCAGTTTTCAAGTGACTTAAAAAAATTGGAAACATCATACCCGTATATCATATGATTTTATCCATCATAAATCATGTTTTTAGACTGTCGTCTCATACCACCCAAATGTGAAGCCATATCACTACACGGAAAAATCAAGAAAGACAATAACCTGTCAAGTCAGATATCAAAGCAACTCTGTTAGAGGAACCCTCTAACTGGCTTATGTGACTGCTACATGAGGAGCGATCTTAAAAGCGGTGGGGTGTCGTCAGTAATGAATATCGGCTGCTTATATATGTCTTAGAAACCTGTCGCGAAAGTGTACTTAATATAGTAACATGATTGTACAATAATGAAAAAGGAATGTAGTCCTCAATTGGGTCCATGACAGTTAAAGAGTATATAGTCTTTTTTTGCCTTTAAAATTGATAACATTTAGAAATATCATAGTTCTATATACTTTGTTTTGAAGTTTTCAAATTTCTTATCCTTTATGTATTAAAATTGGGAATTTTTAACATTATGAGGTTCAAATTCATAAGAATTAAATTAATCATGATTATTTCATACCTCATACTTCTATATTTTCTTTAAATACAGCACTGCAGTATCGGCAATTTCTTTTCGTGAAAACAGCTGATGATGGTGATAAGAAATTGCCGATACTGCAGTGCTGTATTTAAAGAAATATAGAAGTATGAAATAATCATGATTAATTTAATTCTTATTCTTATCCTTTATATTTGAAAAGAAAAACATATGCCTAGACTGGGATTTGTCCTTTGTTGTATTTGCATGTTTTGTAGGAAATAAAAATATGGGGTCCCAATTTTGAATGTCTTGCTTCAGATCATGTACTTGACCCTGTATCTTGATTTATTTTGCACACTTATGCTGTTAATACTTTACCCATTTTAAAATTAAGACATTTTTCATAATTGAGTAGTTTTCATAGCATTCCTAAACCAATAAAAGTAAAATAACTAAACTTGCCAGGCTATGCAAAATATGAATTTTTTTCTTCTGTTATAACCAGTTGAGGACCTATAAAATGCCTATAAAAGACCTTTAAAAAATCCTAAAAAAATACCTAAAAACTGAAAGAAAAAAAATACATAAAATGCAATTAAAATTAGATAATTTAGTTTCAACTGCATTTTTAATAAATACGTATGTTTAAAAAGTACAAAATAGTAGTGAAATGCAATAAAAAAAAGACTGAAAATGCTTCTTCTTTCATACTTTTTTTTTATTCAGCATAGTTTGAAAAAGGAATTCTGTGTTAATTAAAAGGAAAGTTCTTAGCAAATTTAGAATGAACTATTTTTCTCACCCAGAATGAATTCAGCGAACCCACAATGGATATCAGGCGATCAGTAGGCTGGTTAAGAATAATGGGATATATTTTGAGGGTTCAATATTTTCTTTGTGGAACAAAAGTGTTTGCAATGTGAAAAGTCTTTGGAAAGTAAAACTAGATGGTGTTTTTAAAAGAAATTGGAATTGAGATTAGACTCAACAAATTCTTGAATTATACAAATGGTATAAATGTACTCATAAAAGGTAAAGTTGTAAAGAAAGCCATTAAGACCTAAAAAAAGGGGCTAAAAAGGAACAATAAAGGACGAATAAAACCCACCATTTTCTGGTCTACAATGACCCAAATATACAGGGCAAGTCAAAATGTTGTGCAGGTTTTCAGAAATTTATTATGTGAAATGTAATGAACATATAATATCGTGAGACATATTGTATGAAAGGTAAACTCTCAAAGTTTAGTTGTCCACTTCTAAAGTTCCGCGTTCACCCGCAAGATGTCAACAGCAGAGCAGTAAAGGAAAATGGCGTTGACTGGGGATCAGAAGTCTTTCTGTGTGCTTGATTACCATGTAAAAAACTCTGTGACTAGTGTTCAACGACATTTCCGTACCAGATACGATAAAGACCCGCCGGATGGGAGATCCATTCGTAAGTGGTACACACAATTTAGGGATTCAGGCTGTATCTGTAAACGAAAATCGACTGGCCGTCCGTCGACGAGTGAAGAGACAGTCGAACGCGTTCGCACATGCTTCGTGCGGAGTCCACAGAAATCCACATGAACGGACATGTTTTCCTTGATATGCTACAACAATGGCTCCTTCCGCAGCTTGAAGCGGATAGTCCAGATTTCATTCTGCAGTTGGATTGTGCCCCTCCACATTACCATGGCAGTGTTCGAGACCATTTGAATACGGCTTTACCACAACGCTGGATAGGCCGTGCATCTCAGGGTGATCAACAACTCATTCATTGGCCACCTCGTTCACCCGATCTAACCCCGTGTGATTTCTTCATGTGGGGTCTTGTAAGGGATCATGTTTACGTACCACCACTTCCAACAACACTGCATGAACTGCGTGCCCGCATCACAGCAGCCATTGCTGATATCGACCGCGGACTGCTACAGAAAGTTTGGCAGGAGATTGAATATCGGCTTGACATCTGTCGTGTAACAGAAGGCGCTCACATAGAACATCTGTGAATATTTAAAAAAAAAACTTTGAGAGTTTACCTTTCATACAATATGTCTCACAATATTATATGTTCATTACATTTCACATAATAAATTTCTGAAAACCTGCACAACATTTTGACTTGCCCTGTATATACGAAGGTAACTTAGTTTCCAGATACTGACAAAATTTTAGAGATAATCTAAAACTTAACATTACATCTTCCCGAAGTACTCTCCCTCAGCCTCTATACACCTGGACATCCTTCAGAACCAAGAGTTTAAGCACTGACGCCAGTCAACGTCATCGATGGTATTAAGCTTTTCTCTATATGCAATAACAGCATCTTCTGGGCTTGCAAACTGCTTTCCACACAGTCGGTTTTTCACAGAAGGGAACAGAAAGAAGTCGCAAGGTGCTAGGTTGGGACTGTAGGGAAGATGAGTCATAAGTTTCTCAGAAGTACTCTCCAGAAAATTAATTGTGACATTGGCTGTGTGGGCAGAAGCATCGTCATGCAGTTTGATGCCCCTAAGTCCAGTTCTTGGTCGTTTTTTGCACACTTTTCGAAAAATCTTCCGGGAGACAAACTGTCGTATACCACTCTGCATTAACTGTCCTACGACTCTCAAGAGGAATTGTTGCCACATGACCACTAATGGAGAAGAATGTCAATACCATTTTTTTCCTTACACTCCTAGCCCTCTTGATCTTGGTTGGAGGTGTCATCTGGAAAGGCACAGGTTGATGAGTTGCTTTGTTTCTGGTTCGAACTGGTATATTCATGTTTCGTCACCTGTTACGATCTCAGAAACATGGCAAGAGTTACTGTTATCGTATCTTTGCAGCATTTCACGGCACCATTCCACATGAGCTACCTTTTGCCCTTCCGTTAAATTATGGTGCACCCAGCAAGAAGAAATTTTCTGCCCCCTTAAGAAATCGTGCAAAATTTTTTTAACTCTCCTCATTCCTATACCAAGGGTTGCTTCAATTTCCTTGTATGTTACTCGTTGATCTTCTTTGCACCATTTTCTCCACAGTGGTGATATTTTTCTCAGTAACTGCCATTGAGGGTCTTCTGCTTCTTTTTTCGTTTTTGAGGGAATTTGGCCTGTCTTAAATTTCACAAACCAACTAACTGCAAACTGTTTTATGGGAGGGAAGCAAGGTCCCCGAAAGCCTGCCTAAGCCTCTCAAGACTTTGTTCATGATGTAACCCAATTTCAAAATCATAATAAATCATGGAACAAAAATATGTTTCAGCTCCATTGCAAGACACTGAATTACTGGCATCTCACTTTGTTTCGACCCCCACGTTAAGGGGAGAAATTATGTGTAAATACAGATAAAAGTATAGGCTGTTGCATGGTATATCCAGCTTAATTCTATATCAAACAGATTACTCGAGTCAGAAAACTTTCTGAGTGACCCTAGTTTTAAGTTGGGCCTAGTCTTCAGACATAAAAAAGAAAGGGAAAAAAAAGGAGTTTTCCTCAACTTCCAAGCCCTAGTTATAACACTCCCACTTATTTTATTTAGGGGATATATTAAATATTGAGAGCTTTGAATATTTTAATGTAATAGTAATTTGAACCCTTAAAGAATAGCTTTTTCTGACTACTCACAAGAAGAGTGTTTTGGTATGTGTTAACATGAGGTGTGTACTTATTAAATCATTATTTTCTATTGCAAGACAATAAGTTAAGCTGAAAATAAGCTCTTATTTTAGTAATTCTCACTATGAGGTATATTCATTAAGGTAGAATATTTTTATCACTCACCTCATATTGTTGTTCTTATTCGATTATAAACTAGTTTCGGAACATAGTTTCTGTTCCATCCTCAGTATCGTCACGACCGTTGTTCTGTCGTCTTGAAGAGCTGTCCTTCTCTCCTTCCATTGGCTGACTGAAAAACCTCGAAACCAGTCATTCTCACCGGGAATTTCAAAGTTCATTAATTTCTTCTTTTTGCTCTTTTGAATGTAGATCTTTTCCCAAACAGTAAGTTCTTTAGGTTTTTCTATTTGTTTTAATAATTTAGCTTCTTTCTGAAAAACATCTTATCGAGAAAGAAGCTAAATTATTAAAACAAATAGAAAAACCTAAAGAACTTACTGTTTGGGAAAAGATCTACATTCAAAAGAGCGAAAAGAAGAAATTAAAGAACTTTGAAATTCCCGGTGAGAATGACCTGGTTTCGAGGTTTTTCAGTCAGCCAATGGAAGGAGAGAAGGACAGCTCTTCAAGATGACAGAACAACGGTCGTGACGATAGTGAGGATGGAACAGAAACTATGTTCCGAAACTAGTTTATAATCGAATAAGAAGAACAATATGAGGTGAGTGATAAAAATATTCTACCTTAATGAAAATAAGCTGTTTTTATCTACAATCATTACATTAACTATTATTATATATGACATGATATAGAATTTTAAAATTAAATGTTTTTGCCCATGTGCCAAGTGTGACTCTTCACAGTAGAAAATTAATTTCTCTTAACTGTATAACACTTAACATATACCATTCACTGAAACTGAGAAGGCAAAAATGGTTATCACTGTTATCAGGAAATTTTCTATCAACTGTACAGTTGCAATTATCCTCGCAACAAAAGTAGGACCATTCACAATGAAAATTGGACATAAAAATAAAGAAAAAGCTATGCACAAATTTAGTGTGTGATATTGTTTATTTTTTATTTCACTCACTTCATACTTCATGAAGTATGAGGTGAGTGAAATAAAAAATAAACAATATTAAAAAAACCTCATAGTGTTATTTCCTATCTACATAACTTAATTAGTGTGTGATGTCAGTATCTACAATGGAAATAAAAATCTAGGTAATAATTAATCACATAAGAATTAAATTAATGTTTTTATTACCTCACCTCATATCCTTTTTCTTCTATACTGCAGTTTCGGAGCTTATCTCCATCATCAGTAGTCTCTGGTTGACCGGTGTTACGTCGTTTCTTGGCGGTCTTCTTCTTACTTCTATCGGTGGACCGATGAACCTCTGGGTCAGGTCAAAATTTGGAGTTTCGAAATTCATGAGTTTATCTTTCTTGTTTTTTTGGATATGGATTTTTTCCCCAGACTGTGAGTTCTTTTTGTTTATGTGTGTGTTTGATTAGGCTAGCTTCTGCATCGATTAAATGCTTTTCAGATCAAGCATGGGCTGCTACAGCTGACTTGTCCACTTCACCCTTTTTTACATTTCTAAGGTGTTCTTTCAATCTGGTTTTTAGATTTCTTTTGGTTTTTCCTATATAGATTTTGTCGCAATCCTTACATTTGATCTGATATATTCCTGATTTATATTCTTCTCCAATTTTTTCATTTTTGTTGGTTTTAATTATCTTGTTTAGGCTGTATTCATTCTTTGGGGCCAATCGAATGTTAAACTTATTGAAAATTTTCTGGAACTTGTGTTTTAAAGGATGGTAAGTGAATTTTTTTAATCTTATGTTCTCTTCTGTTTGTTTTTTAAGTGTGCTTTCATTGATTAGTTTTTTCCTTTTAAACTTATTTATTTTCTTGTGTACCATGTTTTCTTCATAACCATTTTCTATTGCTACTTTAATTATGTATTCTTTTTCTTCTTCATATTTTTCTTGGTTCAGGGGTACATTCACCAATCTGTGTGTTAGACTATTGAATACAGCTTCTTTGTGAGTGAAATGGTTGAATCCTGATGCCTTAATGTAGTTATCTTTGTGTGTGTTCTTTCTGTATATTCCATATTCTATTTTGTTTTTTTCGTTTCTCGTTAGGTTTAGATCCAAAAATGAAATTTGTCAGTTTCAGTTTCCATTGTGAATTTTACAGTTTTGTTCTGAAGGTTCAGGAGTTTTAAGGCATCTTCTATTTGTTTATGGTTTACAATAGCTATTATATCGTCAACATATCTGCACCAAAATTTGAACATTAATGGGTGTCCCTTTGTTATTTTCTGTTCAAAACTACCCATGAGTAAATTAGCCAGAAAGGGAGATAGGGGGTTCCCCATGGAAAGTCCAAAATTTTGTTTGTAGTATTTCCTATTATATGTGAAAAACATTTGTTCGATACACAATTTTGTCAAAATGATGTATTCTTCTATCTTTTCCTTTTCTAAATTATTATTCGTTAACCATTTTTCCAGAATTTCAATGGTGGTTCCTCTTGGGACACTGGGAAACAATGAAACTATATCAAAAGGAACTAACCTGTCAGTTGGTTCTAATTCTGTGTTCTTGAAATTCTCTATCAATTCTAATGAATTGTCGATTGAAAGGTTTTCAAACCCTCCCATATTCTTATATTCACTACATAACCATCTAGATATTTGGTATGTAGGAGACCCTATGCAGTTGATAATGGGTCTCATTTTGTTTCCTTCCTTATGTGTTTTTGGGAGGCCATGCATATTAGGGTTTTTAGGGTTGGGAACCTTTAGGTAAAATTTTTTTAATAAATGAGTTGGAGAAAATGTTCTAACATCTCACGTCACAAAGTTGCGTGTCTTCACGATACCAGTTTCAAAAGTATAGAAAAGTATAGTACTACTTCCATCTTCAGTCAAATTCCAACTGTTGAAATTTCATCATTAACATCATCTTCTGAACTGCTATCTGATGTAGATTTTATGAACTTCGAGATTAAATTATTCTCGTTGGGGATATCGAAATTCATTGCTTTATATTTATTCTTCTGAATGTATATATTTTCCCAAATTGTTAATTCTAAAGGTTTCTCCAAATGTTTCAAAAGTTTAGTGTCTTTTCCAATTTTATGATTTTCTAGCAAACTATGAGCTGCAATTGCCGATTTTTCAATTTCACCATTTTTGTACGAATTTCTAAATTCCTTTTAGTTTTTCCTATATATACTTTATTGCAGTCATTGCAACTGATTTCGTAAATTCCAGATTTTTTACTATCTGGGACATTAACTTTCTTATTGGTTACTAGTAGATTATCCAGGCTAAATTTGTTAATCGGTGCTAATGTAATCTTAAATTTGTTAAATTTTTTTTAAATTTTCTGTGTGTTTCAGGATGGTAAGTAATTTTCTTAAAATATTTATTTTCTTTTAAATCAGGTTGTAGGGTGGTGTATTCTTTGTCTTTTTTGTTGTTGGAATCTCTTTAACTTATTTATTATTATCTCCTTTGCAAAACCATTTGACATAGCAATGTTTAAAATGTGATTGAATTCCTTCTTAAAATTTTCTTCACTTATGGGGATGTTGGTATATTAAACTGTTGAATATTGCATGTTTATGAGCAATATGATTAAAACCCGAAGATTTAATGTAATTATCTGTATGGGTATCTTTCCTGTGTATATCGAATTCAATATTTTGATGATATTCATTCCTAATTATCTTTAAGTCCAATCCATATTATTGATCTGATATGTGTAAAAATAACTATTATAGTCCCACACATGTAAAAAAAGTAAACTATTATAGTCCCACACATGTAAAAAAAGTAAACAAACCTGTTGAATAACAATTCTGAAAAAAGTGGACAAAACTCCTCTTAATTCTGAATAATATATGTGAATAAATGTCATGGGCCTTCAGAACTTTTCATTGGCTTTCACCCTCTTAAAACTTGTAATGAGTTTGAGAGCCAATTAAAATCTCCAAAGTTATGTAGCTTATTCTTTAATTGAAAGGCTGTCACTGGCTAACAGATGATAGTATATAGTTACTTGATTAGCATGACACACCCCCAAAACCTTAGTTGATTTTGTTACTGAATTTTGTTAGTTCTCATCATATAGCTACTTGTTCTTGTGAGGTTAAATTAATCTCATTGGAAAATCTTGTACAAAGAAAAATGCCTCTGCTATAACTGGAAATTGAATCTGAAAGCATGGGATGCTATTCAGAGATTAATCATTAATGTGTGAGGCAGTCAGTACAACACATTTGATAAATGAATAAATTAAATATGGTACACAAAGGTATTGCACTTGATATTATACATTGTTTGATTGCAGGGTGTTTTCACCAGGTAATATATGGACCAACACTTTAAAACATTATACTACTTATACATATGATGATATTAAGCCAGTGGTTAAGAAAATTGCTAAAATCGTTCTCAGAGTTGATTCTACAAAATACAAGGTGAGTTTTCAGATTTGTTAAATTCAGTAATTGCTTTTCTGTAAGGAATGTGTCTTGTCTTTTTTTCGATTTTAAAGTAATAATCCATATGATGAAACTGTGCTGTAATTAAGGGAGGGAGATAAAATAGTGATTTTGACATTTATTTTCTGTCATTTTCATTATGTTCATAGATGTGCCTCTGTCGTCCATATTCAGTCATTTTATTCCCTTCCATTGTATATTTACAAATTACTTGGGGTGGCACAAGCGGTTTGATGCTCGCCTCTCACCACTGGGGTCTCGAGATTGAGTCTCAGACATTCCAAGTGGGTCTTGTGGTGGATGAAACCTAGCTTGGACAGGTTTTCTCCAGTTTTCCCCTGCCACAATTTCATTCCATTTCTCCTTACTCATCTCATCCATTTCATTCATCTGCCCTGTGATAATGTCTCAGGGGTGGTCTGCTGGCACCCTTGTCATTCAGACCTCTATACAGGGGGCTCATCTCATTCCACAACCTGACCCTGAGTTGGACATGAATTGAGGATATTTACTTATTTACTTTTAATTTGGTCAATTTTTGTAGTTAGGGTATTTCTGTAGGCTCTTGCCTTTCATTTTTACCATTCTTTTAGGTAATATGTATTTCTTTTGCATTTTTTTAAGTAATCCCATTACAGGCCTTAGAAGGCCATTGGAGTTGAGGATATTTACTTATTTACTTTTAATTTGGTCAATTTTTGTAATTAGGGCATTTCTGTAGGTCTCTTGCCTTTCATTTTTACCATTCTTTTAGGTAATATGTATTTCTTTTGCCTTTTTTTTTTAAGTAATCCCATTACAGGCCTTAGAAGGCCCCTAGAATAGTAGGAAGTTAAGTCTCTTACATTTCTAGGTAATAGACACTAGATGTCAGCAGGATTATTAGTCCCATATGACAACTGCCTTTACCCCCACAATAGAGACCAGATACTAATTTCCATTAAAGGCTGAGTAAACCCCAGTGTCGTGTTGCTGCTAGAGAGTTTAGGCCGTTTAAAAATCCTGACCCCACTGGAACTCAAACCCCCAACCTTCCAGCTTATATGGTATTGCCTTAACCAATGACTCTACAGCATCCCCCTTGCACTCTTTTAACATGGCCAAATAATTCTGTTTCTTTCTGAATTCAAATTAAGTTTTCCACATTTAAAGTATTCATAATCACCTCATTTGTCATTCTCTCCAATCTAATCTTTTCCCAAGACATTTCTTAACAACTTCATATTTTCAGCCTAAATTTCACTATTCCTCATCATCATCACTCCAGGGATTAGGCAATCGCCCGTTCCGACTTCATAATGCATCAGCCCAACATCTTCTAGGTCTTCCAACATCACGTCTTCCTCTTGCTTGATCATTTCTTGCTAACAATGGATATCTCTCCTTACTCATTCCATCCATGTGATCAATCCATTTCTGTCTGCAATTCGTGACTTTATCCAATAAAGGCTGTACTTTCAATTCTTCTCTTATTCCTCATTTCTTATTCTATCAAGTCTTGTACATCCTTTTACTTGTCTTAGGAACCTAATCTCCGCCGTCTGTATTCTATCCTTCTGTTTTTTCACTGGAGCCCAAGTTTCACATCCATACAATATGTGACAACCGCCATAACATTATACATTTTTATCTTGGTTTCTTTTCTAATTTTATTTTTGAATGTTCTCTGTACTGTTCCACACACCGTCTGAAATTTATTTATTTTGTAGTCAATATCTCTTTCCACATTGTAGCCAACATCACAGCCTATTCCTAAAATCCTTAAATCTTAATTTTGGCATCAAATGATCAGGTGCATGTGGATTATGGAAAACATGGTCTTAGACATTCCAGTAGAAGAAAAAACTTTTATTTGGACATTATTAATAGTGCATGCCTTAACTAAACACTTGCAAAAGAATAAAGTTTCCTAACCAACAAAAATATCAGTTATATTTGAAGAGAAAAATTATGCCTAAATTGGAATTTGAACCCAAGTTCTCTGGTTTTCTATACCAGCACTCTAAAACACTGAGCTGTTTAGGCACCTGAATTTTAATGGAAATTTTTCTCTTGTACAATCCCCCTGTGCCCGAGGCAATGAACCTTTGTTCCACACACCATCTGGCTGCTTCTCAAGAAGATTTTAACCTTTTCACTGCTGAGATATTTCCAGCCTTTAAACCCCTCCTTGCTCAATGCAGGGAGAAATGGAAAAAGTTTATTTAGGTTACTAGCAGGCGTTTGGAGTTGAGAATGTATATACACACCCATAGCACAGCAAGCATTTTTTTTGCCAATGGATATACCCGTTTGTAGCAGTGAAAAGGTTAAATAAGATTTAACACTATTAACCAAAGACCTTGGGTTGAAATCCCAGTTTAGGTGTAAATTTTACTCTTCAAATATAATTTCTCCTTCAGTGAGAAGTGATAAATTAAAAACAAAACCATCAAATGTAATTGTTTTTGTATTTTCATTCTTAAATGCCTTTAAATTTTTCTTATTTTTAAAGATTGTAAAATTTTCTATGTCATGTTGTGGTTTATTTTTTAATTTGATATATAGACTCTTGCTACTTTTTTTTTATGTTAATGGATCAACACATCTTAATTTTTTGTAGTTGATACCATATGGATTATCTTCAAACCTATTTCACCTGTCAGAAGCTATAAGATGCAGAAATGTCTAAATTTAAAATGTTCCTCCTCGTTTTATACAAACATAGTATTGAATATTATATTTAATTAATGTTGGGAAGTAAACATTATGAGGTATAATCATTAAAATTCATCGGAGAACATATTGTTTAAACAACTCACCTCATAGGATTCATGCTTCCATGATATCGCGATTTCAAACATAATCATGTTCATCGTCAGCCATAACTCCGACTCGAGTCGGAGTTATGGCTGACGATGAACATGATTATGTTTGAAATCGCGATATCATGGAAGCATGAATCCTATGAGGTGAGTTGTTTAAACAATATGTTCTCCGATGAATTTTAATGGTATTGAATGTGACAGAGTTTGTCGGATGTGGAAGAAATGTGTGGAAGGGGTTGTTGAGCGACACTGTTGAAGGAGAGAAATGTTTTTTGAATGATAGTAACATTAACATTAATGAACATTATATTTTATATCCTTCAATGAGAAGTGTTAAATTAATAATAAAATCGTCAATAGAAGCCCTACTGGCTTTATAAAGTAGTGTTAAATTCCCAATAAATGTCTTCTCAACTAAGAAGCCGCCATTTGCAAAGATAGAAGCTACGGTTTCAAGCATTTGGCACGAGGGAATTACAACGTATATAAGAGAAAAATTTGCATCTAGATCGCAACTCGCCTCAGTAGCTCAGTTAGTACAGCACTTGGCCCGGAAAGTCAAGGGTCCCGGGTTCGAGTCTTGGTCTAGGCGAAAACTTTTCTCTTCAAATATAATTATCCTTCAATGAGAAGTGTTAATTAATAATAAAATCGTCATTAATGAACATTGTTTATTTTTTTCTTTCACTCACCTCATACTTCATAACTTCTCTCAGACCCGGGTTTTGTCACATCATTTCATCATTTGCGACATTCTCAATGCTGTCACGTTCACAACTAATGAACATTAACTCTGAAAGTACTGGTATACTCATCTCCACTGAAAAATTACTCCTCCATTTTTCGAAGCTTCATGTCCGACGAGCTCTGTCACATAAATATTTTTCTTTTGGTGATAGTTTGTACTCAACATTTCTATATCTACAGGATTCCATGTACTTCATGAACAAAAATTGTGTTTAAAGAGAAAAATTATACGCTCAGACTGGGACTTGAACCTGGGACCCTTGGTTTTCTAGTCCAAGTGCTCTACCATTTGAGCTACCTGAGCAAGTACCGATCTAAACACAAATCTTTCTCTATATACGTTGTAATTCCCGCCCACCAAATGCTTTGAAGCCTTTGCTTCTATCTTTGCAAATGGCGGCTCCTATATTAAGACATATTTGGGAATTATACATTACATTATAAATGCCAGTACGGCTATTTTCAATGTTTTTATTATTAATTTCATACATATAGAGAAAGATTTGCGTTTAGATTGGTACTTGCTCAGGTAGCTCAAATGGTAGAGCACTTGGACTAGAAAACCAAGGGTCCCGGGTTCAAGTCCCAGTCTGAGCATATAATTTTTCTCTTTAAATGTGATTTATCCATCATTGAGATGTATGAAATTAATAATAAAAACATTGAAAATAGCCGTACTGGCATTTATAATGTAATGTATAATTCCCAAATATGTCTTCTTAATATAGGAGCCACCATTTGCAAAGATAGAAGCAAAGGCTTCAAAGCATTTGGTGGGCAGGAATTACAACGTATATAGAGAAAGATTTGCGTTTAGATCGGTACTTGCTCAGGTAGCTCAAATGGTAGAGCACTTGGACTAGAAAACCAAGGGTCCCGGGTTCAAGTCCCGGTCTGAGCGTATAATTTTTCTCTTTAAATATGATTTATCCATCATTGAGATGTATGAAATTAATAATAAAAACATAAAAAATTGTGTGTGTCAAGAAACTTTCTCATAGTTCATAAATGCTAGTCATAAGATGTTAATTATAAAATTGGTACCTGGTAAGTCAGTCGTCTTCAACTAAATTATTAATCTTCATCAAATTATTCCAATATAGAGGCCTTTCAAAAACAGTGTTTCATCTTCTGCACTTTAACTGGTACTGGTGGTGTTGTATAGGTTGTATAATGGATTTATGTCTGTGGGTATGTTCTCATTGATATGTATATATATATAATAACAACAGGATCAGCATCCTTGAAGACATGGAGATTCTAAAAGAAGCGAAGAATAAAGACTTACTCATTGAGAACATACCCGCAAAAAAGTCCATTATACAACACCATCAGTACCAGTTGAAATGCAGAAGATGAAACATTGTTTTTGAAAGGCCTCCATATTGGAATAACTTGATGAATTTTAATAATTTAGTTGAGGACGACTGACTTACCAGGTACCAATTTTATATTTAACATCTTATTACATAACCTCAACGGTACTTTAATATGAATTTCAAAAGTGTTGATTAAATGCTAGTCAGGTAAACATCTTACTTAATTTTATTTTAGAAAAAAATATTAACGCTCTGACCAGGATTCAAACCCCAGATCTCTAACTCTGTGCACCAGTGTGATACCGATATGTGCAGAGAGCAGAGATCTGGGTTCGAATCCTGGTCCGAGCATTAATTTTTCTTTCTAAAATAAAACATCAAAATCTTACTCCATGTTTAGGTAAGAGGTAATAATATACAGGCCATATATCTTCAATATTAAATAAACCTCTTAATTTAATATAATACATTTGGGAATTTTAACATTATGAGGTTTATATTTGAAGAGAAAAATTTTCGCCTAGACCGAGACTCGAACCCGGGACCTTTGGCTTGCCGGGCCAAATGCTCTACCAACTGAGCTACCGAGGCGAGTTATGATCTAGACGCAAATTTTTCTCTTATATACGTTGTAATTCCCTCTCACCAAAATGCTTTTGAAACCATTGTTTCTATCTTTGCAAATGGCGGCTTCTTAGTTAAGAAGACATTTATTGGGAATTTAACATTACTTTATAAAGCTAGTAATGATGTTAGATCATTAGAAGCCTTACTAGCTTTATAAAGTAATGTTAAATTCCCAATAAATGTCTTCTTAACTAAGAAGCCGCCATTTGCAAAGATAGAAACAATGGTTTCAAAAGCATTTTGGTGAGAGGGAATTACAACGTATATAAGAGAAAAATTTGCGTCTAGATCGTAACTCGCCTCGGTAGCTCAGTTGGTAGAGCATTTGGCCCGGCAAGCCAAAGGTCCCGGGTTCGAGTCTCGGTCTAGGCGAAAAATTTTTCTCTTCAAATATAATTTATCTTTCATTGAGAAATGTTAAATTAATAATAAAAACATCATTATGAGGTTTTCTTAATAAGATTCTTATAAACCTCTTAATGTTACTTCCTATTGTATTTTAAAATAAATTCACACAATGAAGTCTCAGGAAGATAAATACAGAATTTTTAGGTAAGATATTTACCTGACTCAAGCATTTATTGAAATTAACCTCAGTATTACTTCCTTTTGAAATATTAATTTATCTTAGTTGTTTGAACATGTTTTTTGACCCTCATTTTTTATATCTTTGAAGATGAACACACAGGGTAGTTTACTGATATTTCTTCTTTATTTTATCTTCATTCATTTCTTAGGACTTGCATAACAACCCCCTCTCCTCCCCCCGATATGCAAGGGAATCTAAAATCCAATATTCTGGCTCAGTTGCCTATGGATAGGAAATGGGGAACTTTGAACAACACACAAGATAGTGGCAGATCTATCTGTAATGCTGATTGACAAGATACTAAGGCAACACTGGCTGGATGATCATCTACCTCTGTGATTGCACATGTGGATGTGAAACTGGCTGGTAGGCTAAGGGCCAGCTAATGAGACAGATAGCTGAAGCATAGATAAAATTTTGTTTAGTATTTGTAAGAAATAACACTATGAGGTTTCTTTTAATTATTGAGTTATTTTGACTCACCTCGTGTGTGTGTGTGTATGTATATATATATATATATATATACACGAGGATGAATCAAATATAAACCGGAATTGTTTACAATTTTATTGAATTAACAAAAAAATACAAAACCACCACCTCATTTTTCTACATAGTCTCCTGCATTTCCAACACACTTTTGCCATCGAGTTGGCAACTTTTTGATGCTGTCCTTGAAGAATGAGGGATGACATGTAATCAGCCAGTTGCGCACGAACTCCTCTACCGCTGCATTGTCACCAAACTGCCTTCCTCCCAGGTCTTCTTTCAGTGGCCCAAACAAATGGTAGTCACAGGGTGACAAATCTGGACTGTAAGGAGGATGTTCCAGAGGTGTCCAATGTATTTCTTGTCAACCGAGCAATGTGTGACCTTGCATTGTCATGCAGCACAATCACATTTCGGATCGGTTTCCGGTGGGGCTTGTTGCAATATGCTGCTTTCCGAAGCTTATTCCAACCTGTGAAGCAATTTCAGAAATTGTTATGTGCCGATCCTCCTCAATAAGGTCCCGTACAGCACGAATGTTGTCTGCAGTGATGCTCATTCGTTGCCTCTTTGGTGGGGCTCATTTTCCACTGAAAATGCCAATCATACACCTGCATCTTCGAAAGGGTTGCTTCCCCGAACTGCGCATGGAGCCTTCTCAAAATTTCAGATGGTTTAGTGCCTTCTTTCGCCAAAAACTTAATAAAAATGCGTTGTGCAACAGACATGTGTACCTCTTGCTCGCTCGTGGCTTACTGAAGCAAGCGGCCGCTCTTCGGAGTGCAACACATCAAGATCCCTACTCCAGACACCCCCACCAACTTCCCCTCCAAACTGCAACCTTTGCAGTTCACTACCAGAGCCTCCAGATACAAATTCCGGTTTATATTTGATACACCCTCGTGTGTATATATATATTAAATGAGGTGAGTCAAAATAACTAACTCGTAATAATAGATAACATTCCCTAACCTACCAGGGTCAAATTAATGGAAGATTAGAACTGTACCAACCATGCCACAATGGCAGAAATATTTTCAGTGAAATTGAATGATGTCAAGATAAAGATAATTATATTTTAATTGAGTTCAGTTGTTTCTTGACTCACCTCATACTTCTTAACTCCCTTGCGATCCGGATTTTGTCACTCTATTTGTGACATACTCATTGCTGTTCACGTTCACAACTGACGTCCAATGGTCTCCTCTCCTGCAGACTGACCTCCATGCCATCTGATGGCTGGCCGACGAACTTCCAAATCAATTCCCTCTCCTTATCATCGGGTATTTCAAAATTCATAGTTGTTTTTATTCTTGCATATGTAAATTTTTTCCCAAATTGTGAGTTCCTTCAGTTTTTCCAATTGTTTAAGTAATTTTGTTTTGGTTTCTATTCTATGTTTTTCTGACCAGGCATGTGCAGCTATTGCAGATTTTTCGGTTTCTCCATTTTTAACATTTCTGAGGTGTTCCTTTAATCTTGTATTTAGATTCCTTTTTTGTTTTTCCTATGTATATCCTTTCACAATCTTTACAATTAATTTGATAAATATATTTATTTTAGATACCCTCTGTGACTTCAATTTATTTCATAAAGGTCACAGTTTTTACTACACTTTCTTAAAGGATGCAGGTATATTGGATGCATACAATTTCCATATCATTCTGCACATCATTACACTGTATAAACATAGCACATTTTATATTAATGAGTGTGTTGATATGTTCCAGGCTATCCCTAAGAAATATGGTTCGAGTAAATTCCTCAAAGTTAGCTGCATGCCAGAGCTTAGTTCCAGTGCTCTCCACAAATTTGCTTCTGCATCATGAATCCCTAATAAATTTTGTAAGGCTATTTTTTTATGCTTTCTGAATTTACATTAAAAAATTCCTGTTAAAACAAGATTGATAAAATTTAATTGGAAATTCAAGTTTGTAAATCAAAATTTGCTTTTAATTATACCAGGAGATTTCATCCCCAAATACATCTATTAATTGAATTTCTAGCTTAAGTGAATCAATAGATACTAAAAGCAAGTAATTATCTCTTAAACCAGTTGATAGTAATTTTTTTAAAAGATTTTAAAAATAAATTTACTCTTAGATATTTTGGAATATTTATTGGTTGATGAAATACCATAGCATAGATGGATATTTAGCTTCTGAATGAATACTTGGCAACTTAAAGTAGTGACAGATTTCTCCTTCAAGATTTTGGACAGAATAATAAGATAATTATAATTTTCAGTATCACAGAGAAATCTGTGACTTCTTACTCAAAATGAAACATTTTTCACTTTTGCCAATATTTTTTCAATTGTAAATAACACAGGTCTATAAACTTATTCTTAGATTTTCTGTAATGATATAGTTTTTTTTTTGTATTGTATATAAGTTAAAAACTAGTAAATGGTTCAGACTGGAAATTTCTTGCAAGAAATAATTATCAAGATTTTTCTCAGCCTAATAAATATTGACAAAATTAATAAATGAGTTAGAATTTAACACTCGCATCATAATTGGAGCTTTATCGAGGACATGTTTCAATAAGTATGTGTATTATCTTCAGCTTCATCTAACTGTTGAATTGGTGTTTGACAAAATTAAAGTTAAACACTGTGTTTCACACATTTTCATGTTGAAAATATGATTTTCCTTTTCTGTGGTCTTGATTTAGATCTTTTCGGTACAGCAGCCATCATGAATTCATTTAAAAATCTTTTTTGCTCCATTACCTTGATATCTTGGTGAATCCTTTCACCTTGCTAATACTTATTTCACGAAGATTGTGTGCGAAAGAGTCCAAGTGGGAATGTAGTGACATCCCTTCTCTTTGTAAAAATTTAAGTTTTCCAGTCTTCTTTGTAATCAGACAATTTATGTTTTCCTAATAAATTATTACAAATCCACTAAAAGTTTTCCAAGTAGCCTTCTCTTCATCATTTATAGTTTTCACAAAAGCATACTCTTTGAAGATGTCATGTATTTGTGGCCCCATGAAAATGCTTTCTCTTAATTTTGGTGATGAAATTTTGGGAATTTTTTTCACACAGATACTTGAATCCCCTAAAAATTGTATTGCCCATAGCTCTAAGTTTAAGCACCAATTTAACATGAAGTGTAGGAAAAAATATTCTCCTGATTCACTAAAGGCATGTTTTCAAACTTATGTCTTCAAAGGCAGAACTTTGTTATCCCTCTTTGTAAGCCCATGAGCATGTAGATAATTTTCAAATCTCCACAAATACTCCATCGGTGAAGATTATATTTATATCTGATATTTATGATGCTGTCACATGTCTCCTTAATTTTTAACATTTATTTCTATTTTGATAAGAAGACACTTTAATATGCCTCCCTAGAACATTTTTTTTTTTTTTTGTTTGTTTGATTTTTCTTTAGAAAAACAGGTCTCTAGTGACCTCATGTTACGCATGGACAGTTAAGCCCAGCCGTAACGTAGCGTAAAAGATCTCTATAGTTTAAGTGGTCTTTGGCCCGAGCGGTTGGCCTTGGTTTTGGAGGATGAATTCCACATTTAAACACTTAAAAACAAATATTACTATGATTTATTTAAATAAAATAAAACATAAAGACATACTAAAACCAAAACATATAAAACAACTTATCAAAACCAGCTAAAATTGCCATATTGAAAAAAGACTAAAACTGATAAAATTCAGAGAGAGAAAAGAATCATTTAAAAGAATCAACTTTGGTCATTATTCTAAGTTATTTGACCCTTAGGTCTTCTTAATTTCATGCATTTTCAACAATTAGAATTATTCTAAGTTCTTAGGACCATTTGGTCCTTTAATTAAATTTATGTATGAAAAATGACCATTTAAAAAACTGAACTTTTTAGAGTGATAATGAAATAGTTTAAAGCTTCTTCCCCATGTAGAGGCTGCTCTCGTCCCCCAGGAGGACCTTTCGGCCCTCCACAGCGTTCTGACTTTTGCTACCCAAAAGGCTTGTTTTTATATCATTATTTCTACCTTTCACCATTCCCAAAAACTAATGGAAACCCTATTTTCTTACCCAATCTTTTGTAATATTCCTAGTTCTATCAGGGCCACGTTATATAAGATGTTTTTAACTACTTATCCTAATGTGTTTGGGTTATATAAGTTTTCGTAAGAGTGTCCCATTAGGTTGAAACTAACAAAGTTGTTTTTGATATTATATAAGATTTCGTAAGTGTGTCCTCATAGATTGAAAAATATATTGATGTGAAATAGTCATTTTCTTATAATTTTTACCCTAGTTTTTTATCTATAAAACACTTGTGTATATTTTGATTGAGACTTCAATCTGCATTTTAAGGGTGATTATTTATTCCCTATCATTTGGTATAATAAAGAAGTATCTTGTGTATAGGCTTCATCTGTTTTTATAGAATTTTATTATTATGGCAGTTAGGCCCTAGTGTAGGCGTAACACCTCATTCAATTCCTCTGGTCAAGTGTTGTGTTTAAATTTTACCATCTGGTGTGTACTCACTACCGAAAGATTCCTGACTTTAGACTGATGATGGATCTTCATATTCCATTTGGTCTGTAAATAAAATTTGTCTGGTGATTAAGGAACTGGTAAATTTTAATTATAAGGACTGGTCTTATAACTGAATGTAGTCCAGGATACACTATCTGATGTTTCATTTTTTAAATAAATTCAATGATGATAAATAAGTTGAGTCTGTCATCTTACCTCATAGTAGTTGAGTTTTTTTAGGACAAGTTTCAAAATAAATCTTCTGTTCCATCTTCAGCTTGTCCAGACTGTTGATTTTTACGTTGTCAGCCCTAGATGTCTACTCTTACTCCTACTCCATCTTTATGTGGTCCAAAGAACTTGTCCTATTTTAATTTCATAATAATTCCAATAATCATATTTCAAATATGATTATCTATCATTGAGATGTATGAAATTAATAATACAAATATTGAATTCCAGTAATGTTCACACAACAAAAGTAGGAATCATTGTGATGATTCTTTAACTCCTGCCAAACAATGGGCAAATAGCAAATTGGCATTGCTGATTTTATTTCAGAAAGAAAAATTAATGCTCGACTGGGATTCGAACCCCAGATCTCTGACTTTTTCTTTCTAAAATAAAACCATGTCCAATTCTGGTATATGTTAATTTAAAATATAACGTGAAAATTGCTATTTTTGTTTAACCAATTACATAATGCATTGAATATCACATGATATAAAGGGTCCAGTCCTTGTCCTGATGTCCAAGTGGGCAAGCAAAATACAACTTGTATGACTTCTGGATGTGTGATCTGATAGTTCTATGTTGAGAATTTATTGTAAAGAAACCACATATGTAATAAAATACATTAGGATGGTCGACACATCTTGCAGACATTACTTTTCTGTATGATTAAATTAAAATGTTTCATACCTCACCTCATATCCAGTCTTCTAACTAGACTAATAATTTTTTTTTTTCCCTATAGGAGTTCAATACTTTTCTCTGTTTCTTTTCTTCTCTTTTTCTTTTTAACAAATCAATTGATAAAAATTCAGGGTATATTGTCTTTTAGTTTTTCTAAGTTTAAAATATGAAAGCTTCTTGAATTTTCGTAATAAAATTGTATACAGTACCTATTCATCTTTCTGCTGATTGCAATTCTCTCCTTCCTCAGGTTGTATGTAGTAGGTAGAATAAGTGCCTCGTTGGAGAACTGCCATTCACACCTCACTGCCAAACCTATATATGTGGTAGAAATGAGAATGTTGCATTGCATTTAGTTTTTTTTAATGTTAAACGTAAAAAATAGTGACCACATTCAGCATACGGTTTTGTCTAAATACTCAACATTTTAACATGTAAATGTGTGAAACACAGTATTTAACTGTAATTTTGTTAATATTTATCATTAGGCTGAGAAAAATCTTGGTAATTATTTCTTGCAAGAAATTTCCATTCCATATAAAACTGATGCTTAAGTAAAGTTAGAGCTATGGGCAACACAATTTCTAGGGGATTTAAGTACCTGTATGAAAGAAATTCCTAACCTCTTAATCGCCAAAATTAAAAGAAGGCATTTTCATGGGGCCACAAATACGAGACATCTTCAAAGATTATGCTTTTGTGGAAACTGTAAGTGATGAAGAGAAAGCTGCTTGGGAAACTCTTGGTGGGTTTGTAATAATTTCTAGGGAAAACATTTTCTAAATTTCCAGTTGGACTTTTTCACACATATTCTTGATGAAATCATTGATGAGCAAGGTGGAAGGATTCACCAAGATATCAATGGAGCAAAAGATTTTAAAATGACTCAATGATAGCAGGCTTTACTGGATGCTGTACCTAGAAGATCCAAATCAAGACCACAGAAATGGTCACAGATTTTCAGTGTGAAGCTGAAAATTATAATTCTGTTATTTTGTCCAGAATCTTGAAGTAGAAATGTCAGTTCCCTAGTTTTGCTATGGAAGCTGAATACTCAACAGTTTGTGGTTTTTGCAAACCACATAACATTCTTATGTAACTACAGGTAAATTTAAAATTTTGATAAATTATATTTGAAGAGAAAAATTTTTGCCTGGACCGAGACTTGAACCCGGGACCTTTGGCATGCTGGGACAAATGCTCTACCAACTGAGCTACCGAGGCGAGTTACGATATAGATGCAAATTTTTCTCTTATATACGTTGCATTTGGCGAGAGGGAATTACAACGTATATAAGAGAAAAATTTGCATCTATATCGTAACTCGCCTCAGTAGCTCAGTTGGTAGAGCATTTGGCCCGGCAAGCCAAAGGTCCCGGGTTCGAGTCTCGGTCTAGGCAATAAATTTTCTCTTTAAATATAACTTATCTTTCATTGAAAAATGTTAAATCAATAATAAAAACATCATTTAAATTTTGATGTTTATCTTAAATTTAACAATTTCCAAAATTGGACATAGTTTTATTTTAGAAAGCTTTACCGCTTAAAAGTATAATGTTTAAATTCTCAATAAAAATACTTCGAATAAAAGTCATCAGATGGCATTGTTGGCAGCAATGGTTATCGTGGCTTTTGGATGAAAAACAATTGTGTAAGTGGAAATAATTGTTGACATTCGTATCGGAATTCAGATGCTATATAGTTATCCTATGATGTTCAGAGTCAGAAATCCATGGTTTGAGCATTGATTTTTTCATAGTTAAAAAGTAAAGTGATCCCACTACAGGCCTCGGAGACCCTTGGGGAAGTAGGTGGTTAAGGCTCCCACTTTTCTGGACAATCGGCACTGGATGTCAGCCCTGCATGACGGCTGCCTTTACCCCCAGAACAAGCTTATGGTACTCATTTCTGTTCGAGGCTAAGTCGACCCCAGGCCATAGTGTCGCCAGAAGGTTTGGGTCAGTTTAAAAATCCTGACCCCACCAGGACTCGAACCCTCGACCTTCTGGCTTGTAGCACAGTGCCTTAACCACTATGCTACGGCATGCCCCTTTTTCACAGTTAAAAATAGGATTTTTTCTTTCTAAAAAAATTACAAATTTAAATTTCCAATTATGTTAATTGGACAATAAATTTAATTCAATCATAAAGAGAAAAATTTTTGCCTGAACTGGGAATCGAACCCCAAACCTTTAGCTTTCCGTGCTAATGCTCTGTCCACTGAGCTAATCCAGGCTTAGCTCAGTGGACAGAGCATTAGCATGGAAAGCTAGAGGTTCGATTCTCGGTTCAGGCAAAAATTTCTCTTTTTACCTTTGATTTACAATAAATTAATTGTGTTCATGAATTTACTTATTTCTATCATAGTAATAGCTTTAGCTTCTCAATATTAATTTAATAATTATTTTTAGGGAACATTTCTTGTTATTGAAATTTTGTTTTTTGCATTTTAATCCTTTTTTAATTTGATAAATTATATTGACAAGTTTTAAGATATGTTTAAGTGCTGATATGTAAATTGGTATGTGGACAGTGTTTGATACGTGTTTAATTCAGAAAATGAAATTAAAAATGGCTCTCTTGTGATTTATTATTTTATATATTTGTTTACTTCTGCTATTTTTTAATGATGTATTTTTTGTGATAAGTAATAAATTGAAAGAATAAATATTCAAATTGTAAATGTTGATAATGTGAAGAAAGTAAATGTAAAATAATTTAATCGATAGAAGAAAATGTCATAAAGAGTAAGTATGTAATAGATGTTTTTAGGTAAAAGGTAAAGTGATCCCACTACAGGCCTCAGGAGGCCCTTGGGGTAGTAGGAGGTTAAGGCTCCCACTTGACAATCGGCACTTGATGTCAGCCCTGTGTGATGGCTGCCTTTACCCCAGAACAAGCATCTGGTATTCATTTCAGTTAATAACTAATAAATAGTCTTTAAATCTCATCTCATATTCCATGATCTTAAAGCATGGAATTGCAGTTTCTGGAGGCATCCCTCCCATTTTTAGCCATCTTTATGACTTAAATTCTGATCTACAAACTTACCATCTGGTAACTGCTGGAATTTACAATGTATATAAGAGAAAAATTTGCATTCAGATTGGAACTCATCCCAGTAGCCCAGTCGGTAGAGCATTGTCCCGGAAAGTCAGAGGTTGTGGGTTCGAGTTCCAGTCTGGGTATATAATTTTTCTCTTCAAATATGTTTTACCATCTGGTGTTGATTCGATAATCTTTGAGATCAAATCTTGTTTGCCAGGAATTTCAAAATTCATGGATAAAATTTGTTCTTCTGAAAAATATATATATATATATATATATATATATACATACACACACATTCAGAACAACAAATTTAGATTGATGAATTTTGAAATTCCCAGCGAACAAAATTTGTTCTCAAAGTTTATCAAATCAACACCAATGGCAACTTTGAAGATGAAGGTGTAGACCAGAATTCAAGTCTTAAAGATGTCAGAAGATGGCTCCAGAAACTGCAGTTTCATACTTGAAGATCAAGGAGTATGAGGTGAGATTTAAAGATAAAGTTATTTATTAGTTATTAATCTCATTGTTATTTTCCATAATTAATTTATAACATAATGAGGTTTTATTTAATCATTAAATAAATCTTATTTTACATCTCATCTCATATTTTTATAAATGGAGGATTTATATAAAATGATCGGATGTCAATTTGTAATGAAAAGAAAACTTTTTGAAACTGGTCCTTGATTTATACAAATTAGTAGTAGTAGTAGTCTAATGCCCATTAGCTTGGATGTGTTCCATTTGCTTTCTTGCTTCCCAATAGAGTCCTGCCAGAGTTCTTGTAGGTGACATCTTCAGAGCCTCACACCTAGCAAGATGATCTTTGTTCATGGTAGTGTTCTTGTCTTGGCACAGGATACAATTTGGAGAGTTGAAGATTTCAATTTTATGGAGGTGTGCTGCCAGATAGTCATGACCTGTTAAGTCTTAATGTTGCTACTGCTTCATGTCTTGGTTGTTCAGGTATTAAGTTTTTATTCTGCGAGATAGCTGCCCATGGTTTCTCATTACTTTGTGATTTGATTATGAGAGATGTAAAATGTGGTTCATTTAATGATTGTTTAAGTATGTAGCCTATGAAGGAATACCAAAGAATTCATATTGAAACTTACTTGAAATTTTACTTCATCTACACACCCACACAAATCAATTATCCATTCTAGTGGGTATGACATGAGGGTGCATCGTCCCTGATCCTCCCTCAAGGGTCATGACAAGCGGGCACATTGTGCTTTAAGTTTAACACAATGGTTATGATGTCTCCAGCATAACAAGTTAACTGTGTAAAATTTAAAATAAATTCTGTTCACCTTCACCTCATATCCCATTTTCTAATTAGATCTGTTTCAAAATGTGCTTCAATTAATGTAATTACGTATTTAAAGCTATTTATGTTAACTATAGTTGATCAGAATACAGTATATACCTACATATTTCTTCGAAGGTCGGTGACTAAATAAAAATTTGCATTTGTTTGAAACTGAACGATTCTTGAGGGGAAGTTGAATGTCAGTTACAAATATGGCGGCTGTCAGGTAGTTTATGTTAATTCGGCGATAAAATGTGTGGTCAAAATTATTAGAATCATAATGGGAAATTGTTAAAGAGTGGTGAAAAACAGATGTTAAATGTTATTTGTAAGTTTATGGAGCATAATCCTGGCATAGTAGTGAACGATATAGTGCATTAATTTATCGGTTTGTAACAAACAGCTGACAGAGTTCGGCTGCACTCTTACACGGAGTAATACATTCGGAAGTTAAATGTTAGTGTGCTTCTTACTTATTTTAGGAATTCTCAGTATGAGGTATATTCATTAAGGTAGAATTTTTATCACTCACCTCATTGTTCTTCTTATTTGACTATAAACTAGTTTCGGAACATAGTTTCTGTTCCATTCTCAGGATCGTCACGACCATTGTTCTGTCGTCTTGAAGAGCTGTCCTTCGCTCCTTCCATTGGCTGACTGAAAAACATGGCTTCGAGGTTTTTCAGTCAGCCAATGGAAGGAGAGAAGGACAGCTCTTCAAGACGACAGAACAATGGTTGTGACGATCCTGAGGATGGAACCAAAACTAGTTTATAGTCAAATAAGAACAACAATATGAGGTGAGTGATAAAAATTCTACCCTTAATGTGCTTCTTATGTTGGACAGAGAATAGAAGATGGGATATGAGATGAGGTGAATATAATTTATTTCAAATTTTACCTCATAGTGATATTTCCTATAATATTTCAAGGTTAACTGTGTGCTCCATTTATCCATAGTAATCTGTTCATATTTAGATTACTAAATGTTGGTGGGTGTTTCATTATTTTTATAGTTTTAAATAAATTCTGATTTAATAAGAATCAAATTAATCTTGAATTCCTCTTATCTCATACATGTTTTTTTAACACAGAACTGCAGTATCGGGAAACATCATTCCCAATACTGCAGTTCTGCGTTAAAAACATGGATGTATGAGGTAAGAAGAATTCACGATTCATTTGATTCTTAAAATATAAAATTAAGCCTTACTAGCTTTATAATGTAATGTTAAATTCCCAATAAATGTCTTCTTAACTAAGAAGCCGCCATTTGCAATGATAGAAACAATGGTTTCAAAAGCATTTGGCGATCGGGAATTACAATGTATATAAGAGAAAGATTTGCGTCTATATTGTAACTCGCCTTGGTAGCTCAGTTGGTAGAGCATTTGGCCCAGCAAGCCAAAGGTCCCGGTTTCGAGTCTCGGTCTAGGCGAAAATTTTTCACTTCAAATATAATTTATTAAATATTTACCTATAATATTTAATTTTAGGAAGTTATATTTTGAGGTTATTTTAATTATATTATTTTTGGTCTGGACATCTTACCTCAATATTAATATTAAGATGTCCAGACCAAAAATAATATAATTTACCTATAATTTTATATTTTAATGTTGATTTGACTCTTATTAAGAAAACATCATAATGTAAAAAATTCCCAAATTTATTATATTAAATTCTGATTTATTAGAACTATAGATGAATGCAGTAATATGAAAAAGTCGTGATGGCGAACTGAACAATTAAATTAGTTCAATATAATAAATTTTGGAATTTTCACATTGAGTCGTGAAAATAGCTGAAGATGGAAAATGTTTTTTATCGATACTGCAGTTCTGTGTTAAAAAATATAAATGTATGAGGTAAGAAGAATTCACGGTTTAATTAAATTAGTGTCAGTTCCAAAAGTAAATATAATGACAATAGAGAGCTCTATTCTTCTCAGAAAATGAAGAGGATAAAAAGAGTAAAAATTGGAGAGGATAAAAACAGTGAAATTGAAGACGATCACATAAATTAAATGCATACTGGTATGCAAGCCCTCCATGGTATCTTTACCTTGTCGTGGTGGAGTGGTTTGCGTGCTTAAATGATCCTGAGAGCTATGCCGGCAGTAGCATTGCTGCCGATAGGGTTACCCATGCTGGACTGGTCGAAGGTGATAAGCCAGATGAAAAAAGTACCTTGGTCGAAAGAGTGACGATCTTTCACCGTAAAAATACAACCGTCAAGAAATGCAGACATGGGTTCAACTGGGGTAAAATTTTCCGGAGGTCAAATAGTCCTCCATTCGGTTCTCTGGGCGGGGACCACTTCAGGGAACCCATGCCAAAGGTTCAAATACAGGGACGTGTTCCTAGGAACATGGAATGTTAGGACTTTATACAATAGCGGGGCACTAGAGATATTAACGCGGGAATTAGATAAATTGCCCTTGGATATAGTCGCTTTAGAGGAAGTTAGGTAGTCAGGAATCAGGAAGTTTTGCATTATACTACGGGGGTGCAGAAAGACCTGCATTTGGAACGAGTTTTTTAGTCAGAAGGTGGATCCTATCCGCTATCCGAGATATTAAGTTTGTTAGTGATAGGATATCATACATCATTCTAAAGGGTAAACGACATAAGTTCAGATGAGATCCCAGCAGAACTGATAAAATCAGGGGGAGAAAAATTGATGGACAAGATACGCTGGTTGCTTAGTATGATTTGGGAAAAAGCTCTTCCAGATGAATGGAAGGAATCAATTATCGTACCAATTTATAAGAAAGGAGATAAAACTGATTGCAACAACTACAGGGGTATCTCATTACTTTCAACTTCATACAAAATTCTAACAAATATATTAGTAAGCAGACTTACTCCCTATATTGATGACATTCTAGATCATCAATGTGCATTTACAGAAACAGTCTACAACAGATCAGATTTTTAGTATAAGACAGATTTTAGAAAAGAAATGGGAATATAATGGTACTGTACATCAACTATACGTAGACTTCAAAAAAGCATATGATTCAATTAAGAGGGAGAAGTTATATAGTATCCTGCTGGAGTTTGGAATTCCTAAAAAGTTAGTTAGACTTATATGAATGTGTCTAAATGGCACAAAGAGTAAGGTGCGTTTAGGCAAACAGTTTTCGGACACTTTTGAAATCCAGAATGGGTTGAAGCAAGGAGATCACTATCTCCTCTACTACTTAATTTTGTACTAGAGCATGCCATTAAATCTTTAGAGAATGAGGAAGGCTTACAACTCAATGGTATTAATAAGCTGTTAGTTTATGCTGATGATGTAGTATTATTGGCCGATATTGAGGAGATACTAAAGGACAACACGCACACACTATTGAGTAACACTAAGAAATTAGGACTGGAAGTAAATATCAATAAAACTAAATATATGGTCACACGTAGAAATTCATTATATAATGGAAATGGACAGCTAATGACAAATGAGGGAAATTTTGAGGAATGGAGAAGACTACGTAACGGTGAACTACATGGTCTTTATAGGAAGCCAGATATAATAAGAACAATTAAGTCTCGTAGACTGCGATGGGCAGGACATGTTGCATGTATGGGGAATGAAAGACATGCATGGAAGCTTCTTGTAGGAAAACGCCCAGTTGGTAGACCAAGAATGAGGTGGGAGAATAACATTAAGTATGATTTGAGGGAAGTAAATATAGAGAATGATGGAAAGCATTAGCTCAGGATAGGGATGTATGGAGAGCGTATGTCTGTGCTGCCGTGAACCTATGGGTTCGATAGTGCCAGTGAGTAAGTATGTACTAGTATGCAAGTTAGTCTAAATTGTGCTTCAAGCGGCCTAGTGGCCTCCTTTTCCATTTTTTGGTCAGCCTGGACTAAATGTGAAAATGAAGACCCTACCAATCCCTTAGAATTTTTTTAACTCTTTCATGGGAAAATTTGTGAACTCTGAAGTAGTTAGGATTTTTTATACTAAAAAGGTAAGATTGCAACATTGTACAATGAGAAGTTCGATTTTGATAAATTTTTTTAATTTGATAAAATTATATTAAATTCATGTTGGGAAGTAAACATTATGAGGTATAATTATTAAATGTATATATTAAATTTGGGAATTTTTATCTTTATGAGGTTCAATTCATAAGAATTAAATAAATTGATTGTTTCTTACCTCATACTTCTATATTTCTTTAAATACAGCACTGCAGTATCGGCGACTCCTTGTCACCATTGTCAGCTGTTTTCACGATTGTCAATTTTTACTTTTGTTGACTATTTAACTCATGCCCCAAATGGGAGTCAATGACCAATCACGTTTCAATGATTTCTGTTTTACAACCAATCAGAGTCGTGTTTCACCAAATATTTATCAGTGTTATAATTACCATATTAAAGAAAGCTCCTCCTTACAATATTGCGTTCCTTTGGCAATAAATAGTATGATCTGGTTGCAGTGATAAACAAAAGAAGCAGTAGAAGCGTACCTATCGTTTCTCATTTGTTTTCAAACATCGCCGTTTACATTAAATATATAAATATTTTAAAATAACTATAGTTAAATAATGATTTGTGAGTAAACAGCTTAATTTTATTCGTTAAATAGTCCTAACAAATGCCACTCTTGATTTCCAAATTCTCTAGATAAATTGGAAATCACTCGTGGCATTACTTATGATAATTATCCAAACTGCCATCTGATGTTCTTTTTAAGGAATTATTTTCTAAACAAGTTTTCATGATTGTCAATTTTTACTTTTGTTGATAATTAATCGTTTAGAAAATAATTCCTTAAAAAGAACATCAGATGGCAGTTCGAATAATTATCAACAAAAGTAAAAATTGACAATCGTGAAAACAGCTGACGATGGTGACAAGGAGTCGCTGATACTGCAGTGCTGTATTTAAAAAAATATATAAGTATGAGGTAAGAAATAATCACAATTTATTTAATTCTTATAATTAATAAAATCCAACGGAGAACATTTTGTTTAAACAACTAACCTTGTAGGATTCATGCTTCCATGATACCACAGTTTCAAACACAGTCGTGTTCATCTTCAGCCATAACTCCGACTGACGAAATTCTTTGGCCGTCAACTGTTCTTATTGTCACCATCTTCAGTGCTTCCATCTATGGTTGCATTTATGAACTTCGAAATCAAAGTAATTTTGTTAGGGATATCAAAATTCATTGATCTATCTTTATTTTTCTGAATGTATATTTTCTCCCAAACTGTCAATTCCAAAGGCTTCTCTACTTGTTTCAAAAGTTTAGCTTCTCTTCCAATTTCATGATGTGCAGCAATTGCAGATTTTTCAATTTCACAATTTTTAATATTTCTGAAATGTTCTTTTGTCCGAATTTCTAAATTCCTTTATAGGAAAAACAAAAAGGAATTTGGAAATTCGTTATCGTGACTCGCAATTTTCACAGATCTCTAATCATTAGAATAATGAATTTGTTCTTTTTGAATAGATTCAACAAAGTTATGTATTTTAAGACAAATTCGCCAATAATAATTATATTTACTTTGCAATCTGGATGATTTGCCTCTTTTATTTTTTTTGTTTCGGCAATTGCCTGCATCACTTCATTGTTACACCATGTAAACTTACTTCACATTTTTACTACACAACTTTTCTTGTTCCCTTAATTTCCACAAAATATTTAACAGTTTGAATTTTTGATTTACCAGACATGTAAGAAGTATCTTTTGGTAGCGACACTTACAGGATGCTTTGAAGATAAATATCTTGTTCATTTGTAATCGTATTATCCTTATCTTCTTCTTCTAATTCATGAAAATAGGCCTTTTGATCTGTTTTCACATCAAGTGGAATTTAATGAATCTTCCCATATTATCCCTACCTCTATCTGATAAACCATTAAAACACTTCTGTCAACATCTAAATGAAAGAAGGACATGGAGTTAAGAGTATGGTATATACGAGTATGTAAATATAAGCGATGTACAAGTAATACTATTAAGATTACTTACCAGTATTGTTCTCTTGTTCGGTAATAGGGAACTGTTTTTTCTTTGTAATTCATATGAGAAAGACCTTGTCCTTCATATGTTTTATTATAATGTGTTTGTATATGGTATTTCTTATTCATCAATTCCTTTTACTTGGAACCACCTCATTATCCGAGTCCGAAGTAGTGCTCATTATGGTGACTTCTCAATTGATGGTATGTTTTGTTTAGATGTTGCCACATTACAATATGCTTCAAGTTATCAAAAAGTTACACAAGTTTTTCACATCAAGTGCCATTTTTACAAATATTATTGGACAGAATACCTGATGTATACTGATGTGAGTTCGACAAAATTGCTCATTCAATTAACTGATGTATCTTACAGGCTACATTAGCAATTTAAGGGTTAATTAATTTTTTTTTGTCTACATTATGACAAAGCAATTATGGAGGTTGCTAGAGCGAATTTTTAATTTTGGGTTTCAGGTAAACCTCTACTTCTTATTGGATTTCGCTTATTTTTTTTTTTAGAATACCTTCTTTGTTTTATTTTAATAGCATAAACTGAGTTTCATTATGGAACATTGAAAATTGTGACCACTAGAGTGATTTCTAAATTTTCAGATGAACTCTTACACCTAACAGAAATCTGTGAATATGGTTTTATTTTTAGGGAAAATTAGTTTTAAAATTTCGAGATTTCAATGTTATTAGGAATTTGGTGGTGTTATTCTAAAAAAATGTAAATTTAAGTCTTTTTAATCCTAGTTTAGTATATCAAACCCAATAAGAATGATATATGCAGTAATTAAGGTCAACTTTTAGCTGGTACAATTGATATCAATTTTAATACACTAAAATGCATACAATATTAATTGTTGTCACTAATTTGTAAGCAAAACTTACCTTTTAAGAAAAAGCAACCAAGGTGAGTATCTCTGCATTCTCAGGTTTCAATCTCTGCCTTCAATCACTCACCACAACACCATACTTAGAAATAGATCTTTCTGAGTCCACATTTGAAGTTGGATACGAGATGTCTTGACAAACTCGGTATACTCTTCCCTCAAAGAGTAAATAATTTTGCAAATGTCTACATGGGTACACTCTGATCGTTTCAACTCTTCTTTTATGAGGCCTTTGAGAACAACATAGCCTTCATAGAATTTAGAAGATTCAATGGCACTGTCAGCACTGAGAATTTTATTACTAAGTGTCGTGGGGTCAAATAATTTATTAACTGCTGCAAACACCAATTTTGAAGGGTTTTCCACAGTCAAGTTTTTCAGCTTCGTAAGACTTTTGTGCAGTAGTTTTCAACTGGTTCACCACTTCAGCTTTCCTGAGAGCTGTGTTGAGAATACCTCTTTTAATAAATCAAGCATGTTCTCAATAACTGTTGGTTTGGAATGAAGACCATGAGCTGTGGGATAACTGTTACCTTCCAAGAAGGTAATCAAATTAACAAATCGTTTGAAGTTATCAGCAACAAATTGAGCTTGAACTTTTGTGATAGCCAAGAATTGGGGACTTATATCTTTAAGAAACTTCACACCAGTTTTTTTTTCACCCAGCTGCTCCATAAATTCCAATATGTCATCAAGGTATTCATGTATATACTCTGTAGCTTCAAACCATGTGTTCCATCTAGTTTGTACCGACATGAGAAAATGCCTAACTTTTCCAGCTTCATTCTCATATTTCTCACAAAGAAAGTCAAGATACAAATGCTTCCTTTTTCTTGTATTGAGAAATGCAGCTTTTGTTTTAGCAACAGTTATGTTCAATTCATCTAGCTTGCTGACCCACCAAGTTGATTTTGTGGGCCCAGCATTGAACATGGGCACTAAGCCTTTTAGAGTATTGGCACATTAAGTCATGTACTGTGCTGAATTGGTAAAAATCCCTAGCACATTGTCTTGTCCAACTTCATATTTATTTAAAATGTCCACAATAATTTGAGTGCATGTTGAACCGGTGGCTTTGTCAAACATAGCACTAGCAGCCAAATAAACTTGCTGATCCGTGGCCTCCAAAAGATGAAACAGAATATTAAATATGCAGTTCCCAGACTTGTCAGTTCTTTCATCACACATGATGAAAAGTTTTTGTCGCCTGTTCCGCTCTCAGAATTCATCTTCCCATTGTCTTATACGATGTCCCACATCTCTATAGCCTTGAGGTTGGTATAATAGTGCTTGTTTTGTTAGCCTAGAAGAGTCCATTCTTAAAATATGTCCATGTCATTTTTGTTTCTATAAACATATTGTATTTTTTCATTTAGATTAAAAATTTTGAGTTCTTGCCTAATTGTTTCACTAGGAATATGGTCTCTTAGAGTATATCCTGCAACGTATCTGAGGAACTTCATCTCTCTTTTTTCTGGTAATCTTCTGTCTGATCTATTTATGGCCCAATTCTCTGAGCCATTGTCCTTTACTATTTATTTCAATTCCTCCACTTTTTTTGTCCCAATAATTGGTATGTAATGTTGCGAATTCTGTCTGCAGAAGGTAAGTCACAACTGCCTTTTATATATTTGCCCAACCATTCTCTCATCGTGGGATGATCTAACCTTTCTGCAGAAATTCCTGCACTCAAAAATGCCTACGTAGTGTCAACAATGAACTCTGTTTTGTCTTATTTTGCTTTTTTAGCCTGTAAAACTACCCTTCAATAGATAATTGGCGCTTCATTGATGTCTTCTTATTCTTAGCGTTTTTGTGAGTTTCATTGGCTATATGTTTTAGCAACGTCATTTCTTTCATATTCTAGTCTTTTGTCACAGTAGCAGCACATCAATATTTTTTTTATCATTTATGAAAAAAAACTTTCACTGCTGAATTCGTGTGCCCTACTTGTGGCTGACACACTTGGTTTTGGCATGACAATAGGTAGAGAATTAAAAAACAAAAATCATGAAAATTACTTGAGACTTAAGTAAAACACAAACTTACAAAGATGTACATTTCACATTCACTGAACGTATCTGTTGATTGAAACAAAGTTTGAAGTGGGGAATTCAAACTGCACTCGACCATTGTTGTTCAAACTGTCAGTATTTGTTTTGTTAAAAATCCATGTTATAGATATGTAATCCAATAGAAAAAATGTGTTTATGTAATATAAATCTGTTTTAATTAAATGAAGAATAATATTTATCAATATGATGTAATTACTCATGGTCCATTGTTAGCTTATTCAAATTTGGCAGTGCTTGCATTATTGTCAGGTTACTGCTTAAATGTTTTCTTCAGATTTAAACATACCATTACTTAATAATGATTGATATAAAATTGATAATTATGTCTGCAAAATTTTAGGGGGGGAAAACTAATCTTACACGTTAATATAATTTGTATTTCTTGGTATTCATATTGGTTATAGAACCTAAAATCTATGGATGGAGAGGCCATATTTGAGCATGAGAAGGACAAAAAATATTACAATAAGATAAATATAAAGAAAATATTACCTTTATGTTGTGAACTGTGTTGCAACCAATTCCCTTTTCAAGAGTGCATGGAGGAAGCAGATATGGTAGTTGAAAAGAAGATGGAATCCAAAAACAGTGTTAAAAATCACATTATGAAAATTTCACGAATAGAACAAAAAATGTCCAGAATTCGTTGAAAATTTTATATTTCAGTGTTATCGTAGAATTTTGCGATTATGGGAAGTGGAGTTAAGAAATGGTATAAGAAAATGACAAAATTAGAGAGCATTTTGCGACTCACAAATTTCACGGGCCTCTACTAATGGTCCAATTTTGCTGATTAATGAACTCAACCTTACTTAACCCTTTGCCGCTCCCATGTCCTCCTACTAGGACAGGATGGCTGGGTTTTTTAAATGGGCATTTAAATTTAGATACTTATAGCAGAATCTATGTTCCCCTTAAGAAAAAAAATCATAATAATTAAAGTGAAGAAGATAGGATCATAATTCTTTTTTTACCTAATTCCTAATATATTTACGCATGTAATAACGTACTCACTTAATTTTGCACCTCCACATTTCGCTGCTGGTGGTATTCCAGAAAACACCCCATACAGCACAATGGAAAGTCACAATGTTTACACTTAAATGTTGTCTGTTTGCCCTTCCAGATGGAGCTTTTTATTTTTCTCTATACACAAAACACACACTTTTGCACGGCCTGATATTTTTTCCAAAGAATGAAAAAGTTTAGGGGATGCAGTTCCAATGTGCAAACTTCTCTTCCTGCCTGTACGCTTGCGAGATATGAACGTACTTATTAGCTGACGCACTAAGTTTCATCTGAAAGCCACTTGCCTGTTTCCGTGCGCTGTAATCGGGGGCTGGTTTGTCAGGTCATATAAGATGAAACAGTTCACAATACACACATTTAGGACAAAATGTAATAGAAACTTCTATCACTTTTTTGAAAATTGGCCAACACCATAATATTCGCGTTTCTGATCACTTATATCCACAACTCCCATGTGCTTTGTGTAATTTATGACGGCATTAGGACATGGAACTTCTATTTCTTCATTGCCTTTTTCTGTTTTTCTTGTAACTGAACCATCAGTCCGGGGATTGGAATTCGTGGAAAGGAGAAGAACAATACGTTTGTCTTGCCACACTACCGCCGTCGTATCTTCATGCTGCATTTTTCTGGACTAGCCACTTTTGAACCTCATTATCTGTGACCTATATAAGTGTTTATCCTTGGTTCATATTTACACATGTGCAGGAATGCCTCCTAAGTGATTTCATCACTCCTACATAAAGAGATCACATGTTCTGTATGCACAACACAATATTTTTTAAGATGCTTTCATCAAGAGCGTTTAGACCGGCAGGAGACATTTAAATCTCGAGCGCTTTGGAGTGTTAGGGCCGGCAAAGGGTTAATTACTAGAGTGTTAGAATATTCACGACTCGCCTCATATTTGTAGATTTCTTAAAGACCAGGTTTCAATATGTTATATATCATTATCAATTCTTCTAACTCTCTATCAATTAAAATAAGCTCATAGTGTCACTTCCTTTAAATATTAAATTGACCTTACTTTTTTAAATTGATTACTATATGTCAAGTTTGGTTCTAATAAAAAAAAATTGTGGCTGCTAGAACATTCATACATACACACATGTATATAAATTTTAGCCACATTTCATTTTTGGTGTTTATTAAGTTGGGTTAGTGAAGATGTGAAAAAATTTATTTTTGGAAAGAAAATCCTAAATATAACGTCAAAATGTTTAAAAAACCTTTTCATGAAGACAATCTCATTGGCTTCATTCCTTCAGAATTCGCTAATAAATAGAGTAGATATTGAAATTGTTGATGAATTCACATAAGTAAGTAGTACAATGACAATAAGTGGAGAAGTCCTAGATGATGTTAAAACAAAGGAAATGAGGAGTTTGTGCAACTCTACAAACTATAGAAAAATGATGATATACTGTATCAAAAAAGAAAAAAAAAAAGATCAGAATATTTAATAATACTAGTAAAATCAGTTTTGCGGAATGAATGTGAAACTTGGAAAGTAATAAATCACATTACAAATAAAGAATATGTCACCATTGTCATGATCCATGCAAATATTACGCCATACGACCTGTTACGATCTCGAAGAGGAATTTTCCATCCAGTGCTTTTTTGACATCCCAGCGATCTTTTGCTGAGAATAGTAACGAAGCATGGAATTCTGAATATGGGCTTTCCAGTTATTCTGGTAATTTTGTTTATGATGTAGAATGCATTTACACCCAACTCTTCCATAATTTCCTCGTTTCTTTTATGGTCCCACTTTGTATAGCCGCTGTACGGTGCATAAATCACATCTCATTAATGCTATGGTTTATCTACGATGCAACGCGCCAGCACAAAAATTGCTCCCCATGTATTTAAATGGATGTGGTTTATCTACAATGCAAATTGCTGGCGCAAAAAATTTTGCGCTGACATGTCGCGTCGTGTATTGGATTCACTTGAATCCGGGATGCGATTTGCCAGTGCAAACAAAGAATATAGAAGATATTGCCCATACTCATTGGTGTAATTGCTAAAAACAAACTAAGATTTTATAACAAAATGTTGGAAATACAGTACTTGTTTTATAACTTTCCAATTTTAACGACGAATGTTAGATAGTTTTGTTGCAAATCATCATGTTTTATACAATATGAGCATGAAGGAATACAGATATATACAGAAAAAAATGTTATTGTGGCTTGAACTTAGTCAAGAGATAAATAAAAGCTGTAAATATTGTATTGACCCTCAGGGGTCCTCATCTAGGGGATATGTGGATGGCGACCACAAGGTGCCCAAGCTCAGCAAAACATTTCTTCCACTTACTTGTGTTTTGCACTCTTTTAACTTTACTATCTAACCTCTCTTGGTTAACTCTTGTTTTTTTCGACCCCGATGCTATTAGGGCATCCGAGGGCTAGGGAATCTTTCCTTTCTTCCATTTCTTCTTTCCTTTATTTTCTTTTCTTCTCCAGAAAAGCCTGACCAGAGGCTATAAGATGGCAGCCCCATCACTGGTCTTGCCTTCCTTTGGCCAGCAACCAATCAAAGGGACTATTATTATGCTTTCAAGTCTTATACGAGAATTTCCCGGGGAGGGAAAATTTTCTATAGGAACGTAACAGGCCTTGGCCTAATACTTGGAAGGAAGAAGAAGAAGAAATATTGTATTGTAACTTGGGGATATTATGGATGTACATAAATTTCGTCTTCTATTAAATTCAAAACCTGATAAAACTGCTCAGGCGAAAATCTGAAGTATTATAAAATTTGGTATTTTCATCAACCATATGTTTATTTTCAACTAAAGAATACTTTATTCCATTTTTCCATACAACATTCATATGATGCTGTTGCTCTAAGTACTTTTTCTGTCTTTATTAATATTTTGTACTATTTTAAATGTTTTGCAACGATTCTTAAAACTTTTTTATAAAGAATTTTAATATGTTTATCTATATACACAAATTATGACTTTTCCTCTCAATTTATTTTCAAATTTCTTTATTAGAATTGAAGTTGGCATACGTGAACGCTTATAAAATTAAATCCACCAGATGGCAGGACATATGTGTGAATGACCAACATTGCATTTAATTCCAAACCATATTTTAAGAAATAAATGTTCAATCACTTCATTATGTTAGGTTCCGATGGGTCAGTTTTGTCTACATCAGATTAGTTTATAGTTTACTAAATAGTATGTATGTAATTTATTTCATTAGGTTATGCAGGGACAGGTTTGTATACATTCATTTTTGTAAACACATTTGGAAATTTATTATGAACGTTGGTCATTTTGATTTCCCGTATATGTGGTTCCATCTGGCGACAATTCCATAAAATAAAGCGCTGTACCGTATGCACTCCATGCAAAACCAGCCTCACGCCAAGCGTAATGCGTCACATTGGGCGCGACATGCTGAATAATAAACCGTAGCATAACTGTTATTCAGCATTCATCTCTTCTTGTTATCCATGCTTCACTACTATATCTTAATACTGGTCTTGCAAGAACCTTATAAAGTCGTAATCTTGTTCATAAATTATGGGAAATAACATTATGAGGGTTTTTCAATTAATAAAATGAGTCGTGTCTCACCTTATACTTTGTATTCTTCAAGCATGGAAACTGCAGTTTTCAAGAGGAATCCTCTCATCTTCAGCCCATCATGTTTGGTGCTACAACCCATTGCAGGCCTTGACTGCCCCAACTATGTGCCTCCATTCATTTATCTTCTGTCTTCCTTTTCCATCTCTGGACACCCATAACCTTCAGATTCTCCTGTTCCATGTTGACTGGGGCGGTAAGAGGTCAGCCAACATCACGACTGCCAAATTTTCTTCTATATCTTCATCTACAACTTTGTAGATGAAGATATAGACGGAAATGTCACAGCCATGATGTTGGCTGAGGATGGGAGGGCTCTTGAAAACTTCAGTTCCTCTGCTTGAAGAACATGAAATATGAGGTGAGATTACGACTCATTTTATTAATCATAATCTTGTGTTCTTTTGTACTAATACTGTTAATTATCCCCGTTGTTTTTGTGAAATTTGTGATTTTCTTTTTTATATCAGCTTAATCTTGAAATGTTAAATTATAACCAAAATGATTCAATTTGTTTACTTGTTCTAAAATTTCATCATTCAAAACAATTTTGCTAGGTATGGTATCCATCATTGAGATGTATGAAATTAATAATAAAAACATCGAAAATAGCCGTACTGGCATTTATAATGTAATGTATAATTCCCAAATATGTCTTCTTAATATAGGAGCTGCCATTTGCAAAGATAGAAGCAAAGGCTTCAAAGCATTTGGTGGGCGGGAATTACAACGTATATAGAGAGAGATTTGCGTTTAGATCGGTACTTGCTCAGGTAGCTCAAATGGTAGAGCACTTGGACTAGAAAACCAAGGGTCCCGGGTTCAAGTCCCGGTCTGAGCATATAATTTTTCTCTTTAAATATGGTATCATGTCTTGATGCAAACTACATGATTTGCATCGGTTCCAGATCCAATGGGGAAGAAACTTTCTTATGGAATTCTGGGTGATATGGGACCTGTAAACATGCACCATCATGAGGAATTGAGTAGGTGTAATAAGTAGCAGCTCCACGTTGAAAAAAAAAAAAGCCACCTAATATGGCTGGGGGTCTAATATGTCACCCTATACTGGCTGGATGGTCATCCACCTCTGTGATTTTAACTAATGTGGATGTGAGCCCAGCTGGTAAGCTATAGGCCTTCTAGACCTGTTGCATCATGAAGTTTAATTTTAGTTTAAGAATAATATTTGGCATCAGATGGCCTGATGTAATAAGTAACTATGAATTATGGGAAATATGTGGTGAAACCAAATTGGAATAATGATATATTCATGACGATGAAGGATGATATATTCATCAAGAAATCATTGGATTGGAAACCATGAGATTAACAAAGAGTGGAAAAATAACTATTGCAGAAGAAGCTAAAACAGATGGTACAACATGGAAGGAGGCAAGGAACAGAGTCAAATGGGATGAAAAGAAATAATACTACCGTATTTTACAGACTGAACCATTTAAAAGATACATTTTTTTGCGTGTGCTGGACATATCTGTGTTGTTGCCCTGCAATAGCCCTATTCCACTGATGTCTGCTAGTGTATCTGTGCCTATCTTTCCTGAATACACCCTTCCCACCCCCTCTTCACTGGTTATGTACGCCTGCAATGCTTGTGCCGACGTAATATCTGCGACACGGAATGATCTGGGTCAGTCATTTAGGAGCTTCTGACGACCAGCAGTCGTCCCTTTTGGATTCGTCTTGAGTTGCGGTGTGTATTGCCGATTTATTTGGTTTCCTCCAGGTTCCTGCATGAGGAAATTGACTTGGAGACGTCATGGAGGAACCAAGCTTCAGTTAGGAGAGAATGTTGTTTGGTATGAACTCTCTATTATTATGATGTCATTTATCAGGACTTTTTATATTATTTGTTAATTATGCATTCACTTCACATTTGTAAAGTAACTATTCATTTATTAAGTTATGTAGATAGGAAATAACACTATGAGGTTTTTTAATATTGTTTATTTTTTGTGAACGTGACACAGCATTGAGAATGTCACAAATGATGTGAAGAAACCTTGGGTCTGCTATGAATTATGAAGTATGAGGTGAGTGAAATAATAAAAAATAATAATTATTCATTTATTTATATTCATTGACTTATATTCTCATTTATTTAAATATATTTACTAGTTTTACATGCTGAGTTCTTATTTAAACAGTAGAACACTTGAACCTCAGTTCAGCAATAGCTTAATACAATACTCAAGTGTCCCCGTCAAGTATTCATGATTATACATCATTTATTAGCTCCGATTAGAATATTTATTGAGATTGACAATTTATGCCTGTTAGTTACCCTATTTAGTAATGGAACAACTCCATGAACATCATGGGCCCAGCCACGGAGATACTTTGCTTATAACTTATTTCGATGGTTATATTTATTAGTTCTCTGTTATTACGCAACTCGTCATGCGAAGTCTTACTGATGGACTTTGGAATACGCTATAATCTTTATGTCTACTGTGGTTACTTATTCTTTAAAGAGCTTAATCGATACCCAGAGCACTTCAGGTCCCCGTGCAGGATTATAAAATACACTTTTTTCTTTTAAAAATTGCCTCCAAAATTCAGGTGCGTCTTATACTTGAAATTAATATAAAAATGTCCAGTGTTTGATTTAAAATCCCCACCAGTCCTAAAATTGGCCATGTATTCGATGCCGTAGGAAACCTATCTCTATCTGGCAACATTGGATTCAACTGGCAACAGCAGTACATTGATGCGACGAACGTAAGTTGCGGGCATTCACAAGCTTACTAATACTGTCTCTTTTCTGCCCCACCATCACAAACCCAGAACACTGTTTAGCCTATGATGCATCATTGGAGGCTAAGATGTCAGTGAACTTGAACAAATGGATGAAACCCAATGTGAATTCACGCCGAAGGGAGCTTTAAATGTCATACAATCAAACAAGTGTGTCAGTGGATAAAAAAGTCGTGGTCTAGAGTGAGAGAAGACATTATTGTTAAATCTTTCAAGATGTGCAGTGTAAGTAACGCTCTCGATGGCAGTGAAGACCATCTGATATATGAAGAGGACAATGATGACAAAGAGAAAGAAAAAGTTCAGATGACGATTTTCAGGGATTTTAAAGATCAGAACGGTTTTATAAACAAAGTTTTTTTTTTTAGGTCTGGCTTTGCAATCTAATAATAAATTTTTTTTTAAATTGCTTAAAAATTAAGGTGTGTCTTATAGTCTGTAAAATACGGTACTACTGGAATTGAGATCTTAATTTTGGAATTCCAAATTTGGAGGAAAATGGTTAATGTATTTAACAAGAAACAATTTGTCTTGTTATTCTTCACTTAACTTTTCATGATTTATTAACATCAAAACTTAACATAAAATTCTGAAATGCAATGATTTGTAGGAACATGGTTTACAGTGATGCTGTTTTTGGAATAATTAACTTTCGCTATTCAAACTGATGCTCGACATGTCTTGGCATAATTTTGAGTCACTCATTTCTTCAGCTAGAGCATCCAGAATCTCCAATAAGAGCTCTCGACTGAGTGATTGAAATTTGGGGAGTCTTGCAACCTGAAATAAGAAAATGAATTAACATCAGCATGTATAAAAAAAAACTTTATTTTAAAAGTTTAAAATTTGAAACTCAAATGCAATAAATTCATTTATGGTGTAACTCCAATGAGCTAAGGTCAACTGAATTGATTATTGTCACAGCAACTAGTTCACAATGAAGGGAGTTGCGTGGTTAGCATGATGCAATCCTCACCGAATTTGAGTGGACACTATTACAGACCTTACAAATATAGACAAATTTTGAACCCATGACCTCTTTTGTGTTGTGCCAGAAGATGCTTTGAATTAAAAGGTCAGTTAATATATACACTGAAAAAGTATTAAGTTATGTAGATAGGAAATAACACTATGAGGTTTTTTAATATTGTTTATTTTTTATTATTTCACTCACCTCATAATTCATAGCAGACCCTGGGTTTCTTCACATATTTTGTGACATTCTCAATGCTGCGTCACGTTCACAACTGACGTCCAACGGCCTTCTATCCTGCAGACTGACCTCCGCGCCATCTGGTGGCCGACCGAAGAATTTCCAAATCAGTCCTCTTTCTTTATAACCGGGTATTTCAAAATTCATAGTTGTATTTTCATTCTTGCATATGTAAATTTTTCCCAAATTGTGAGTTCCTTCGGTTTTTCCAATTGTTTAAGTAATTTTGTTTTGGTTTCTATTCTATGTTTTTCTGACCAGGCATGTGCAGATTTTTCGGTTTCTCCATTTTTAAATCTAAATACAAGATTAAAAGAACACCTCAGAAATGTTAAAAATGGAGAAACCGAAAAATCTGCACATGCCTGGTCAGAAAACATAGAATAGAAACCAAAACAAAATTACTTAAACAATTGGAAAAACCGAAGGAACTCACAATTTGGAAAAAATTTACATATGCAAGAATGAAAATACAACTATGAATTTTGAAATACCCGGTTATAAAGAAAGAGGACTGTTTTGGAAATTCTTCGGTCGGCCACCAGATGGCGCGGAGGTCAGTCTGCAGGATAGAAGGCCGTTGGACGTCAGTTGTGAACGTGACGCAGCATTGAGAATGTCACAAAATATGTGAAGAAACCCAGGGTCTGCTATGAATTATGAAGTATGAGGTGAGTGAAATAATAAAAAATAAACAATACTGAAAAAGTAGTTGCAAAACTGTAACATTTTCATCTTTTCCCTGCAAAATTTAATTATGCCAGAGAAAGTGTTCAGTTTTATCATTAACATTAATATGCCTCTACTTTTGGTTTCAACTACATTTATAAACTGGGTAATGCACAGATGAAACATGAGTTTGTTATAGTTGTAGAGTAATATTATCATTGCTGGAAATTATAATATGTTTAGATAGTTTATTTAACTTTCACAGGGGGAAAAAAAAACACTATGAGGTTTAATTTAAGAATTAAATTAATGTTTTTATTATTACCTCATCTCATATCCATTTTCTTCTAGACTGCAGTTTCGGAGCTTATCTCCATCATCAGTTGCTTCTGGTCGACCAGTATTAGGTCGTTTCGTGGCGGTTTTCTTCTTACTTCTATCGGTGGACCAATGAACCTCTGGATCAGGTCAAAATTTGCGGGAGTTTCGAAATTCATGAGTTTTATCTTTCTTGTTTTTTTATGTGGATTTCACGGTGTGGGAAAAAATCCACATCCAAAAAAAAAAAAACAAGATAAACTCATGAATTTTAAAACTCCCGCAAATTTTGACCTGATCCAGAGGTTCATTGGTCCACCAATAGAAGGAAGAAGAAAACTGCAGAAACGACATAACACTGGTTGACCAGAGGCTACTGATGATGGAGATAAGCTCCGAAACTGCAGTCTAGAAGAAAAAGGATATGAGGTGAGGTAATAATAAAAACATTAATTTAATTCTTATGTTTAGATAAGTTTGTTTTTGATAGATTAGGGAATCATACACCATCACTACTAGATGAATTTCTTTTATAACAATTACAAGTATAACCAAGAAGACACTTGCCTTTGGGAAGTGGTGAACTATAAGATTGAGAGCATACTTCTTCATGTCCGAAGCTTGCATTCGATCGGCAGCCTCAAGTATCTGTATGACATTTTCAAAAGTTACATTCATCTCGAGATTTTGCTTGCAGAATGCCTGCAGGCGATTATTTGTGAATCCATAAAAATAGGGAGCACTGAACAAGTAGAGGGAATCTTCAGGTGGCATATTGACATCTGCATAGTAGATATAACGTAACAGCGAGTTAAAAGATTGTAGGGAAGGTATCATCTCTCCAATCTGAATCTGTAAGAGTAATAAAACAATTTAAATGAAAATTTTACTAATCTATTGAGCAAATCATTTGACAAATTTAAAATAAATAGTATAAATACAAGGGTCATACTGAAAGTCATGAGCAACATTTTTTAAACAATCATAATATTTATTTTAGACAAACCAAGTACACCATGTTAATCTACAGACCTTTATGTTACTTTTCAACATAGTCTCCATTTCTTTGCACACATTTTGTCCAGCGTTCTACAAGCTTGAAAATTCCCTTATGATAGAAGTCCGTTCCAGCTGCTCGAAGACACTGACACACTGCTTTCCGAATTTCCTTCAGCATCTCATAGCGTTGGCCTCTCATCTGCTCCTTCACAGAACCGAAAAGATGGTAGTCGGAGGGTGCCAAATCGGGACTATAGGGAGGATGTGGAAGAGTTTCCCACCCAAATGTCCTGATCTTCTCCACAGCGGCACGAGCAGTGTGAGGACGCGCGTTATCGTGTTGCAGAATGATCTTCCTTCCAGGGCATTTGTCGTGCAATGCACGACGGAGCTTCACAAGTGTCTGGATATAGCGGGCAGCATTTATGGTTTGTCCAGGTTCAAGAAATTCAACCAGAATGCAACCTTGCAATCCCAGAAGATGCTGCCCATAACTTTCCCAACAGATTGCACTGTCTTCGCTTTTTCCTTTGATGGCGAATTCAAGTGGTGCCATTCCATACTCTGGCGTTTTGTTTCAGGCTCATAGTGATGAAACCAGCTTTCGTCACCTGTCACAATACTCGTCAAAAAATCATCACCTTCATTTTGAAATCTCTGAAGAAGGTTATGGGTGATGGTTCTTCTCTGAAGTTTGTGGTCTTCACTCAATAAACGTGGAACCCAACGGACACTAACTTTTTGGTAACCTACGTTGTGAATCATTTCTTGCACTGCACTGTGCCCTACTGCAAGTTTTGTAGCGATTTCATTCACTGTGATGCCCCTGTTGTCTCTAATGAGCGCATCAACTCTTTTCTTGTTGCAATCCGTGGAGGCAGAGCATGGGCGACCACTACGAGGCTCATCTTTGATACTTGTGTTCCCATCTTTAAAATCTTTCACCCATCTCCTAACACTCACAGGCTTCTCTGTAAGCACATTGAAGTCTTTGGTGAATATCAACAGCAGATTGTTCCTCTTTAACAAGGAATTCAATGACAGTGCGCTGTCGAAACAAAACATTGATGTCTGCCATTTTGGAAACACTGCATATGGTCACATGATAGAAGCTATGACGCCACAAAACGGCAATGTTGTGGTATAAAGTCTGTAGATTACGATCCTGCAGTTGTTTTTGTTACATTGTTGAAATTTGAATTTTAATAATGGGTTGCTCACGACTTTCAGTATGACCCTCGTAGTTCTTTATTCAGACTGGGAGGGCAGATTGCCCTGAATGATCTGCTCTATCCCAGAATATTGTGTATGAATGGAATGAAGTGAACTCTACAGTGTTATGTGAGTTGTAGGTCATCATCTGTGTTCTGCACACCAGGTTTTCTCATAACCCATACTACTATTTTTGGGTTAGGCCCACGATTGTGAGGAGGAACTACAACCCTCCTGTTCGCCCCTTCTGCCTTTTCTTTTTATTGCTCAGGCTCGGGATCATGAGCCAGCACCCTGAAGGTCCTCACCAGATAAACACCTCCGGGTGTCAATCAAGCTATTTTTTTTTTCTAACATGAAACAAATGAATGAAACATTAAATGGTATGGAAGGAAGGAAGAATGGAGTGTGTTGGTGAGGTGAAATTCAGGAAACAGTAGAACTCTGAGAAAAACCCCAGTATGGCTCACCACCAATATCCCTTTGGACCCCAGTTGGGGCAACTGCACATGCTAGCCACATGTATACTGAAATGGCTTGCCTTGTAAGTGTTCTATTGCAGTATACCAGATTTTCCATATGTTTGTCTAATACCAACCAATTATACTTTTAATATTTTGGATTCTCCATGAAATAGATGGCATTAGTATGTGGTATTTTCAATTTACGAACTTAAAGAAACTCAAAACAATACTGTGTTGCTGATACTGCAACATAAAAACATTTGTTAAGATACAAACTCAACAACACAAAAGTATCTCGGATCTGCTACATTAACTATGTAACGATCTACTAGTACCTAATCAGCTGCCTTCAATATTTTAATGGAATTTTGTTTTTTTGTTGAGGACGATTGTCATCTCAGGTACAAGTTTTACTATTTTAACTACTAATTTTGTGGACCATAAACAACTATGCAATATTACAAACATCCTACAACATAGAAAAGCAATGATGACATTTATACCTGATTAGCCCAATCCCCACCCAACAGGACATTATGCAGTGGAAGGCTTAAATACAGTAATGACTTAAGTCAGAAAACCCTAGCCTAAGGGACAGCAAGATCTGTATGAAATGGAAGAGTTAAGTTCATGTAAATTAGAAATATAGATTTAATCAGTAGAAAAAAAAAACAATCATAAACAAGACAATAATAATGTAAAAAGCACAAATAGACTTGAATATAAACAATATCTCAAGTCTGGATGATGATAAAGTCTATAATTAACAGATTAATTCTACATATACATAAAACCACACTCACACATTACAATAAAAGAGATTCAAAACCAAATTAATCTTATGGAAACAACTATATCTGCAGCTGACCATGACTCCCCCTCCCAAGTAGACTCGGTCCCTATCCCCACCCAGGGGCTAGCTCTCCACTAACCTCACCAGAATACCACAAGCTTCAGGACACTTAATCGGACTAACTTCCATTTATGTGACAATGGTAATCTGTCCCATGTGTACAAGGCTGTGCATGCTACATAGCAGGAAATGGAGGGAAGGCAATTACAGGATCAGATGGTAGATTAGAAGGCATGTTCATAAATTGGACTGAACCATACATGGTTCAACCTCATTACTTAAGACAATGTATATCTGCATTATATACAGGCAGGGGTTTGGATTAGAAGAGCCTATCAGTTTTGGTGGATTATTGGTTACCATTCACACCTGGTTTCAAGATTTGCAGGTTCAAACCTGGCTGGGGTCAACATATTTTTCAGAATGTAAAAATTTCAAGTATGGGTTCTTTTGAAAGGGAACTAAGGCAGTGAGTAACTTTCAAAGATTTACAACAGACAAAAGAAACTCAATCCAGAAAAAAAGAGGCATCTGAGCAAAACGATCTGCCCTTTCATGCCTAGATTTGAATTGCGACACTAATGAACTTAGTTGTTAAAGAACACTATTAATAAAATTAATTGAGCTAGTATAGATGTGAAGTATGATAACAAGGAGAATGTGAAATTGTGCCAGTGTATGTCAAGCTCTTGCCAATAATCATTAAAGGGTTATAGATAGAGATCCGTCAAATTTGTGATAACGTGACATGCTCTAATTTTGTCATTTTCTTGTATCATTTCTTAACTCCACTTCCCATAACCTCAAAAAAAGCATTTATGAATCGCAAAATCCTACGATAGCGTGAAATAACACCAAAATTTTCAATGAAGTCCGGAGATTTTTTTTGTTCTATTTGCGAAATTTTCATAATGCATTTTTAAAGACTGTTTTCGGATTCCATCTTTATAACTGCCATATCTGCTTCCTCCATGCACTCTTGCAAAGGGAAATGGGTTGAAACACAGTTCACAACATAGAGGTAATATTTTATATCCTTCTGATGCTCAAATATGACCTCTCCATAGATTTTAATATTAATGGCCAATATAAATTCCATGTAGACATTTGCAAAATGATTTGGTCTTTGAGGGAAGAGTATACCGAGTTTGTCAAGACATCTCTTGAAGCCATCTGGTATACAACTTCAAATGTGGACTCAGAAAGATCTATTTCTCAGTATGGTGTTGTGGTGAGTGATCGAAGGTGGAGATTGAAACCTGAGAATGCATACTCACCATGGAGCTTTTTCTTAAAACATAAATTTTGCTTTCAAGCTAGGATTAAATTTGTATGCATTTTAGTGTATTAAAATCGAATATCAATTGTACAAGCTAAAAGGTGACCTTAAACTACTGAATATATCATTCTTATAGGGTTTAATATACTAAACTAGGATAAAAAGACTCAAATTTACATCTTTTTAGAATAACACCGCCACTCCCAATAACATCGAAATCTTAAAATTTTGAAACAAATTTTCCCTAAAAATAAAACCACTTTCACGTATCTCTAGTTATAGACTTATCATTCCTACTAAATAGGAGTTTAAGTAATTCCTAAAAAAGTTAAAGTAGTTAGTGTAATGATGAGAGGTATATGGTGGAGGTCGTTTCTAAAAATATTAATCTCAAACAGTAATTCCTCATTCCTTGTTTTACTTTGGCCCTGGTTGTATGATAAACTTTTATCTCACCAATCATTCATGTCAGAGAGGAAGGGTAGTGACCACACCAAAAGAGCAAGGTTAGTTCACAAACTACACTTTCATGTTTATTTTAAATGTACAACAAATAACAGAAATATTTGAAGAGAAAAATTATACGCTCAGACCGGGACTTGAACCCGGGACCCTTGGTTCTCTAGACCAAGTGCTCTACCAACTGAGCTACCTGAGCAAGTACCGATCTAAACGCAAATCCCTCTCTAAATATACATTGTAATTCCCATCCACCAAATGCTATGAAGCCATGCTTCTATCTTGCAAATGGCGGCTCCTTTATTAAGAAGACATATTTGGGAATTATACATTACAGCCAGTACGGCTTTTTCCATGTTATTATTATTGATTTCGTACATCTCAATGATGGATAAATCATATTTGAAGAGAAAAATTATACGCTCAGACCGGGACTTGAACCCGGGACCCTTGGTTCTCTAGACCAAGTGCTCTACCAACTGAGCTACCTGAGCAAGTACCGATCTAAACGCAAATCCCTCTCTACATGGAAATAGCCGTACTGGCTGTAATGTATAATTCCCAAATATGTCTTCTTAATAAAGGAGCCGCCATTTGCAAGATAGAAGCATGGCTTCATAGCATTTGGTGGATGGGAATTACAATGTATATAGAGAGGGATTTGCGTTTAGATCGGTACTTGCTCAGGTAGCTCAGTTGGTAGAGCACTTGGTCTAGAGAACCAAGGGTCCCGGGTTCAAGTCCCGGTCTGAGCGTATAATTTTTCTCTTCAAATATGATTTATCCATCATTGAGATGTACGAAATCAATAACAGAAATATGTATGATAATGAGGTGACTAATTATATGAGAATATTATATAACTCCTCCAAGGCGTGACAGGCCCAGAAGCCACTTGGCCTACCATGTGGTTGCTGGCCTCACATCAACACATGTTAATCACAGAGGTAGACGATCATTCAGCCTGTGATTATATAACTATTTGCACATAATATTTTGAAATAACATGCTGTGTGTATAATGTTTTTAAATTGAAAATAAAACCTTCTTCTTCATCCAACCAAGGCCTGTTACGATCTCGCTGATGAATTTTGTATCCAACGTTGACAGTGAAGTGCATTCTAAAACCTCTCCTATCCAAAATCTAACCTCAACCTGCCCATGGTGCAACCTGCTTATAATAGATGAGGCTCTAGGGACCGAGTATCGGTGGTATAACCATAACATCACTTGCAGAGTAAATGCTACATGGATGGAAACCCTATCACTTTACCCCTTCGGGCTAGCAACCCGTCGGGTAGTGCTTTAGAGTTGCTTTCAATTTTCACAACAAGCCTCGGATGGACTGGAGGGATAATAAAACATTCTAAACATCCTAAATAAGACCAAACTTAGATCACAAGTTTATGGTTTTATTGTGAAAAAAAGCCTATATCATATCTGAGACAAGTGAATAATAGAAATGTATATCAATTATGAGGTGAATGGAAATATTATATAACTATTAACAAATAATAACTCCGCCTCTGGATGGCACTTGTGCCATTCAGTGCTGGTCCTAAGCCCAGTTAAAAGAGGAGGGTAAATGGCTGGTTGATGGCCTTGGGGGTTGTATTAATGTCAAGTAGATATAACTGTTAAAATCCAAGTATGCTTTAGCCATCAGTTTATCTGACAGTGCTACCAGCAAATCCTATCCCTTATGGGGAAGGGTGAGGACGAGTACCTGGTCCCTAAAAACTGGGTCCTCTTGCCTAAGGCATGGTAACTCTAACAGAAGAGTCCCTGGTCGTCCAGGTTGGGAGTTGGGCATGGGATTGACAATTCCACCCCATAAAAAATAATCCATTGAGAAGCCAAAAGTTTATCTAGCCAGACTGATCAATCCATGGCGATTAAATACAGTCACCAGGAGTAGAGAAGTCTGGAGGAGAATGCTTAGAGAGGCTATGACTCGACCCGGGTTGCGTTATGCCAAATATATGATGATTAATAAATAATATATTGAAATTAAACTTTCATTTAATTTGTTATGTGCATAATATAACTAAAAAAAATTGAAATTGAAAATAAAAGATTTACAATTACTTGATTACTTTTTTGTTTAGCATACTCATTGCTTTTCAATTGTATGATGTATCTGTGTGAACGTAAGTCATCTGTCCTCCCTCTTCAAACCCTATCTGACATTCATTTAATCAACTCATCCATCCTCAGACAGCACCCCCAAGGTAGGAATGAGGAATTACTATAACAGTAAAACCTCTAATTTGGATATCACTTAGCCTCAACACATGTTAAAAAATTCTAATGAAAAAATCATGAACTTACTTACTTATTCATTGGTACTATCGAACCCGTAGGTTCATGGCCACACGGACATAAACTCTCCATGCATCCCTATCCTGAGCTAATGCTTTCCAATCATTCCCTGTATAATCTACTTCCCTCAAATCATAGTTAACGTTGTTCTCCCACCTCATTCTTGGTCTACCAACTGGGCGTTTTCCCTCTGACTTTCCTACAAGAAGCTTCCATGCACATCTTTCATTCCCCATACGTGCAACATGTCCTGCCCATCGCAGTCTACGAGACTTAACTGTTCTTATTATATCTGGCTTCCTATAAAGACCATGTAGTTCATTGTTATGTAGTCTTCTCCATTCACCTGTCTGTTAATCTCTCCAAAAATTTTCCTAAGAACTTTATTCTCAAAAACTCGTAATCTCATTTCCTCCCTTAAAGTAAGAGTCCATGTTTCGCACCCATATAATATAACAGGTAGAATAATAGTTTTATATATTTTCAGTTTAACATTTTTTTAAAGGAGTTGGGAAAAATATCATGAATGGAGAAGAAATTGTGTATTGTGATAACTATGTGTCAATCTCAAAAATAAAATTGAGGTTAAGAAATATGTCATCAGTTTTGTTGAACAAAGTGACAATAAGGAAATATTGTGCAAAAAACATAATCATCAGTCTGACAAGCTAAAGATAAAATAGATGTTTTGAAACACGTCCTAAAGAAATCAACTAATATGAGATATATTGTTTATTTTTTATTATTTCACTCACCTCATACTTCATTTCTAAGTTCTTTTAATTTCAAATATCTTTTAATTTCTATCTTAGTTTTCGAAAAATGTTCGTTGAAATGTTGTATGTTTGAAGCCGCCATCTTGTTCCAGTTGTTTACGTTATTCTTGTTTTCCTATGACTTGATAGCCAACTTAATAATATGAGATATATTGACAATAACTCAACTTATTCATTAATAAGGAAATATTTGGATACTATAACCATATGAGGCATATTAATCATAAGCATATTAAGGAAATAGCATCTTCAAATTAGCTACGAAAAATGACTAATACTTTACTATCAATTGCTGCTATAACCTTTTTGCATTTGACTGTGTTTTTTATTTCTGTTAATTCATGCATATGGTAATCTGGACAACCTTGAGTTTCAATTGGTCCAAATTAATGAAGATTTGCTGCACTTACAGAGTGATTCAGAAATATGGCTATACGTTTGATCGCATTTTGCGACGAAAATATTATTATTAAAGGAAATATGATGTTATCATTGGAAAGGGAATCCTTCAAATTACAACAACAGAACAAAACAAAACTAATCACTGCTCATGTGCAGCTTGGTGGGTTGATGTTTGTGGTCTAGCGTCGAACGTCTCCACAATTCTCTTTGTTGTTTCTGCATCCGTGCTAATGCGAGGCCTTCCAGGAGGTTTGATTTTCTGCATCCTTCCTGTTTCCAGCAGTAGTTTTCTCGACTTCCCCACAGTCAACGTCTGCAATGCTACGTTAAACTCAGGTCTTGCCTGTCTTGCAGCCTCACGATCATTAGCATATGTTATTGTCCATGCAGCAATTGTAACTTGCTGTTGCATATTCAACGCTATTATGACTAATGACGTAAGTTTTACACTGTTTTGTTTTATTCCATTGTTGTAATTTGAATAATTGCCTTTCCAATGGTAATTTCATATTTCCTGTAATGGTAATATTTTCATCACACAATGTGATCAAATGTATAGCCATATTTATGATTCACCCCATACAAGGGATATATCCCAACATAAATGACTAAAACCATCTGAAAATATGTTGTGCCTATTCTAATACTCATGAAAGTGCACTGTACTAGATTATCTGCTTCACAACCTGTACAGTTAGTATGAGCAAGACCACTATAATGTCTAGTTTAGAAATGTATATAATAGTGGCAGAAGCCAATCAATCCTATGAACATTTTTAAACTGCTGAGGGAAAAGGCATGTTGTACATATACATCACAATGTGAAAATGTTATTGGAGTCGAGGATGAGCCATTCGCATGCATGTTAAGTAACATCATAATCCAAAAATGCTATGATATTTAGCATACCAGCACATTGGATAGAAATAACTTTTGTGAAAACAGAAGAAATTGCACTTGGGCATGTTTCAGCAAATGAAGGAACTACAAATCAAAATGAATATGCAGCACAATCTCCTCTGAAACTATCAACATGCAGTGTGATAGAAAGTATTTATAATTTAACATTGGAAAATATTTTTATATAATAAATTTGGGAATTTTTAACATTATGAGGTTTAATTCATAAGAATTAAGTGAATCGTGATTTCTTCTTACCTCATACTTCTATGTTTTTTTTTTTAAACACAGCACTGCAGTATCAGTGACCTTTGTCACCACCTCAGCTGTTTTCACAACTGTCAATTTTTTCTTTTGCCGGTAATTATCCAAACTGCCATCTGGTGTTCTTTTGAAGGAATTATTTTTTAAACTGCGATCTGGTGTTCTTTTGAAGGAATCATTTTCTAAACTGCCATCTATTGTATTTTTGAAGAACTTTGTAATCATGCTCGGTTCATCTGGAATCTCGAAGTTCATGGTTCTTGTATGGTTTTTTTGAATATATATTTTTTCCCAAACTGTTAAATCCAAAGGTCTGGATAGATGTTTCAAAAGTTTTGCTTCTTTTTCAATTCTATGATGCTCTAATAAACTATGTGCTGCTACAGCTGATTTTTCAATTTCTCCATTCTTTATGTTTCTGAAATGTTCTTTTTTACGAGTTTCCAAGTTCCTTTTTGTTTTTTCTATATATATCCTATTGCAATCTTTGCAATCAATTTGAATTGGAATTTATCAAGAAAAAATTGAGTCGTGAAAACAGCTGAGGATGGTGACAATGGTCACTGATATTGCTGTGCTGTGTAAAAAAAAACATAGAAGTATGAGGTAAGAAGAAATCACAATTCATTTAATTCTTATTGGAAAATATGTCCAGAACACTAGATCAGATGGTAACATGTCAGCTTGTTTACTAGTAGGTTCAGGTTCAATACCTGGCAGGGCTGAAAATTTTAATTGTAATTATCACTAAATTATGTACCAGAGCCTTCATTAAATTCCAATCCCTTCATAGTAATATGCTGGTAGCGATTCATCCTGTCAGGTGGGGATTCTAAACCTGGTGGTCCTCTTGGTGCTTTTTGATGGAATAGGCCATGTGCTGTCACTACTATTTTTGCCTTCCCCTTCTTTTCATCATCATTCCTCATACAACACCTACTACATACAATCGTCCTCTCTGTATAATACTGCACATTACCTACGTAAAGTGATTGTCAAAGTGATACATACATTTAAAACAGACAACTGTGCCATGTATCTAAAAAGTACAGAACTGAAAGGACATAAATTGGAGTCGGTGGCTCTGTAATACATATGCACATTGGACAATACTTATGAAGATTATTATCAATGTTTACCATTCTTAAAGGAACATAGCAACCTGCTATAATGGATTGCATGCTGACATATTATAGCCTCACTATGATGGTTGTCCGTTTATATAAAAGCGGGTGCCGCACGACAATGCTTGACAATAATTAACATGCAGAATTATTATAGTGGTGGTAGTCTGCATCTTTGTATTTAATTATATATAACAGCTGCAGGGAAACAAAGTGAGCTGCTGGACAACCATAATCCATCCATCCATCCAATGGCTGATAGGCTCAAATTCGAGCTTTGGCCTCCTTTAACTTCTGCCTCCAATCATTTCTATTTTGTGCAGCAAGCCTCCAGTTGCAACACTTAAGTAGGTTTACAGCATCTTCCTTAATACCATTCTCCCATCGTTTTTTCGGTCTTCCTACTCGTCTATTCCCCATAAAACTTGCTGTAAGCATCTTTTTTTGTGCTCGGTCTGGGACAACCATCATAGTGAGGCAATAATACAGAGTCAGAGGTCCAGGGTTTGATTCTCGGTTCAAGTGTTAAATTTTCTTTTCAAAAAATAAATCTATCCAGGACTGGAATATATTAAACTAAATATAACATCAAAAATGTTACAAGTATATTCATTCAAAATGTAATGACAAATTAATTTTAAATTATGTTACTCATAAAGCAAAGACTAGTTCCTTCATTTGCTAGAGATGAAGTTTCAGAATTGTTGGAACATACAGTTTATTATATTTAAATTAATGTTGAGAAGTAAACATTATGAGGTTATATCATTAATAGTGACTGGAGAACATATTTTTAAAACTCACCTCATACAATTTCAAATTTCTTTGATACCGACGGTTTCAGATGATATCTTGTCTCTCTTCAGTCATGACTTCCACTCATTTTTAATGACTCACCTCATACAATTTCAAATTTCTTTGAAGAGGGACAAGATATTGTCTGAAACTGTCGGTATCAAAGAAATTTGAAATTATGAGGTGAGCCGTTAAAAAATGAGTGGAAGTCATGACTGAAGAGGGGCAAGATATTGTCTGAAACCGTCAGTATCAAAGAAATTTGAAATTGTATGAGGCGAGTCATTAAAAATATGTTCTCCACTCACTATTAATACAGTTTATTCTCTGTCACAATCACTTTTTGTAACCAATGTGTTGATATGCATTTTTGTTAAGTTTTGTAGTATTTTTGTATTATGATGTTACTTAACATGCATGCAAATGGTTCATATTTCACTCCAATTGCATATTCACATTCTGATGTACAAGTTCAATATATCTTTTCCCTCAGCAGCTTAGCAATGTTCATAGGTTTGTCTTCTCCAACTCATGTCTATTGTTATTGTGTGTATTTATAAACCAGACACCGGAAATCTCTAGCACATACGGACTATACAGGTTTGAAGCACCAAACTAACTTTCAGATGACACTAGCATTTAACATGTTCCTAGATGGTACCCATTCTAGTTGGGATATATCTCGTATTAGAGGACATGCATAAATAAATTTAAAGCTGATAATATTTTTGCTAATGAATTTGATGGTCATATGTTCAATAAATAATAAGCAAAATAAAAAAAGCTAAAACCCCATAAAAAATAATAAATAATTTAAAGATAAAGGTAAGAAACTCTTACATGCTAAATATATTAATTTATCATAATGATATCATTCTAAAATTTAGGATATATAAAGAGACATATTTAAACTTCTAATGTGTTGAAAGCCGTTGTGATAAGTCACAAAATAGAGGTTGTAAGTATGGTTATATTATAAAAAGTAGAACAACTCCACAGATACTGTTAACAAAAATAGAGGTTATAAGTATGGTTATATTATAAAAAGTAGAACTCCACAGATACTGTTAACACATACTTGTACCACATTATTTTCAGGCATGAATGAACGGAACATTGCCTCAAAATAGCTGCAGCGAGCTGCAAGAACAGCTTTATGGGCAGGTATGGGATGTCCGCCCACCATAAGAGTGATATCACACAACTCCTTCCCGACACTGTTGAGGAACACTTCCATGTCTTGTTCCAGCGTCGTGCCAGAATTATCAAATTGTGGTTCCAGCAGGGACCGCACTTGTGGCATCTGACGTCTGAAATAAGCAGTTATTATCAGAGCATAAAACAATGTTAGATTATAACAAATTGATAAAATTTACATTAGGCTTCACTAAATGGCATCCAGAAGCCACTATTTATCACAGCTACCCAATTCCATGAGCAATTACTATGGGGAAAACAATTACTATGTTATTGACTGATAAGAGACTGGAAAATTATTTTGGTAATTATGAAGAAATTATGTATGGGGAACTTATAGCACTTATAACTGTTAACAATCTAACTGTTATAAATATTTATAAGTAATTCAAAGTTAAAGTCATAATGGCGGTTGAAAATGAATGACAAGATCATTTGAAAACTATAGTTACCGTGTTTGAAAAACATGAAATATGAGGTAAGATGTTAAAATGACTCATTAATTTATTTATAAGTAAGTCTTAAATTAAAAAAAAACTAACAAAAATAACTTATATTTAAATTAATATTGGGAAGTAAACATTATGAGGTTATATCATTAATAGTGAGTTGTTAAAAATAACTTACCCTAATCTTATATTTGTTACTTTTGTGTAGCATAGATTATTGGTTAGATCTCATTTTGGTTAGGTTTTAATATTTATAGGTTTTAAACCTAATATTTAAATTTTGTGTTGGATATTTGTGATCAGTTATTTAACTATTATAAATTCAGCATACATCATTTCTTCATAATTACCAATTTATTCATTAATGAAATAAAGAAGATATTTTCTAAAGATAAAAAATTCCCTTTAGAAAATGATTCAAATAATTAGCCCGAGTGTATAAATTTACTCTTTTAACATCATATCCATCCATAGTAATTCTGCACAAGGGAAGGTCTTTCACTGCAATCATAGCATTTTCATGCTATGCTTTGCAGCTTTACTAGGGAATTATAGGTGTGGTAGCTTCTCGTTGTTTTCCACACCGGTGAAGGATGACGATGGTAATGATAAAGATGATGATGATGGCCAAATGATTTTCGGGGACTGTTGGGCCCTAAGCTTCCTGACATTTGTTCTTACAGGTGAGAAAAAAACCTCATCCAGGAGCCTGTCCCAACCGGGAATCGAACCTGGGGCCGCTGTGTGACAAGGCAGCATGCTACCTCAAGACCACAGCGGTGGACTTTAACATCATAAAGGAGGTATTATCTCATATAATTAAATGATTGTTCCTAGGTGACATTTTATTGTAAAAAGTATTATTAAAAAAACTAACTTAAACTCCATGGTGTGACAGGCCTAGAAGGCCCTTGGCCTACCATCCTGCTGCTGGCCTCACATCTACACGTGTTTATCATAGAGGCAGACAATCATCCTGCCAGAATAGGGTGATATGTGGTCAGCATGTTGGGTCCCCCAGCTGTTATAGCTGGTTTTCTCAATGTGGGACCACTACTTATTGTAACTATCCAAATTTCTCACAATGTTGGGTGCGCATCAGTCCCATACTGGCTGAAATTCCATGAGAAAATTTCTTCCCTCATGGAGACTCAAACCAGCGTTAAGTCCCGTAACTCTGCACCAAGGCCTCTTGCCTTAACCACTCGGCTAAGGCGCAGAACCACAAGTTTTATTAAGTTATATCCAAATTAATAAATGCCTTTACCAGTTGTTCAAGTAAAAACAACATAGACAGAGAGATCAAAGAAGATTATTTGAAATTAACTGAGTTATGCATTGACCAAATGTTTTTTACATTCAATGGGAGTTTCTATAGACAAAAATCAGGGCTCTCAATGGGAAACCCATTATCACCTTTCCTGGCAAATTTATTTATGAGCGATTTTTAATGTAAAATCACTAAAGCACATCCCACAATGTTTAAATTTTGGAGCAGATATGTAGATGATATAATTTGTATTGTAAAAGAAAAACATTAGAAGATTCCCTAAAACTGTTAAATTTACAGAGCACAAACATCAAATTTACCAAAGAAATAGAAGAAAATAAACAAATATCTTTTTTGGATCTTAAATTGGTCAGAAACGAAGAAAAAAGAAAAAAATTAATTTGGGATTCATAGGAAAGAAACTCATACGGAAAATTTATTAAATCAACAGGTTTCAATCCAATTGGACATAAATTAGCAGCATTTAATAGTTTACTCATAGATTGGTAAACTTACCCTTAAACGAAGAAGATTTCAAACATGAGAAAAAACACACAATCAAAGTAGCAAGAGAAAATGGGTTTGATGAAAAAATGGTACATAAAAGGATAGAAAAGTATACAAAACAAAAAATGATAAACAGAAGTACACTTGAAAAAGAAGAACCACCTATGAAAAAAATATAGGAAATTTACATATCATCCTTGGATACATAATAAATTCCAAAAGATATTTGAGAAGTTTAATATTAAAGTAGCACCGAAAAATAACTACAGTTTAAATAAACATAACTTAATAATAAAAACCAACAAAAATTAAAAAAAACTGATATAAATAAAAAGTCAGGAATATATCAAATTGAATGCATGGGTTGTGAAAATATAGGAAAAACAAAAAGAAACCTAAAAATTAGAACCAAAGAAGACATAAGAAATATTAAAAATGGGGAAATAGAAAAATCTGCAGTTGCTGCTCATGTTTGGTCTGAAAAACATAATATAAATTCAGACACTAAATTATTAAAACAGTTAGAAAATACAAAAGAGCTGACTATTTGGGAAAAAATTTATATTCAGAAGAACAAAAACAGAGTTATGAATTTTGATATACAATGGAGCGTGACCTTGTTTGGAGGTTCTTTGGCCAACCATAGGATGGAGCTGACATCGACATCCAATTTGTGCAACATAAATAAAACCAGTCTGGACAAGCTGACGATAAAACAAAATTGTTTTGAAATATGTTCAAGAACAAATCAACATTAATATTGAGGTAAGATGATCAGACTAAAAATAATATAATTAAAATAACCTCAAAATATCACTTCCTAAAATTAAATATTATTTTACGTTCAAATTATCTCAAAATATTCTGTTTCTTACTAAGTATCCATAAAATTGTCTTCTAATGTTAAAAATTAGGGTACATTCTTTATGCAATCATACCTGCGAATAATCTCAACCATGAGAGGCTGATCCAATGTCTCAAATTCCTTGCTCATGACAATTTGATTATAATTAATCTCCTTGACTATAAATCGCAAACAAAACTCCTTGATGAAGTAGAGTTTGAGATGTGATGCATTATGGAGTGCTTCAAGTACATTACGATGGTTAATTGTAGCTTCTAGATAGAGAACACATAACTGTTCAAGACGGCGCATGTGAAACTGAACAGCCAATCGATATACATCCATCATCAGCAGCACTATGCGGTTTGATACTGGATCCTCAACTGTGAAGGTATAAATAAAAACCATTATTAATCATTTAAAAGTTCTAAAACCATTTTTTTAATTGTACAGCCTTTGAGGAAACTGATACTTTTTTAGTCCCAGAAAGAAGATGTGTAAAACGGCGAGCTACCTGGTTCACAAGTGGACAACTAATTGAGATAATATAATTCATCTTATTTTGCTGTGCAATGGTAAAGAATTTAGCATCAATAAGTAGTGCAGTAAATGCTATAAATAAAATAAAAGGAAAGAAACCAAATTAATAAAAGAAGAGAAAAGAATAATGTACGTGACAGTGAGATTGTACGCATGACTGCTTGCATGGGAAGCAGATGTTCCATCTGCTAGATCACAACCATCCATCTGTATAAAGCAACTTATTTATCTCATGAAATTAGATATTAACTCGACTTTGTTTAAATTAATCAGACATGTTTTTGCATTAGCTGTGGGAATAATCCATTTTGTTGTGCCCCTGTTTTATAATTAAGTAATAGACTATTATCTCTATTTTCGTATGGTTTAGCTAAAATTCATAAAGAAAATATCACTGTATGTCCTGCTTTTTCTTATATTAGTGCCCCAGCATATAATTTAGCTAAGTGCCTTAATAGCTTTTTAAGGGTCAAGTCTTCTTTTCAACCTCTATATAGTTTCAAAAATAGTTTAAATATAATTGAAAAATCTAAGATATCAACATTCCTTATTATTCTAAATTATTGTTTTTAGATATAGATAGTTTATTTACCAATGTATCCTATGAGGAGTGTCTTTGTATTCTGGGTAGCCACCTCGAGAGGCAACGGTTACATCCTGGAGAAATATATGACCTTTATTAACTTCATGAGGACATCCATGGAACAAAAATATTTTAGGTATGATAACAAAAATTACTGTCAAAAGGAGGGGTTAGCTGTGGTTTCACCATTAAGTCCACTAATAGCGGAAATGTTTATGGATGAGTGAATATAAGCATGTGGTGAACAAATCTGGTATCCTTTTTTTATTATCAGTATGTTGACATAATTATTTGTAGGACAGGTACTAAGAGACAAAAATATAAGTTCATTACAACATTTAATAATGTCCATCCTCAAAATAAATTAAAATTGGAATTAGAGTCATAACCATCTCTTAATTTTTTGGACTTCACTATAACTCGTATTAATAATAAACTTAACCTTTTGTATGCCATGCCCGGCGTGCGCCTGTGAAAGTGTGTGTACAGCGGTATGCCACGCCCAGCAAGCTCCGGTTTTCAATCTTATTTTAAATATTTTTTTCCCAAAGTTTTTACTTCAATAAACTAAAATTATTTTTCGTTCTGTGTTTGTACATCCTTTCTTAGCAATACTTTGCACATCCCTTACAGAATAACGGTACAGGCTGGTTGTAAATGAGTTTTCTAAAGGAGGGTGTACATTCATGTTTCAAGGCCTTTTTTTTTCTATGGAATATTGCAATTTCGGTATTTTCTCTTTATTTATTTTATTTTTAGTTGAAAAGATACCTCTGGCCAAGGGGTAGATCGTGCTGTGAAACTCAGTGATCCATGTCTCGAAGTTGACGAAAATACAATACGTGAGTTTATTGTGTCAGTTTTATGAGAAGACAAGAGTGACAGTACAAGTTCATCAAATGGTTATTCATTTGTCGAATATGATAGTAGTCCTATTCCTAAGAGAATATTATTACAATCTAAGCCTGTAAATAGTAAAGCAAGTGATGTAGACCTAATTGAACAGGGTGTGAGTGACAGTGGTGGGCGTGTCGCGCCAGACAAAACACGTGGCATAAAACAGCTGTTTGACTGGAATTGATTTGAACCCAGGACCATAAAAAAAAAGTCCAACAATATTTAATATCATAAGTGTTTAGTGATAATGCCATCAAAATTATTCAATAGGATAAATGTTTTAGAGATAGTGATAACAAATTTCAATAAAGACACCGTGCTGAATTCGAACCTGGGATCTTTACAAGTGGAAGCAACACCGCCTAACCTTCAAATAAATGTATAATAGTGAGTTTAGCATGGCATGTAGACAGTTAATTATACTTTATATAGGTTTATATTATATAGTATGGTGTAGTACTTTAAATTTAAAAAACCTGGCACCCACAGCCCAGCTGGCAAAAGGGAAACTCGGCGGTCAAAAGGTTAAACTTCAAATTTTCCATAAACCTAAACACATGTAAAATTTCTGTTTCTTCTTGTCACCCTATTCAAAATAAATTTGCTGCTTTCCATAGCTATGTTCATGGACTTAAGCCAGTTCCACTGTCCGCTGATAATTACATAAAATAACTTGATATACTTTATCAGAGAGCGGTTTCAAATGGTTATTTTAAAATGGTTATAGATAATTTATTTAAAAATAAACAGAGGGGTTCAGTTCATTCTCTACTTTTATGCATGTCCCCCAGATCATATCAACAAACTTGTGGGCAGTCTGACCAAAGTTGCCACAATATCAGATAAAATTATAATATACTTAGAAAAAATAAATATCTTGCTTTTCGAACAGACAAAATGTCTGCCATCTTTGTAAAGTAAATACTCTTTAGAAAATTATTAAAAGATCTGATATTTAAAAATTGGCTGTGATGATTGCAACAGAGTTTACTGGGTCAGATTGGCTGTAATTTTGAGGTTAGATAAGGAACATGTTGCCGCATATAGGAATGGCCATCTAGAAAGATCACATTTTGCTAAGCATTTACTCGATTCAAGCCATTCTTTGCCTGCCAATAATAGTTATAGCATTTTGCATGTTTGTGACAGGAGTTCCTGAAAATGTGTTTTGGAGCAACTTCAAATCTTAAAACATAAAAAATAATGGATGCATACTATTGAATGAATAAATTAATTTTGTTTTATCTCCTTTAATATATACTTTTACCAGTGGCTTGGGATCTGTAGGTGACATCACATAACATTACCTTCAGATGTTAGTAAATGGGTAGAGCTTGTGGTCTGCTTTTCAATGGTGTTCTTGCATCAATGATGCTCTGTTTAAGAGTGAAACACTTGTTGGTGTCAATTTGGGTACTTTTTGTTTTGATTTTATTGTACTTATGATTTTAAATGGGAAACTTTACGTCTCAGATTGTTTACTGAATTTTTTAGCAAAATTATCACTAAGGTTTATTGTTTTTATTTTTTATGTTATGAATTTCTGCAAAATTACACTTGATTCCATTATTTATAATGTTACAATTATTATACTTTTCTATATATGACCTAATTCCTTTAATTAATTTATATTTAATTGTCACACTGATGATTTATTTTTTTTACTCTCCAACGTCAGTACAACCCATAGAGATTTTCCACTTTGTAAAAAAGAATTAATGATGACATAACATGTAAGCTCTATGAAAATTACCAATATTATTAAAAAAAATTGCTATCTGGGCCAGCGACAACAAAAACCAACCTTTTGATAGCCCTGCTGAAGGAAATGATACAGATACTGCACAAAGAGAGGCTTATGCTGCCGCCTGATTTTAACTCAAAGAAGACAGTATGTGCAACAATTTACTGGAGTGAATCACACTTCAAAACTCTAACCATGAAGAGTTTGGGCCATCAATTTTTTCAAAGGCTGTACATTTTTTCTCATTTTATCCACATACACAACATGGAAAGATATTCACACATATCAAGAACATAATGGAATATGGAAAATTCTCTTTAAAGGAAAATTCACATATCCAAATCTCAGAACGAAACCTCAAGCCAGGAATGCTGACATAAAACCAGGAGACTAGTAAAAAAATTTGTACCTAAGCCAGAGTTTGAACCACTCATTTCCAGCTTTACATACTGATGATATATCATTAAACTAGAAATGAACAAATTATTATATACAGCTAAGCTAGTACAGTTTATAGTAAAATTGGGAATCAAACCATGAACCTTCACATCTCAATGCTGATGCTATTCAGGCATTTATACCCATTTATGCAAAACCTTCATCTTATAATTTTTCTCACTTTAATCCAGAGCACTGAACTATTATTCACATTGCATATGGGTAACTTAAACTATTTCAATGAAAAGATTGAAGACGGCAACAAATCAGGGATTTATCAAATTGATTGTAAAGATTGTGAAAAAATATACATAGGAAAAACAAAAAGGAACTTAAATACAAGATTGAAATAACATCCTTAGAAATGTTAAAAATGGAAAAATATAAAAATCTGCAAAGCTGCACATGCATGGTCAGAAAAACACAGAATTGAAACTCAGGGAAAATTACTAAAACAGTTAGAAAAATCTATGGAACTCACAATTTGGGAGAAAATTTACATCTGCAAGAATAAAAAGAAAATCATGAATTTTGAAATTCCCGGTGAAAGAGAAAAAAAAATTGATTTGGAAATTGTTCGGTCAGCCAGCAGAGGGAGCAGAAATCAACTTGGAGGATGGAGAACCACAAGGCAACAGTTGGAATTCATTGAGAATGGCACACAGAAGCGATGAAACCGTTCTGCATAAAAATTAAGAAATATGAGGTGAGTCAAAATATCCAACTCATTAAGATTGTTTTAAATTCCAATAGAGTGAGGATTGCTCTTTTTTTAACAATACCTAAGCCAGGATAAAAAAAATTAAGTATAATTGAGAAAGTTAGAAAGAATTGACAATGATGCTTAGAGCATCGAAACCCTGGGTCTTTCAGAAAACTACAAATAAACGTCATAGTGTCACTTCCTTCAAATATGTAGTAGTAGTATTCAAATGTTCTGAAGCTCTTTATTTGTCATCATTTATAAATATTAAATATAATTATTATATTAATATTATTCGTTTTTAAACATCTTAATGATGGACAAATTATATTTGAAAAGAAAAATATACATAAAAAAGATATATATAGGGAAAACAAAAAGAAACCTAAAAATTAGAACCAAAGAACACATAAGAAATATTAAAAATGGAGAAATTGAAAAATCTGCAGTTGCTGCTCATGTTTGGTCTGAAAAACATAATATAAATTCAGACACTAAATTATTAAAACAGTTAGAAAATACAAACGAGCTGACTATTTGGGAAAAAATTTATATTCAGAAGAACAGAAACAGAGTTATGAATTTTGATATTCCGATGGAGGGTGACCTTGTTTGGAGGTTCTTTGGCCAACCACAGGATGGAGCTGACATCGACATCCAGGTGGTGCAACATAATGCAACATAAATAAAACCAGTCTGGGAAAGCTGAAGATAAAACAGAGAATTGTTTTGAAACATGTCCAAGAACAAATCAACATTAATATTGAGGTAAGATGTCCAGACCAAAAATAATATAAGAAAAATATACGCTTAGACTGGGGTTTGAACCCAGGACCTTTGACTCTCTATGTCAATGCTCTTCCATCTGAGCTACCTAGGCCTCCAATCTAAAAGCGCATTTTTCTCTTATACATAGTTAATTCCCTAACCCCAAATGCTACGAGCCATTGCTACAATTTTTGCAAATGGCGGCTTCTTTATTAAGAAGACTTTTTATTGGGAATTTAAACATTACTTATAAAGCCAGTCAAAGGTCCTGGGTTCAAATCCCAGTCTAGGCGTATATTTTTCTTTTCAAATATAATTTGTCCATCATTAACATGTTTAAAAACGAATAATATTAACATTGAAAGAAGCACTACTGGCTTTATAAGTAATGTTTAAATTCCCAATAAAAAGTCTTCTTAATAAAGAAGCCGCCATTTGCAAAAATCGTAGCAATGGCTCATAGCATTTGGGGTTAGGGAATTAACTAAGTATAAGAGAAAAATATGCGTTTAGATTGGAGGCCTAGGTAGCTCAGATGGAAGAGCATTGACATAGAGAGTCAAAGGTCCTGGGTTCGAACCCCAGTCTAGGCGTATATTTTCCTTTTCAAATATAATTATTATATATTTATATAACACTGTATTAATAAGAATTAAATGAATCGTGAATTCTTCTTACCTCATACTTCTATGTTTTTTAAAACACAACACTGCAGTATTGGTATGTTTAAAAAAACATAGAAGTATGAGGTAACAAGAATTCATGATTCATTTGATTCTTATCAATAAAACCTCATAATGTTAAAAATTCCCAAATTTATTATATTGAACACTGTATTATGTAACAATACATGGACTCTTACTTTATGGGATTAGAAAAGATTATGAGTATTTCAGAATAAAGATCTTAGTAAATTTTTGAAACCAAAGAGAGATGAAAAGATGGGCAATTGGAGGAGAATACATAATAGTGAGCTAGATAATCTTAATGGGAAACCATATGTAATAAGATTAGTTAAGTTTCATAGAATGCGATGGGCAGGACATGTTGCATGAATGGGGAATGAAAGAGGGGCACAGAAACTCCATGTAGGAAAACCATAGAGAAAGCACCCAGTGGAATTGGCAGGACATGTGGCATGAATAGGGAATGAAAGAGAGGCATGGAAACTCCTTGTAGGAAAACCAGAGAAAAAGCACCCAGTAAGTAGGACAAGAGTGAGGTGAGAGAATAACATCAACCATAATTTGAAAGAAATAAATTAAACAGGGATGATTGGAAAACATTAGCTCAGTTTAAGGATGTGTCCATGTGGCCATGAACCTACAGGTTTGATAGTACCAGTGAGTTAGTTATATGCTGTGAGGATTTAGTTGTCATGATTTATACTATCCTCTTCTAACCTTGTCTAACAATATTCAAACAACATTTATGGTCAGTGGACTTCTTTCGTCAAAATTCTTGGAAATGCCTGTTGTTTTCATTGCCACCCTTCTAACACATTCCAGCGAGTGTTTATATAGTTAAACATGGCATTTAACTGTTTTTGGTCTTGATCAGGCATATTATGGTGACAGAGGGAAAGGAAAGTACTCATCTCTTTCTTAAATCGACCAGACTAAGTATCTCTCATAAAATGACTGGACAACTAAATCCTCACAGACTATAGTGATTCTATAACAATGAAGAGATCAGACTTGTTTTAAACCCTGATATACAGAGTGATTCAGAAATATGGCTAAATATTTGATCGCATTTTGTGACGAAAATATTATTATTAAAGGAAATATGATGTTATCATTCGAAAGGGAATCCTTCAAATTACAACAATAAAACAAAACAAACAAATCACTGCTCACGTGCAGCTTGGCGGGTTGATTTTTGTGGGCTAGCATTGAATGCCTCCACAATTCTCTTCGTTGTTTCTGCATCTGTGCTAATGCGAGGCCTTCCAGGAGGTTTGATTTTCTGCATCCTTCCCATTTCCAGCAGTCATTTTCTCCATTTCCCCACAGTCAACGGCTGCATTGCTACGTTAAACTCACGTCTTGCCCGTCTTGTGGCCTCACGATCATTAGTATACATTATTGCCCATGCAGCAATTGTAATTTGCTGTTGCATATTAAATGCCATTTTGACTAATGACGTAAGTTCTACACTGTTTTGTTTTATTCCACTGTAATTTGAATAATTGCCTTTCCAACGGTAATTTTATATTTCCTGTAATGGTAATATTTTCATCACACAACACAATCAAACGTATAACCATATTTGTGATTCACCCCATATATGACATAATAAACACTATTCTTGTATAATGTGCCACCTGGTATCCACTTTAACCGTATGTATACTTGTGACTGAAATACAGCAACAACTTACTCTTCTTAGTGGGGTCAATGCGATCTGTGTAGATATAGTTCAATACCATTTCAAAAGCCTCAGGTACAGCATCATGTAATTTTACTTCTAATAATGGAAGATCTTTGAATGGAACCTGCGTTGTCCCAAACACTTTTTCTAAATGTTTGTCTCTTGCTTCTCGAGCTTGTCGAATCCTTGACCGCAGAAACTGAGACCGTGCTGCAACCATGGCAAGATGAGCAGGTATTTTAACTTCCTCACTACCAACTATAAACTCTACATCACAGAATTGTCTTCCTTCTAACAATTTGCCATAATCCTCATGAAGTGTACATTTTGGGTAGCACGAGAATTGGAATCGATACATTTCTCCACTTCGCACGTTATTATCAACAGTTCCACCAAATATATACATGGCTTCTCCTATGACTGCAGCAGCATGGAAGAGACGGCCAGAAGGAACTTGTGAGTCATGAGATGGTGCTACAATGGACCATGTCTGTGTATCAAGATCATAACAATGAAGATCATTTGGTAAAGTACTGTCAGCTGCACCTCCAAATACGTAAAGGTGACGATCAAATGCGACCATCGTATGGCCATAACGACGAGCTGGAGGAGGTGGTGCCCCACGAAGAATGTGTTCTGTTGATATACGAGTCCAACTGAAATTAATGATAAAATTGTATTGTAAACTATATTGTTTGTAAATAATGTTCATTCTAAAAATAAACAGACATTTCTTGAGCATAACATGTACCCAGAAATTAAAGCAAACTTTTTCTTTGGTATGATATTATATACTGCAATGTGAAGTGCAACATCTTAAAACAGTTCCTTTCCTTTTAATGTTGGCAAATTTGCCATTAAGAATTATTTTAAAGAAGTTTCCTCTAAAAAACTGCTAATTCAAACATAAAATACAAATTTATCATTAACATAAGAATTAAATGAATTGTGATTTCTTCTGACCTCATACTTCTATGTTTTTTAAACACAGCACTGCAGTATTAGTGACCCATTGTCACCATCCTCAGCTGTTTTCATGACTGTCAATTTTTTTCTTTTGCCGGTAATTATCCAACACCAGATGGCAGACAATGGGTCGCTGATACTGCAGTGCTGTGTTTAAAAGAACATAGAAGTATGCGGTAAGAAGAAATCACGATTCATTTAATTCTTATGAATTGAACCTCACAATGTTAAAAATTCCCAAATGTAGTATAGAAATTATCATTAACAGCCCACACATTAAGCCAGTGTGGATATTTTAACTCCAGATGATGTTCTAAAATTTAGCAATAACAATTTAAAATAAACAAAAAGTGTCATTACATTTTGGATGGGGTCACAGTCAAACAGATGGTTTGACCATAAACAAAAGTTTCAGCACACTCACTTTGGCAAGATAGGCAAGGTTTCATTTGATTTCAAATGTTCAGATCAATGGCCATCCCTTGCGAGTAGCTATTCAAACTGAGAAGAGCAAAATTCAGTTAAGAATATTGAAGCTTAAGATTGATGGATTGTGGTCATGACTCCCTATATGTGTCATGTGTTAAGACAGTTATACAACCATTTCAGTGGTTTAGTCCTGTTGTGTCGCAAATTTATATATATTATATATTAAATTTGCTTTAGAGCCACAATCAATAATGAATTATCACAACTGGGTTTTATTTAGAAATAGGAATTTCCTTATTTCACATACATGAGATATTTTGTTTTATGAGGAGAGAGAGAGTTGTTTTATTAGAATGGTATCCTCACCACTTGTCCTTCATGTGGAATTGGAATAAACTGTTTGTTATCTTGGCTCCACTTTGTCCACTAAACACAAACATGGATTCACGAGCTACAGCAACAGGAAAGTTACAACATGTTGGGGGACAATCCCCAGCCTGCACCACTTCTTCCCATGATCTGGAGTCTCCCTAAATCATAAAAGTTATAGTGAACTATCATTAGAATCAACCTCTTTAATATATGAATACATAAAAAATTATAAATTATGTTTACATTCAATAATTTTTAATTAAGTAGTCCCAATTTTCCTCCTTTTCTTAATTAGACTCGATGGCTCGGATTAGATATTTATAAGACATAAGAATCCAAAATATGACTTCCTTTGAAAGGGAAATAAAGCATGTAAATAACTTCAAGTCTAAAATAAGATGCTTCTGTACCAAACTTTGTCAATCACTTCTCTACCAATTTTTGAACTGTAACATTAATCTGAGATATCAACGAGTAGCATTAAATAAAATATTATTACTATTCATAGATAAAGAATAGCAGAAGTATCCTTTCATATTTTTATATAATGATTTTTAATATTAATATTTTTATCAATGTTGTTTAAAATATATACATTGATAATTGTACACCATCTCTTATCTATGTATGTGAAACCTGGACGTTCACAAAGGCAGATAGTAAACAAACAGAGGCTGCTGAAATGAAGATGTTGAGAGCAATAGCAGGATACCAAAGGACCGATGAAAAGAAAAATGAAGATATAAGAACAGAACTTAATATATTTAGGGTCGAATCTTTGAACGCATTAGACCATAAAAAGCATTCTCTGCTGAGAAAGTTTTATCCTAATATGATTTTGCTTACTCAGAAATCTATTCATGTGATAATAATTGTTGAAATTCGTAAGCTACCTGACGAGGTAATTTAAGATAGAAACTTATCGTGAGAATCCCGAAGGGAACTGATGGTAACCGATGTAGTTTGAAACCTTGACGCATACCTTGCTGCTTTATCCAAGATGTCGGACCTTGAAGACTTCGATCATGTTTTCGGTATACGCGGAGAAGAGGAATTTGATAGAGTCTACCACAGAATTCAACTGGAAGAACAGGAGAATCGGCATAATATTGCGCAATGCAGACGTCATTGTATACGGTATTATTTGCAGGATGCAAGCGTAAATGCATTCCTCTATAGCAGACAAAAATAACGGAAGTGGTTTTATCGCTGAGAATTCTGGGTAATTTCTTGCCAATATTACGAAAATGATGACTTTCATGCATGACCAGTTAGTGGGTAGCTAATTCGAACTTTGCACTTGCTCAGGGTGAGTCAGCTCACCAGTGATTGGAAGTAATTTGAGTAGAGACTAATGTATTTGCATGAGGCCCTAAATGCAAGAAAATTATGCAACACAGAATAAAACACAGTATGTGTGGTGGTCTTGAGAGTAAGACATTGATTACTCTTCAGTGATAGTTTCAACATAACACTAAGAAATAAATTTGTCATACTTCCACTCGACATTCATGCAATAACTTTCAGAGCAAGGTTAGTATTTTATTTAATCAGCACTTTAATATCTCAGGATATTAGTGTTGCAATTCAAAGCTGCATAAAACTGTATTTTTTTTTAAATATGTCTTATTTCAGACTTGACGTTCTTTGCATGTCTTAAATATATAAATAAAGGATTTATGGCTTCCTTTTGTAAGAAGCCACACTCATGACTTCTAAACCTTAAAATATTTCATTAAGCTTCTATAGGTTAAATACCCATAAACATCTAATCCAGAAGTGAATATGATATGTACAAAGGTAATTCAGAAAGTTTCTAGATACTGGCAAAAATTTTAGAGATAATCTAAAACTTACCATTACATTTTTTTATGTTGAGTTGTTTTTGACTCACCTCATACTTCTTAACTCCCTCGCAAACTCGATTTTCGTCACTTCATTTGTGACATTCTCAATGCTGTATCACGTTCACAACTGATTAATTTGGAAGTTAGTCGGTCAGCCATCAGATGGCGTGGAGGTTAGTCTGCAGGAAAGGAGGCCATTGGACGTCATTTGTGAACGTGATACAGTATTGAGATGTCACAAATGCAGTGACAAAACTCGAATCTGCGAGGGAGTTAAGAAGTATGAGGTGAGTCAAAAACAACTCAACATAAATTAAAATAAACCTCATAGTGTTATTTTCTACCTACATAACTTAATTACCATTACATCTTCTCAAAGTACTCTCTCTCAGCCTCTATATGCCTGGACATCCTTCGGAACCAAGACTGGAAGCACTGACGCCAGTCAATGTCCTTGATGGCATTAAACTCCTCCCTATATGCAATGACAGCAGATTCCAGGCTTGCAAACTGCTTTCTGTGCAATTAGTTTTTCACGGAAGAGAACAGGAAGAAGTCGCAAGGCACTAGGTCAGGACTGTAGGGAGGATGAGCCATAAGTTTCACAGGAGTACTCTCCAGAAAATTAATTGTGACATTGGCTGTGTGGGCAGAGGCATTGTCGTGGTGCAGTTTGAAGCCCCTAAGTCCAGTTCTCGGTCACTTTTCACACACTTTTCGAAAAACCTCCGGGAGACAAACTGTCGTATACCACTCTGTATTAACTGTCCTACGACCCTCAAGAGGAATTGTTGCCACATGACCACTAATGGAGAAGAATGTCACTACCATTCTTTTCCCTACACTCCTAGGCCTCTTGACCCTGGTCGGAGGTGTGTCATCTGGAAAGACCCAGATTGATGACTGTCGCTTTGTTTCTGGTTTGTACTGGTATATCCATATTTTGTCATCTGTTATGATCTCAGAAACATGGCGAGAGTTCCTGTTATTGTATCTTTGCAGCATTTCATGGCACCATTCCACATGAGCTAACTTTTGCCCTTGCGTTAAATTATGGGGCAATCCGCAAGAAAAAATTTTCCTCATCCTTAAAAAATCGTGCAACATTTTTTTAACACTCCCTGATCCTATACCAACATCCTTGTATGTTACTCGTGAATCTTCTTGCACCATTTCCTCCACAGCGGTGATGTTTTCCTCAGTAATTGCTGTTGAGGGTCTTCTGCTTCTCTCTTCGTCTTTGAGGGAAGTTTGGCCCCTTTTAAATTTCACAAACCAACTGAAAACTGTTGTACAGGAGGGAGCAAGGTCCCCGAAAGCCTGCCTAAGTCTCTCAAGACTTTGTTCCTGATGTAACCTGATTTTAAAATCATAATAAATCATGGAACGAAAATGTTCACGTTGCAACTCCATTGCGAGACACTTTGTTTCAACCCCCACTGTTAAGGGAGGATATTATGTGTGAATACAGATAAAAGTATGGGCTATCGCATGGTACATCCAGCTTAATCTTATCTCAAACAGATTTCTCGAGTCCGGAAACTTTCTGAGTGACTCTTGTACTAATCACCAAGAACTAATACTTGAAAAATTGAAGAAATGTTCAGTTATTGGTTCCAAAGTTGGTTTTGACATTAGAACTTAGGGCCTGAATGTAATTCTGTAAAACAAAGCCTTATGCTTTTTAAGGGTTTGGTTTACTTTCTCTTTTGTCACTTGTGAACATTAGTGAATTAAGGTATATGGTACTACCTGCGGCAAAACTTTAAAAGGCAGGCACGAGGTTTTCTTCAGAGCGTGTTTTAGATTAAGCTATTTCTAGGTTCTACCGATGTGAAGGACAAGGAATTCGATGATCAGTAACAATGAGTAGTGTAGTTAATTAAAACAGGTTTATTCTGTGAACTTCTTATGAACAACACAATGTATAATAAATTAATATTATCTTGAAGGATACTTGAGCAAATCTAGACTTCCTAGGATATTTACATATGATCGATTGATTCTCACTTTTATGTAATAATATGGGAGTAACAGACTCCTCCAAATACTAGTAATGATAAACTAGTCCACTCTATTTTCGTAAGGTAGCCACTGGCCACACTGTATGTACTCGTATGGGTCACCAGCCACACTCCGTGTGTGTATGAGAGCAACAGGCCACACACTGTGATCGTATTACCGCGACTAACCACACTGGGTGTGTGCGTGTGTATGAGTTATTGACCACACTGTGTTAATAAAATTTCTTGGCTTTTATATTAATTTTCCAAGGATGTTTTAAATTGGCTCAAGTATTCCTTTTACAAAATGTATTGTCAACACGTCAATCAAATTTACACTTTTATAATAAACATTAGTTTCACTTAGCCAGGTACATATACCTGCCAACCCTTGAGTTACCGTTAACCACTGCATAACAAAAGCTTATTGTGTGGTCCCAAATAATAATCAAATTAGTAATTCTAGGAATTACTAATGCTACATACCAATATTGAGTCATAATATTTACCAATATTGAGTCATAATATTTACCAATAGTGAAATAGTCCACATGTCATTGAGTCGAGCATTGCCATCATACCCAGCAAATATCCAGAGTTTCCCATCAAACACAGCTGCTCCATGGGCTGATCGTGGAACAGGAGTCCTGTTGACATTATAATTTAATGACACGTAAGTTTCTTTGGTTCTATAGTTAATTGTAAGTTTATTTGTAGCAGCTATATTTAAATATTTTGTTAGCCTTGCTGATCTGGGATAGCATATTTATAGTGAAATTACAATAGGAAGTAACATTATAAGGATCTTAATAAATAAGTTGACTCATGTCATCTTATCTCATTAAAAAAATCTCTGTATTTTCAAAGGAAAAGAAGAATTTAAGGATATGGCTTCCTTCAGAGGCAAAGACAGTAAGTCGCTTGTCACAGATGTGAGTGACTTATTGAAGAATCCTAAACCATTACAAAGCATATCTCTTACAAAATCTCCAACATTATAGGGAAAGTATTTGATTGTTACTTGACTTGACACGTTACCAATTTGGAACATCTTAACTCTAATGTGTTGTTAAAATGCCATGTTTCAATTATTTTATTTATATAGGACATTGTGACTATAATATCGTTGGATAACCTATAAAAAATAAAACTGAAAGAGGATCATTAGTCATTACAATATTTTCTTGTTGTTTAAAGCAGCATTTGATATCATTAATGGTTGGCAATTTATAATACAGCAATTAATTTATAATACAAGATTCCTTTTAATTTAGAATTATCATTTAGGATGATGATATTTCTTAATACAGAAAGATCCTTTTTGATCTTGTCTTAAAGAAGTATAATTCATTGGACATTGTAAAATTGCATGGTGCTATTTGGAAAGTGATGACATCACTTATATCTTATACAAGAATGCAGCTACAATAACTAAATCTATCTTATTATTTATAAATTGAGACGGTTAAATGTTGCTTCATCTCGTCTAATAAAGTTTGATGTTTTCACAATATTAGTTTCCAAAGCCTTTGCCTCCATTGTCAGTCAAAACTCTAACAGATGAAGGTCTTTGAAACTGGTGAAAACATGGAATTTTATGAGGTGAAATTGAAAAATCAATAAACCGACTCAATTTATAAATTGCAAATTACCTCATAGTGTTATTTCCCTCTGTAATTTTGATTAAACTCCAATCTTATGTTAATCCCCTGCTATAAAATAACTAACAAAATTTAATATCAGTACAAACAAAAAAAGGAAAGTATTTCATCATATTCTTCTTTCAGTATTTTATGATAATTATGATCATAAAATGGCCAATAAATGGAGTAGTATAGTGTCATGTAGCTAATGTTAAAATTCACAAAAGGGACACAAATTTTACCAACATATGAATAAATAAACCATAAACTTAATTAGTTATTTTACAAGTAAACAATCAAATGTACTTAATAGAATCTATATAGGTACACCCTGCTTACTTACATCAGTTATTTTATAGTAAATAAGTGAAAGGTGAAAGGCACTCAATAGAAATTAGTTAGACAAATCTTACTATTTATTTATTACATTTCGAAAGTTGTTATTGGAACAGTTCATTCTTAGCAGATTTTAGTTGTTTTTTTATCAATTGTTCAATGACTGGCTCTACAATAGGCATCAACAATTTAAATAACATTTTTAGAAATAAAATTACAATCAGAAGTAACATTATGAAGTTCTTAATAAATAAGTCAAGTCCGTTGTCATCTTACCTTATATTCATTGATTTATTTTAGGACACATTTCAAAATATTTCTGTTTTATCTTTAGCTTGTCCAGACTGACGATCCTTACATTGTCGACTCCTACTAACTCCTTTTGTGGTTCAAAGAACTTGCATATTAAATTTCTCCCTTGAAAATTTTTAAATTCTCAGGGAGAGAGATTTGATATGTGAGTTCTTTGGACTACAAAAAAGGAGTAGGAGTTGACATCCAGGGTCAACAATGTAAGAATCATCAGTCCAGACAAGCTGAAGATAAAACAGAGATGTTTTGAAATGTGTCCTAAAAGAAATCAATGAATATGAGGTAAGGTGACAACAGATTTATTTGTTAACACTATGAGGTTTTATTTAACAAACATTAAATGAATCTGATTTTACATCTAATCTCATTGTTTGTATAATATCCAGGACCGGTTTCAAAAAGCTATACCCTGGATTTTCAACTGACTGTTGATTTGATAGTTAGCAAACCTATATACCTATTCTTCCTCCCTCTGTTAGTTGATCTAAGAACTTCCAAATCAAATACTTTTCCTCGGAATTTCAAAATTCTTTATCTTGTCCTTATATTTCTGGTTGCAGATCTCCCAAACTGTGAGTTCTTTTGATTTCTCTGTTTCACTGATTTTGCCTTTAATTGAATTCTGTCCTTTTCTGGCCAAGCATGAGCAGCTACTGCAGATTTTTCTATTTCCTCATTTTTACATTTCTAAGGTGTTCCTTTATTCTAACGTTCAAGTTTCTTTTTGTTATTCATATGTAGATTTTTCACAATCCCCACATTTTATCTGATAAATTCCTGATATTTTGTCTCTATTAATTTCTTCAATTTTGTTAGTTTTCATTAGATTACTAAGGCTGAAAAATTTTTTCAGTGGCAAATTTGTTGAAACTTATTGTGTGTCAAAGGATTTTATGTAAATTTCTTAAATGTTCTTCTTTTCAGTTTGAAGAGTACTTTCTTTGCTTAATTTTTGTTTTCTGAACTTATTTATTTTCTTGTAAATCATGTTTCCTCCAAAGCAATTCTCTATTGCTACATTTATTCTCTTGATTGAAATTGTCTCTGTTCATGGGAATGTTTGCTAGTCTGTGTGTTAGACTATTGAAGATTACCTGTTAGTGTGTTGATGTAGTTGAACCCTGAAGCTTTAATATAATTATCAACGTGTGTCTTTTTCCTATAAATTCCAAATTCTATTTTTTTTCTTCTCTTATTTCTGATTAAATTTAGATCTAAAAAGTATATCTGTTTATTATTTTTTCAGTGTCCATAATAAATTTTATTATTTTACTTTGAACATTCAAAAGTTTTAAAGCTTCTTTTGTATTTATGTAAATGAATCAAATGTTAATAGCGAGTGGAGAACATATTTTTATCGATTCACCTCATATGATTTCAAATTTCTTTGATACCGACGGTTTCAGACAATATCATGTCTTTCTTCAGTCATGGCTTCCACTGATTTTTTTTCATTAGTGGAAGCCATGACTGAAGAAGGACATGATATTGTCTGAAACCGTCGGTATCAAAGAAATTTGAAATCATATGAGGTGAGTCGATAAAAATATGTTCTCCACTCGCTATTAATGATATAACCTCATAATGTTTACTTCCCAATATTAATTTCAATTGAATCAAATATTTTTATATCTCATCTCATACCAGTAATACATTGTGATTTTTCATTTCACTGGTTTCAGAAGGCATCCCTTCCATCCTCGGCCAAAACTCTGACTGTTGAACCTCCGTCATAATCACAAACTTTCCAACTGCCTCTGGTGCAGGTTTGATGAACTTAGGAAACAAAAATAAATTTTAAAATCTGAATGAAGGAATGTTAAAAATAGGGAAGTAGACAAATCTGCAGTAGCTCTTCATGCCTGGTCATAAAAATGTCAAATTCAAAGACAGATAAATTAATAAAACAAAACAAAAATCTAAAAACCTCACAGTTTGGGAAAAATCTATATTAAAAAAATAAAAAAGAGAAATTAATTAATTTTGAAATTCCCAGGGAATGTGATTTGATTTGGAGGTTCATCATTCTACCAACAGATGGAGGAAGAAGCAATGCATCACCAAGACAAAACAATGGTCATGAAAATACTCACGATGGAATACGAGGGCCATACTGAAAGTCATGAGCAACATTTTTCATATTCAACATATAAGCTTGAAAATTCCCTTATGATAGAAGTCCGTTCCAGCTGCTCGAAGACACTGACGCACTGCTTTCCGAATATCCTCCAGCGTCTCGTAGCGTTGGCCTATCATCTGCTCCTTCACAGAACCGAAAAGATGGTAGTCGGAGGGTGCCAAATCGGGACTATAGGGAGGATGTGGAAGAGTTTCCCACCCAAATGTCCTGATCTTCTTCACAGTGGCACGAGCAGTGTGAGGACGCGCGTTATCGTGTTGCAGAATGATCTTCCTTCCAGGGTGTTTGTCGTGCAATGCACGACGGAGCTTCACAAGTGTCTGGATATAGCGGGCAGCATTAATGGTTTGTCCAGGTTCAAGAAATTCAACCAGAATGCAACCTTGCAATCCCAGAAGACGCTGCCCATAACTTTCCCAACAGATTGCATTGTCTTCGCTTTTTTCTTTGATGGCGAATTCAAGTGGTGCCATTCCATACTCTGGCGTTTTGTTTCAGGCTCGTAGTGATGAAACCAGCTTTCGTCATCTGTCACAATACTCGTCAAAAAATCATCACCTTCATTTCGAAATCTCTGAAGAAGGTTATGGGTGATGGTTCTTCTCTGAAGTTTGTGGTCTTCACTCAATAAACGTGGAACCCAACGGGCACTAACTTTTCGGTAACCTAAGGTGTGAATCATTTCTTGCACTGCACTGTGTCCTACTGCAAGTTTTGTAGCGATTTCATTCACTGTGATACGCCTGTCATCTCTAATGAGCGCATCAACTCTTTCCTTGTTGCAATCCGTGGAGGCAGAGCGTGGGCGACCGCTACGTGGCTCATCTTTGATACTCGTGTTCCCATCTTTAAAATGTTTCACCCATCTCCTAACACTGCTGGCACCCATGCAGGCATCTCCGTAAGCACATTGAAGTCTTTAACAAGGAATTCAACGACAGCGCGCTGTCGAAATGAAACATTGATGTCTGCCATTTTGGAAACACTGCGTGTGGTCACATGTTAGAAGCTATGATGCCACAAAACGGCAATGTTGTGGTATAAAGTCTGTAGATTACGATCCTGCAGTTGTTTTTATTACATTGTTGAAATTTGAATTTTAACAATGGGTTGCTCACGACTTTCAGTATGACCCTAGTATAATGTTAAAGATCAAATAATAAGATTGAATGTACTGAAAATGACAAAATAAGTCATAAAAGTAACAAAAAACTTTTTTTTGTAAACTCATGTTTTCCCTTTACAGAGATTTAGGCGCTCTCCCCCTACGGGAAGAATTTGAACCATACTAATTTAGTTACACTTGTTTTCGTATAGATGTCATTTTGAGTGGTCCGTGGCCAGCGTTCCGCCTCATACTGACATCTAGGAAACCAAGGTAGTACTAGGACGGGAAAATTCGGTAAATTTTGCTTAGAGGCCTTTTCATTCAGGCTTAAGGATTTTTTACGAGCCTGAAAATCTTCAGACTCGGGACCCACGGCTTAAAGTCCCTCCCAGATGACTTGCTCCTTGGATTTTTCCATCGACCACGGCCGGGTTTGAACCCGCGACCCTCGGGACCAGAGGCAAGGAGCATAACCACTAGTCCACCGCGGCCGACAACAAAACCTAAAAATAAAAATAAAAAATAGCCTAAAATAGCAAAAAAAAATCTAATAAATATCCATTTCTATAATCTGAGGGCTAACTTCAAGATTTATATGCAAGGTAGCCATATTTGGATGACTCAATTATAAAATGACATGTTAAATCTGGGCCGTGTTCATGTTACGCACCTCCCAATGAATTTCCACTCAATCCACTGCCCTGTCTGGAACTTGTATTCAAATAGATCATTCTTATTGGTGAGATTTGAGTTTGAATGGATGTCACCTGTGTAGCCTCCAAACACAAACATGGATGTATCATGCACCTGTGTAGAGGATAAAAATTAATTACTCTATGAACTTCACAATACCTCAATAACAAAAGAATAGTAGCTTGCAATACTCACTACAGCAGAATGATGATATCTGGGAGCAGGTGGTGTTCCTGTAGCAAATGCTCTGCCCCAGGATTTCTCTTTCACATCAAATCGCAGTAAGTCATTCAGCATGCTTTTGCCATTGTCACCTCCAAATACATAGATTGCATCTTTATAAGCTACCACTGTGTGTTTGCTTCTCCTACCAATCAGAATACAAATAATGAGATCCTTATTAAATTAATATTCCTTTAGGAAGCATCATGCCATATTTGTTGTCCATTTAGCACTATCCATGGAGCATGTGTGACTTAAAGTATGTCACGGATGCGGACAACATTACTCCTTAGAGAAATGAAAGTAGGGAAAGATCTCCTAGGCCTCGAATGCTCTAATACCATCAGAGTTAAAGCAGGATTTTAATATCATAATAAATATGAAAGTTAAAGTTAATAATTTTGTTTTTTAAAATTCTTTTAATATTTACATATAACTTAAATAAAGAAAAACATCTAAATAATTCATTGTTGTTCATTGTTGAATAAAAATGTCTCAGTAACAATTAAAGAAATTGTACTACATAACAGTTTTTGTAAATAATACTTTTAAAATTGTTTTAAGTCATTGTTGTCAGAATAATAAAGCTTTCTGTTATAACTGTAATAAGAACACTTGCTTTACTTCATATTTTTAAATGAAAGTAAACTAAACTCTGATTGGATGGTAAAACAGTTAACTTTTTGATTTAACAAATCAAATTTAAACCTTATATTTAATTGACTATTAACCAATAGAATTTAAAATTACCATCATGTGATGTAATAATGTTCTTTAAAATTATAAAAGAATTACACTAGTCATTCTGCATATAACTCCTCTCCACAAAGATAGAAGCAAGAAGAGTTCTCAAGATAAAATATAATATTTAACACAAGAATAATTGATTGCAGAATAGAAAAGATTTTTTTTAATTGATAGTGAAGAATAATACCACTTAAATTTACTTAATCTGCTGGGAACCTACAAAGTGAATGAATTTGTGATTATTTCTACAAGAAACAGTTTTCAGTGATTTTAATGTGCTTTCCTATCCAGTGTACCAACTTCCGACCTTGAGAAGAGAATCCAGTTCTACCGAAAATAAAACCCAACCTTAACCAGTAATTCTTTTTCGGGACACCAATCCTTCTTCAAAATGTTATAACATCGGGCATGAAGAGAATTACTGCTTCAAAACATCGCCACAACGTGGGATAAAGCAATTACTTCTTCAAAATGTCACCACAACGTGGGACAGCAATTTACTTCTTCAGAGTCAAAAAAAAAACAAGAATTAGCCAAGAGAGGCTATGTACAGAAAAGATAAAAGTAAGGAGCAAAACACAAGTAAGTAGAAGCAATGTTTTGCTCAGCTTGGGCACCTTGTGGTCGCCATCCACATATCCCCCTAGATGGGGACCCCCGAGAAAAAGGACAGGAAAGACATTGCAGGGCTTTATTGAGAAGCAAGAGGACTAATGGTGTAAACCAAGCTCCAGCCATTTGAAAACGAACAACAACATTAAATTAATATTAAGAAGGTAAGGCTATTACTATGATTGAAATAAGTAAATTAATGTACACAATTAAACTATTGTAATCAATAGTAAAGAGAAAAATTATGTCTGAACTGGGAATCAACCCCCTTTATATAATGTTGCTCTAGATCACTGAGCTAATTCAGGCTTCCCAATTGGATAGGACCACTGAATTAGCTCTGATGTCTAGAGTATCAGCAAAGCTGAAGTTTCAGGGTTTGATTCCTGGTTTAGCCATAATTTAACGGGATCCTTAATATATTAATTTGTTACAAATTTTAACAGGACTGTAAAATTTGAGTATATTGATACATGGAGCAATGATCAGAAATCCTTGTTTCAGCCCCATGAGTTCGCGAACATATGAAAGATTGGATCATTCAAGGCTGGTTGAACACTTCATTCAGGACTAATGCTATATTACACAACTTCCTTTAGTATATATTATTCACAGATTAGAACTTCTCCTGAAAATTTCAGAGTCTTTTGGCTCCTTAAATATGAATTTTTTACCTTTGGTTCCCTATTTTAAAATACTCAGTTACATTCTTCTGATATCTGTACAATTTAGAAATCCTAGAGGTTAGAGATATCAAATGTGCAATCACTCAGAAGTGAATAATGAACACCTATTCAACTATACAGTCATTTAAGCACTAATATTTCAAAACTTGAAAGCACTGGAGAGCAAGACTACTAATGACTTCAATGAGAGAGAGAGACGGAGAACATAATCATATGTTTTGAGGAGGTCACTCATCTAATTTTATTGAAAGATGAAATAATTCCCGGTAATGAAATTCCAAGAAGAATATAGAAACAATTGGCTAGCCCATATTCAGCGCATGGATCGTCACAGAATACCAAAACAAATTCTTCACTACATTCCTCGAGGCAGAAGATCTGTGGGTCGACCTTTTCGGAGATGGCAGGAGACCGTAACGGGCCACTGGGCCTAATACTTGAAAGGACGATGATGATGATTGAAATTCCAACATAGCATTTATAGTCACAGTAGCCTTTTCCAACATTAACAAAGAAGTTTAGCCTATCAATCAATCATTCTAAATTATATAAACTCCATGGCACAGGACAGGACTAAAAACACCTTAGCCTATCATCAGGCAAATGGTCTCACATCCATATGTCCCATTTACAAGGTGGATGATCATCCAGTCAATATAAGGGTAACACATGGTCATTATGCCAGATCATCCATCTGTTATAGCTGGTTTTCTCAACCTGAAGCCACAATTTATTGTAGCTACCCAAATATTTAATGATGTCGGGCAGGCATTGGTTTCATTCTTGGGAATATTGTACGAGAAAATGTCTTTCCCCATGTGAATTCAAATATCACAATTGTGCACCAAGGCATTATAAAGATCTTCTATAATACACCATTTCTCATCTTTTGCTATGATTTAGCTGTATTGAGGAAAGTTTTGATTATTGGGGGTTGGGGTGGTCAGAGCTGCCGCCTCCTTGTGGTGACCCCAGGGCTACATTAACAAATAGTAAAATGAGCAACATATATATATAGTAGATTTTTGTGGATATATATATATATAATTAAGAAAGTTTTCCACATCATGGATTCAAGGTCGGCCTCTGGCCACTCATTCCGACGTTTCAGTATGATCCCACATGCCATTATCATAGAATGATAGGTTTGAGTCACTGGTAATGGCATGTGGATTGGTTGTGTTTAACAAAAAAATAAAGTAACATTTGTAACAAAGAAGTCATGTCAAATTTAAGCAAATGACTACAAATAAAAATTTAAAATATTTTTCTTAATTTTTTTACACCAATGCCACCAGATTGTCTTTATGACATTTCTAATATTCTCTCCTGGCATGACAAGAATTGTAACCCACTTCTTAATTTGAGGCACCTGGAAGGCAGAATTACATTACCCCGATGATATGATAGGTGATAAATGACAATGAAGCACCAGGAAAGTCCATTAAGGAAAAATTCCTATGGTCTGACAGGAAATTGAACCTGGGACCCCATGAACTATAGTCAGAAGCTCTGACTACTAGCCCATAAGGCTGGTCCTTCTTAAATAAATTAATTCAGTTCTTAAATAATTATTTAATTATAATTTAGTAAATTTGAATGCTAGAGGGGAGGGAATGCCCCCCAGGCTCTCCTCAATAGATGCCCCTGGTTTTTTTAATAAAAATTATTAAAAATTAAAGTATAAAATTAAGGAATATTTACCTAAAAGGTCCATCTCCTCAACTTTATTAGTTATTTAACTGTAGCACTTTCGGGACTAGGAATCCTGCTGATGATGGGACTAGTACCGAAAGCGCTACAGTTAAATAACTACTAAAGTTGACGAGACGGACCTTTTAAGTAAATATCCCATCATTTTATACCTCAATTTTGAATAATACCTCAACGGAACATATCGTGAATATTATAAAAGTTGAAAAATGATTAAGGATGCAGTGGAATTTAAAACAATTCTATATGTGGGGTTCTTTGTGTTGGCTTTTTAAGTGTTAGTACAACAATGTGCATAAGTATGAAGTAAAACAAATTGTTAATAATTGAAAGATGGGAATCTTGAAAATGTTATTGTTTATTGACAATAATTTGTTACCATGAATAAAAAAGTTTTTCACTGTGCAGTTCAAATGAACAAAATATATAATTCATAAATTGTTACTTCATAATTACCAGCTTAAGATGAAAAATGGGAGTAAGGGCAGAGCAAACTGAAAAAGGACTATTAAGGCAGTGATTGCTCACATTAGGCTATATAGCCAAAAAGAAGTAGAAGTGGAAAATTAAATTGTGCAACTAATGAAATAAACTTTAAACTTTGTTTTGTTAAATACGTAAAAGAGAATTTTTCCATCAACATGACAACACTGATATTATAATTTTGATGATACCTTGCTCCAACAAATTCATCACATTCTGGCATGCGTTTCCATCGATGAACAGTTTCAAATGGTCCAAAATCCAAAGTTAAACATTCTGCTGTTTCAGGCCATGTATGGTCAAAATCCATATTCACAGATTGTGCCATTGCCATGATCTGAAATTGTTATAAACATGTACGGAAATTATATATTTACACTAGTGATGGGTAATTCGAGAGTGAGTCGTTTAAAAAGAACGCTTCACTACTGTGAAGTGTCAAAAAGTTACTCACTTTCAGTGAACTGCCAGTTCAGAGTTCACTACTGCATTTTACACACACACGAAATTGGTATATATTTTTAAACGCCCACGTTAAACTTTACTTTTTGTCAATTGGTACGATCATTCATTGGCGACTTGGGATGTGGTAGGTTTTATGTCTCTCACAATTCTACACTTACAGTCCTATGCCACTGATACACTAAACACGTTTTGTACTGTTTTAAACATTTTCCAATGATCTTCAAGCTTTCTTTACAATATTTTATATTTACATAAAACATGATCGTGGATAAATTACTTCCTTGCTACTTTCCCATGTTGTTCCAATGTTGCCGTTGCCACCATTTGAAAATAATTTCAGACAATATTTAGTGTTAGTGTACGTAAAATTAGTTTATAGTTCATTAAATAGTATACATGTAAATTGCTTTGTTACGTTAGGAAATGGGAAGTTGGTTTACTCCATTTTTTTTAAGAATTTGGGAATAAATAATATGCATGTAAATTGTTTTCTTTAGTTAGAAAATGGCAAGTTAGTTAACGTCCATTTTTTTTTTTTTTTTTTTTTTTTTTTGCATTTGGAAATTTATTCCCAAAGTTGGCACTGCGATTCTGTGGAATTCATCTGAGACATGTAACCATGTATCAGAGCTAACTTCTGTATATATCATAGAGAACCGAAGTATATGTCGATAGAGAACTTATATGTTCTGTATGTTCATAAAATATGACGTGGGCTATCACTGGTTAATAGTTTCATACAGAGATAACCCGTTTTATACAAATTTCCCTAGCAACGTATGGATACCACCACAAAGTATGTAATGTGAGGACCTATCACCATCCTAACGCAACATGCTTATGTGAACTTTGTGAATTATCTTGTGATCGTTTTCATAAACATGTAAAAAACTATCCAGATCAATAATTGAGACCTGCACAGATTAACACTGTGAAAACCAAGTGTAGGAAGACACTAATTAATTGATTTTATTAAACACAATGTGTACATTTAGAGTTTTCGCCAGTCTTTTGTAATATTGGTGAGAGACTGAGTTCTGCTTTTGCATTTCATTAGGTGGTACTTCGAGCATGGTTCGTCGCAAAGCTTACATCTGCAGTCCTCCTTGGTATGACGGATTCTGACATATTTTCCCGTGGAAACCATGCGCGGCGAAGCGTGTGTATAGGTGGCGAAATTGGAAGTTCGGTCCTTTCCACACATCAGTTTTCATCGTTTCTGTGTCCATTATTTCCATCGGTATTGCATTGGCTTTGTTTTGTCTCTCTCTTTGATGGCGTCTTTATATGCCTGGGTTTCTGGTAGATTGAAGCGAAGCTTGATGTCCTCAATGAAGTAGGATTCATGTGCTATTCTGTGGGTGTAGCTGTTTCTTGTATACTTTGAGAGTGACAAGGCCCTCTTGAGATATCTGGCTTTGACATTCTCCAATTTCTTGAGGTTTTTCGCTGTTAGGTGAATCCAAATTATCTGAATACCGTATGTGGCCGCTGGTGCTACCTTGAGTTGGAACAGTGCCATCGCCGTTGGCAGGGACAGTCTCTCAAGCTTGGAGATGTCGAACATCGAATTTATTGCCGCTGTGCTCCTGTCTTGTATATGCATGGCGAACGTGGTTCCAGTGGTCTGCAGCGTCACTCCCAGGTACTTAAAGTTGGGGACTATTTCTAGGGCTGAGTCGCCGCAAATAAAGTGGTCATTTTTTGATAATCTGCCTCCTCTTCTGAACTTCATTGCTTTTGTTTGAAGCTATTTATTATTTCCATTGAATTTTCTGACGTCCATTTTCTGATATTCTTCATGGCCTCCTGCAGATCTTCAGGACTCTTGGAAAGGATGGCCATGTCATCGGCATACATTAACAGCTTTATATTTCTTGCGTTTATAGCTTGCCCAATATCGGCCGTCATAATGTTAAAGAGGACTGGGCTCAATGGGTCTCCTTGTAGGACTCCTCGTGTTTGAGCAATTTCTTTTGACATTGATATGCCATCGTAGATTGCTAAATAGTTGGTGCTGAGAATCGATTTTATTGTCTTCAGTTCGCGACTTGACCTGCCCAGTGCGTTCTCCAGCTTGTGGCAAAGTGGCTTTCTGTTAATGCTGTCAAATGCTTTTGAATAATCTATGAATATTGCATACAGGGGGGAGGGGTTTGGTTGTGCCATGCTATTTTCTATCTCAACTAGGATTTCTTGTACTGCATGTAAAGTCGATCTGCCTGGAGTGAATCCGAATTGATTCGTGGGGATGTTTGCTCGTAATCTTAGCTCGATGTGCTCTAGTATGATTTTGGAGAATAGTTTGAACATTGTGTTCTCCAAAGCGATTCCCCTGTAACTGTTTGGGTCGTCTTTCCTGCCTTTGCCTTTGTGGAGCACCACTATTATTGTCTTTCTCCATTGCTGTTCGTGTAAGGCATTCGTTGTATAGGAGGGCTAGCGGTACTGCCAGATCTTGAGACAAGGTTTTCAGGTGTTCCGCGAATATCCCATCCGGACTGGCAGCCTTGTTGTTTTTAGTATTGCTTATGGACCGAGCTACATCGTCAGGAGTGATTGGGTCGTCGAGTTGCGTTCTTGTATTATGCACGTGCGGCGCTGGATCAACTGCTGTTTCGCCCTTCTCTCCTAGTAGGTTTCTGAAGTGGGTTTCCCATTGCTCCAGATTCACGAGAGGAGTTGGGTGACGTTTCTTGGAAGACCTTAATATATGATATGGCTTAATTTCTGTTTCGGCAATTAGGATTTGTTCTAGGTATAGGTCATAGGCTGTCTTCTTTTCTTTTAGTAGGCGTTTGTACTCCCGGCGTTGTTCTGCGTAGTCCGTTAGTGCGATGTTTTCAGGTTTTCTGGCTTCGTGGAGGAGCTGTAGAGTTCTTTGTCTTAATAAATAACATTCCTTGTCGAACCATGGCTTCGCCGTGCGTGTGGCCCTGGTTACCTTATTGGTGGCCTGTGCGATGTTCTCGGTCAAGGCTGCTGTTGCTCCGTCTAGATTTCCCTGTCTCATCAATACTTATTATTGCCGGTATTTCTGCTTTGCTTGCTTGCCATTTTTCTTCGTCGATGTGTCGTGATATTTTTGTTTCTATGGTTGCAGTTTGGTCTTGGCTATCTTAGGTGACTCAGCTGGAGTTTAGTTATTACTGGTAGGTGTTTTCTAATTGCATATTTCTCTATTTTGACTTGGGCTTGTCCCTGGCTATCTGTGAAGACCAGGTCGATTGTACTCCTCCCGTTTGGAGCTATATAGGTAAATTCCTGTTCTCGGTTTAGGAGTCGCAGTCTGTAGTCTAGGAGGAAGTCTATTACCGCTTGGGTTTTTTGTGTTCCACTTATCTATGCGACAGTTGAGGTCTCCCATTAAGAATGGTTGGTTTACCGTCGTCTATGTTTCCAGAGCCCTTCCTAGGTCATCTATGATGCTCTCGGGTTCAGTGTTGGGCGCGAAGTATGCACCAATTATGTTTACTATTCTGGTGGATATCGTTAATGTGTTCTCGGTACAGATGATTCCGTTGAGGGGTTGTAAGATGCGATTTTACAAAGCAGCTTAGTCCCCCTGAGGGACGACCTTTGTCTCCTTTTTTTGGATGGGGAGTGAATTCCATAAAAGTTGGATATTTTCTGTGTCTTCCATGCAGAAAGTTTCTGAGAAAAATAGTATATCATTTTCTTGAAATGTAATTATGGGCATCGCGGTTAATACGGAGTTCAGTCCTTCCACGTTCCATTCCATTATTTTGACGTGGTCATTCGCGTTATTGTTGTTGTTCACCGTTCGTAACGTGCTATCCGGGGCACGGGGTCCCCTTTTCGGTACCGCGTTTATTACATTCCTTAAGTTTGCAGGGGTCTGTATTGTTGTTGCTGATTTTGGATTTCCGTTACATGATTGTTTGTTATAGTCGTATCCCTTGCCTTTGTTGAAGACACTAATTGTAGTCAGTTCTATGCACAACTTTGTGCGCATTTGCATGTGGATTATCGCTGGATTCGACGTAGCCGCTTTGCAGCATAGAGAACCGTGCTTGCAGCGTGTTTCCATTCCAGGGTTATCGTTCGTTTTTAGTAACGCTGGCTGTATATTTAATTTATTCTACAGAAATCTAAATTTGTGATATAGTGAATTGAAATTATGAATAATATTGAATAAACTCCATTGTTTAGATAACTGTGAAATTCTTGGAAAACAATGCCTGTAAGTGAACTATGAGTAGATTTTTATACAACAGGATATGTTGTGGGTGTGGTTAGGTTATGTGTTGTCAGTTGCTTATAATTTTTAGTGGCGTGAACAAAAATAATGCAGGTAACTATTTGATATATGTGTATAATTATGGTTATGGCGTAAAAAGTGAACATCCGAATTTCGATGCAATTTTGGTTTTAAAATCGAGGTTAGAAACACTAAAGATTAAAAAAAAAAAAAAAATTGCGAACCATCCAGAAACAAACCAATAAAATAGTTCTAACCACTACACATCTCGCTAGTTTACTATATTTATATATTTTTAGATTTGAAATTACTATTGAATCACTGAAATTCACATTATTCTGACAGGTTCCATTATTCATGAGTAAGGCAAGGTATTTAATGACCTATAAATTGGTAAAAAATGCATTTATGACCTAAAAAATACAAAACACCAACAAAAAGTTAAGAATTACCAATAAAAATATGATTTTTTAGATTAAGTACTCCCTTGATTACAGAATAACATAAAATTTAACTTAACATCAAAATATTAAAAGGAAAACATTTAAAAAAATACATATTACAGTAGGCTACCTTTTATTGAAGAAAATACATTTCAATTACACAGTGCACTTTCACAGCAATTTTGAATTGCATTAACAATCAAAACTTGGCAGAGATTTTCAAACATAAATGATTGTCTATTGTCTGCTAGTACTGACTTATAAATGGAAAATCTCATCTCTACTTTAACAGAAACAATTGGAGCATACTGAAAGCAAACAATATCTCCTGGATTTAACTCACAGTCAGCAAGGAAAAAATTTTCACCAGACAAAGTTCTGCCAATTGAACACAATGTTGTGTACCCCCTGTTCTTGGTAATACACTTCTTCATTTTCATTGACACTGTATCACCCACTTTACCAACATGCACGGCTCAAATCATTCACCACTTTATCCACCATTTGTAGCTATTCCACTAATGTCACTTCGGATTTTTCCAGTGAAGTTATGGCATCAGGAAGGAATCCAAGGATGTGGTCGGTTTTATGTCTCTCACATTTCTACACTTACAATCTTATGCCACTGATGCACTAAACACTTGTAAACACGTTTTGTACTGTTTAAACATTTTGCAAATGATCTTCAAGCTTTCTTCACAATTATTTTATATTTATATTATTTACGTAAAACATGATCGTGGATACATTACTTCCTTGCTACTTTCCTATGTTGTTCCAACGTTGCCACCATTTGAAAATAATTTAAAACTATATTTAGTGTTAGTGTACGTAAAATTAGTTTATAGTTCATAAAATAGTACACATGTAAATTGCTTTGTTACGTTAGGAAATGGGAAGTTGGTTTACGTCCATTTTTAAGCATTTGGGAAGAAATAATATGCATGTATTGTTTATTTTTAATTATTTCACTCACCTCATACTTCATAATGCATAGCAGACCCTGGGTTTCTTCACGTAATTTGTGACATTGTCAATGCTGCGTCACGTTCACAACTGACGTCCAACGGCCTTCTATCCTGCAGACTGACCTCCGCGCCATCTGGTGGCCGACCGAAGAATTTCCAAATCAGTCCTCTTTCTTTATAACCGGGTATTTCAAAATTCATAGTTGTATTTTCATTCTTGCATATGTAAATTTTTTTCCCAAATTGTGAGCTCCTTCGGTTTTTTTCCAATTGTTTAAGTAATTTTGTTTTGGTTTCCTATTCTTGATGTTTTTTCTGACCAGGCATGTGCAGCTATTGCAGATTTTTCGTTTTTTCGGTTTCTTCCATTTTTAAACATTTCTGAGGTGTTCTTTTAATCTTGTATTTAGATTCCTTTTTGTTTTTCCTATGTATATCTTTTCACCAATCTTTACAATTAATTTGATAATTCCCGATTTTTTGCAGTCTTCAAATTTTTTCATTTTTGTTGTTTTTTATTAAATTACCTAAGCTGTAATCATTTTTCGGTGCTAATTTTAATGTTGAATTTGTTTGAAAATTTTTTGAAACTTGTCAAATACGAAAGGATGGTATGTGAACTTCTTGAATTTTTTGCCTATATTTTTATCTGTCTGATAAAAATATAGGCAAAAAATTCAAGAAGTTCACATACCATCCTTTCGTATTTGACAAGTTTCAAAAAATTTTCAACAAATTCAACATTAAATTAGCACCGAAAAATGATTACAGCTTAGGTAATTTAATAAAAACCAACAAAAATGAAAAATTGAAGACTGCAAAAATCGGGAATTTATCAAATTAATTGTAAAGATTGTGAAAAGATATACATAGGAAAAACAAAAAGGAATCTAAATACAAGATTAAAAGAACACCTCAGAAATGTTAAAAATGGAGAAACCGAAAAATCTGCAATAGCTGCACATGCCTAGTCAGAAAAACATAGAATAGAAACCAAAACAAAATTACTTAAACAATTGGAAAAACCGAAGGAGCTCACAATTTGGGAAAAAATTTACATATGCAAGAATGAAAAATACAACTATGAATTTTGAAATACCCGGTTATAAAGAAAGAGGACTGATTTGGAAATTCTTCGGTCGGCCACCAGATGGCGCGGAGGTCAGTCTGCAGGATAGAAGGCCGTTGGACGTCAGTTGTGAACGTGACGCAGCATTGACAATGTCACAAATTACGTGAAGAAACCCAGGGTCTGCTATGCATTATGAAGTATGAGGTGAGTGAAATAATTAAAAATAAACAATATTAAAGAACCTCATAGTGTTATTTCCTATCTACATAACTTAATATGCATGTAAATTGTTTTCTTTAGTTAGAAAATGGCAAGTTAGTTAACGTCCATTTTTTTTTGCATTTGGATATTTATTCCCAAAGTTGGTAACGCCGACTACCGGAATCTATATTAACCATTACAGCAACTCGCGCATGCGCGCTGCGATTCTGTGGAACTTAGAAGAATTCCTGAGAGACATAAAACCGACTTTTTCCGGAATCCAAAATTAGTATATATGTAAGAAAGTTTACCAGCAATTTCTTTATCAGCTAACAGTTCTTGCGCCTTTTTTTATTGACACAGACTCACCATTATCAAAAGAATCGACTACATTCTTCACAAAGTCAAAATTCTTGCTATAATAACTGCAAGCTTGGAGCCATGTTCCCCATCTAGTCAAAACAGGTGAAAAGGGCAATTGGATTTCTGGAGCCTCTGTTATGAATGCTAAAATTCGAGTGGGGCTTTCAGGAATACTTTCTTCACGCATCCAATTAATTTATCTACTTCAGGAAAATTTGCACATACCTCTTCCACGACCCGGTGTAATGCATGCGCTAAACACGTCATATGCACCATTTTTGGGTACAGTGCACTTAAAGAAGCAGCTGCTTTCATCATATAGGGTGCTGCATCTGCTATAAAAAGCAATACATTGGAATTTCGAATCCTATCAGGCCAAAGTATTCTCAATGCATGGTCAAATACTGAGCTGATTGTTGAGTAGTTGACTTTGTCCAGCTGCTCACAATGTAGTAGAAATTGTTCTCCAGGGCTGTGTGCTTCTAAAACTCCAACAATAACATTTGCTACATAACGGCCCATAGAGTCTGTTGTCTCGTCAATGGATACAAATACATTTCTTTCTCCAATCCTTTCTCTTATTTTGTGCAAAGTTTTGTCATAGCACAGAGCTACGTAGGTTCTTCTCAATGTTCTGGGATCTGGAATTAATTTTCTGGTCTCCTCTTCTAAGAAAGTTCGCAGCTTAGGGTGATTCAATTTGTGAAGTGGAATATCAGCAGATAGAAAAGCTTCACATAGTTTCTCACAAAATGGCGAAAACATTGAACAAGTTTCCCCCAGAAGCATTTGCTGTAAGTTTACACTGGATTTTTTTTTTCAAGTCGCTGCAGACCATGTTTATGTTTCTCCCGTGACATGTGTTGTTCTACCATAAACTTCTTTTCAGCAGCCACTCTGGATATGCTTTCCTTCGGGTCGCACGAAAATTTTTCTAAGTTCTATAGAATCGCAGTGCGCATGCGCTAGTGCTCCAATTATCCCAGGTAGATAAATGCAACCTCCAGCAGTTGGCGGTATATATATGTGAAATCAGTATGACCAACATTGACACAAAATTCCCAGAACTTGTCTAAAAATGTATAATTTATTTTACGTATCAAATCACTTTTAAAAAGCAAGGAACCTAAAAGCTAACCAAACCTAAATCAATTACTGTAACACAAATCAATTACTCTAACGTAGGTGAAATCCAGGGAACGTGGAATCACATTTAAAAAGCAAGTTCGGGTTGTTGATGGTGGCAATGCTGGAACAACATAGGAAGTGGAGGGAAAATAACAAAGAGTAGGAAGTAAGCAATGTAGCACGACCGTGTTTTACGCAAATATATAAATATGAAAAAAAAACTCGTTGCAACGTTGGAAGATGTTTAAAATGTGTTTAAAAGTGTTGCAAAATGTTTTAAACGTGTTTAAAAGTGTTTAGTGCATCAGTGGAATAAGATATTAAATTGAAAAATTTTTGCGACCTGAAGGAAAGCACAGCCACAAATCTTGCAGAATAAAATATGACCATCCGTTGAAAAAACATTTTCTCCATATTTTGAAACAAATGCCCTCAATTTAACACTATCAGTTTCCTTTACTTTAGGCATTTTACTCTTAACCTGTTCATACAGATCGCTAGAAACAACCAACCTCCTCACTTAACAGCATAACAATGGGAGTGTGGGCAAGTCCATTAAGCACATTCCTTGAAAAATAGGGGTAGAAGCTAGCATAAGCTCTAAGTAATTGAATAAAATTCCTAGAAGTGGGCAAGTTCATTATGCACATATCTTAAAAAAATAGGGGTAGTAGTTAGCAAAGCATCTATTTATTCCAAGAAATTGTTTTGACAGGGAAAAATACTGAATTATAATAAAGATCTCAATTCAAATACAAATAATGTCACAACATTCCGCAAAAGTGTAAAAAATGCTCAAAATGACCTAAAATATAGAACAACAGTGCACATGCGCCAGAGTTTATAGAGCCAGCAATAACCCACAATCGAACAACATATCAATTATCATCCTTGTTTACTATTGGTCGCTATGAAATTTAAATTACCAATATTTGCAATAAATCCCCAAATCTATGTTTAAAAAATATATTAATAATATTAAAATTACCAAACGTTTATTAAAAATGGGTGTACACTTACTTATAACTCCCTAACCTGATCCAACCAGCGATAACCCAAAACAGCGATAGAAAAATCGTAGACTAAGTAATATACTCTGTGGAGAAAATAGCACTTAGCATCACACTATTGTCTAACAGTGTCATAATATTGTGATTTGCATATTTAAATAAATACTTCAAAATTGTGCAATAATGTTATAAAAATTGTTTGAAAAAGTTTAAAATATTAAATAATGTTAGTAAATACAGAAGAAGAGCTATAGTTTACAACAATATAACTGAAAAATCAAGCGCTAGTAGAAGTGCAGTTGAGCTGATAGGTTTTTTTTGTACCATAAAACAGGGATTTACATGTACATAAATTATAAGCACATTATTTCTTCAGTTGACATTTGCTTCTGTTTCAGGCATATCATTCTGGTTTTTTGGAGTACAACCAAATGGTTGGAAACATGGCACTTCTTCCATTCAGGACTCAGTTTCGTGGTCCAGCACCAACTTTCACTAAAGAAAATGATATAATAGATGAATCGCTTTATTTTTTCAAAGCTAATGTTTTCTTTAGAACTTATGAAATAAAGGTATGTAATTTAATGATAATCTTAACTGAAACAGACCATTTTGTTTTATTGCCGAATTCTATTGTTAGGATTCAAAAGATACATGATCCTTGCTATGTTGTCAGAATAAAGTGTGTAAAAATTAGTCACTAGAAAAAAAAACAATTTTTTTATTGTTTTTTGTGGCCTTTCATACATAAAATATTCTCTATTATGCATTGTCTGATGTCAATCCATAGCATCCATCCATGATTGCTTCATACAGGTATCCAAGAATTCATGTTCACAAATTTAGAGGATTGCACAAGTGTCTAAGGCCAGTATTCAAAAACCAAGCTCTCTAGGCCATGCCATCTCCATCTTCCATAAGCAGAGGCTCTCATCTTTCAATTGTTCCCAGATTTTTTTATAATAAATATCTTGTTAGCACATGATGTTGAATAGTATGAGCCAGTTAGAGTATGTTCTGCATAACCCACATAATTAACCATGGAGAAATGGGCTGAGAGTCGCTCTTCATGTAAAATTTTTGTTGAATACTGGCTTAAGATAAACAATGAGGTCTACTCTACCTAATTGCATTTGTTAAAGACTCTTATATTGGATGTTGGTGTGGTAACTAAATATTAAAGGAATGCATTCTGTATGATTTGTCAGTATTTTATTATTATCTAGTAAGCTGGTTATGTCTGCTTTCCATTTAAGTGGGCTCATACACCCAGCACGAGGTACATATGCACACACATCATTAGTTTACAGTAAATAAACTATAAAACATACAATTATGAAAATTTGCACATAGGTAGTATACACTATTGGCTTTCATTTGATATTAAAAATTGTTATTATTGAAGCAACATTTTTGTAATTGCAGGAAAATAAAATTTGTATAATTTCAGTTTCTTATATATCAGCTGCTGCTATTTTGACAACTGTTTTCCCAGCATTACTTGTTTTAGGGCAAATTGTCCACACTTTATTATTATAGGACTCGTTTGAATTTTGAGTGTGGCCCTTCAAGCACCTTCTTAGAAGTTATGTAGATAGGAAATAACACTATGAGGTTTTTTTAATATTGTTTATTTTTTATTTCACTCACCTCATACTTCATAACTTCTCGCAAACCCAGGGTTTCGTCACATCATTTGTGACTTTCTCAGTGCTGTGTCACATTCACAACTGACGTCCGACGGCCTTCTATCCTGCAAACTGACCTCTGTGCCAACTGATGGCTAATTGCAAAGGATAATGGTTTTCAAGAGAAGATGATACACAAGAAAATAAATAAATTTAAAGAACAAAAAATGATTAATGAAAGTACTCTTCAGACAGATAAAAATATTGGTAAAAAATTCAAGAAGTTCACATACCATCCTTTAGTATTTGACAAGTTTAAAAAAATCTTCAACAAATTCAACATTAAATTGGCACCGAAAAATGATTACAGCTTAGGTAATTTAATAAAAACCAACAAAAATGAAAAGATTCAAGACTGTAAAAAATCGGGAATTTATCAAATTAATTGTAAAGATTGTGAAAAGATATACATAGGAAAAACAAAAAGGAATCTAAATACAAGATTAAAGGAACACCTCAGAAATGTTAAAAATGGAGAAACGGAAAAATCTGCAATAGCTGCACATGCCTGGTCAGAAAAACATAGAATAGAAACCAAAACAAAATTACTTAAACAATTGGAAAAACTGAAGGAACTCACAATTTGGGAAAAAATTTACATATGCAAGAATGAAAATACAACTATGAATTTTGAAATACCCGGTTATAAGGAGAGAGGACTGATTTGGAAGTTCGTCGGTCAGCCATCAGATGGCACGGAGGTCAGTTTGCAGGATAGAAGGTCGTCGGATGTCAGTTGTGAACGTGACACAGCATTGAGAATGTCACAAATGATGTGACGAAACCCTGGGTTTGCAAGAAGTTATGAAGTATGAGGTGAGTGAAATAAAAAATAAACAATACCTTCTTAAAAGTTCTGTTTTTGAAAGGTCTTTGAAGGTAGGTCTTATGGCATTCATAACAGTCATTGGTATTGGATGTGGATGTTTATATGCTGCTTCTCTACCCTCTGCCTGGGCTTGTCGATATCCACACCCAGTGGACACATATAGTGCTGGGGATTGGAGTCTGTTGAAGCTTCATGGTACCGGATAGTCTATATTGTCTTCCTCATATTGTCAAGGTTCTCTTTATTTTCCCTAATAGCATTGCCATAATATCTTTGTATTTTATCTATAATGGCATCTGTTAGTCGACCAGCACCACCAATGCCTTTCCCATCTTCTAATTTAGTTCCAGTCAATTTCTTCTTCAACTGCCTAAGTCTGTACCCCATTCTTTTCTATACATGACCCACACATTCAATTTTTTTAATTGTGATGCCAGGTCCATATGGCATAGAGTCATACACAGTTTTGAAACTGGACATATCACCGTCTCCTATGTACTCTATATATTTTACATTATGCCGCTCTTGGGTACGATTGAAAATGTCAAGCAAGCCACGACATTCCATACTGGCAGAGGTACCTTTGTGATTCGCCCTGCAGGTGGCACTATGCCCTTCAAGCCATGCATTATATTTAGGGCCTCTTTTGGGATCTTTCCATTGCTGACATATTCTGCAGTAGGAAGATTTGACTTTTAAATCAACTACCTTCCCACTTTCAGCTCCAATTACAGATACTATGCCATACCTTGACATGTGGCCTCTGGTTTTCCATTTGCTATCACCAGAAACAGAAATCTCACGTTTCTGAGGGTCTGAAGAAAGCTGTATTTCTTCTTCTACTTCTCTTTCCATGGATTCCTTTGCTGCTATCTTTGTACTTTCAAAATGTTGTTCTGAATGAGAGTGAACATACTCTGTCTAACAGGAGGCGGAAGATTCATAACACCACAAAATATTTCAAGGCTTGTCAGACCCTGACCAAGGGACCTCATACCATAAACAGCCCTTCTGTTTATTTCTGACCCACCGTTTACAAGAAGACTATTAAGGAACTTTTTATTTTCACAAAATTAAATGTGCTTGCTAAACCCTTCATATCAGTTTCAACTAATTCTACTTCACTATGGCAATTTTTACAACACGGATTATTACTAATGGCATTCACCAAAATGGAAAAATGAATGTATCTGTAACCTAAATCATTACTTTCAACTGTATCATTACCACTTTGAACATGTGTTGATGGAGCACTGGTAACCTCAAAACCAAATTTCCTGGTAGATGCACTTTTGGGTGTTTCACTATTCATATCTTCAGTTTTCTGGTTTGTATATCTTCTTCTTCTTCCTTCCAAGTATTAAGGCCTATAGAAAATTTTCCCTCCAGCGTTTTGATCTTTCCGGGAAATTCTCGTATAAGACTTGAAAGCATAATAATAGTCCCTTCGATTGGTTGCTGGCCAAAGGAAGGCAAGACCACTGATGGGGCTGCCATCTTATAGCCTCTGGTCAGGCTTTTCTAGAGAAGAAAAGAAAATAAAGGAAAGAAGAAATGGAAGAAAGGAAAGACTCCCTAGCCCTCGTATGCCCTAATAGCATCAGGGTTGAAAAAACAAGAGTTAACCAAGAGAGGTTAGATAGTAAAGTTAAAAGAGTGTTAAAGATAAAAGTAAGGAGCAAAACACAAGTAAGTGGAAGCAATGTTTTGCTCAGCTTGGGCACCTTTGTGGTCGCCATCCACATACCCCCTAGATGGGGACCCTTGAATTTCCATGAAAATGCCGCTTCTTACATCTTGAAATATTTCCCTTATTACCCATTTTATTACTAATGAGCACGCCAATATCACTTTAATAAACAAAACATACACCTCTGATAGAACACAATAACATGTGGATACAAACCAAACAAAAGAATACAGGAAATATATCTCCTTGGTCAGCGATTGTAAGACAACCATTCTATTATCTATGGAATCCGCCATTTTATGTCAAATAAATGCACGAAATTTAAAACCAGGAATCTGATTAAAAGATAAGAAAAACTTCAACTAGTTGAACGTAGACCATCTGCTATGCCCATCCAACTGTCAACCAGCACACATTGGCATTTAACATTATATATCTCGACAAAAACAGAAGATATCATCACAAAATTTCAGAAATATGTACATTAAAGTATGCTCTTTCAAATGAGACCAAAAACAAAAAATTGAAAATTTTGACCTGTTATGGTGTATGAGCCCTCTTAACAACAATGAAGCTAAGCTAATGCAATCTCATACAGTAATAAGGGAAATAGCTGCGTATACTTCCTATTTGCCTTTATAATATCTAGTTCTTTCCCCAGTTGTCAGGAATTTGGTAATGTAGTGTGTCCTGAAAAATGTGTTCACCCTTTATACAGTAATGTTGTTCATATGAACTTAAGTTCAATGGTGATACATTATAGAACATCCTTCTCAATGGTAATCCCATCTTAACAAGAAGAGTTTGCCAGATGAGAAGGCTTGTATAGGCTACCCTTATAAATACCAGCCATGCTGGACAGATTGGAAAGTAAAAGCCAAACAAAGACAATTACCTTGGTCCTCCAGGAATTGGAACTTGCCATTGTATATTGTAGTGAAGAAAAAGGTTGGAACATCCTAGTAGCCTATCCAAGAAGAGGAAGTAAGCAGCTTATATAATTAAATTAATATTGAGAAGCTAAAGCTATTACTATGATAGAAATAAGTAAATTAATAAACACAAATTATTGTAAATCAATGGTAAAGAGAAAAATTTTTGCCTGAACCGGGAATCGAACCCCGAACCTTTAGCTTTCCGTGCTAATGCTCAGACCACCGAGCTAATCCAGGCTTCATTCCCATCCAAGCAAGAATCCTTCCTTTACCTTTACTCTACTGGTCCCACATTCAATTGCAATGAATCATCATTCACAAATACACAATGAATGGCTTCTACCTGAAGAAGCCATTCATTGGAAAGCTAAAGGTTCGGGGTTCGATTCCCGGTTCAGGCAAAAATTTTTCTCTTTACCATTGATTTACAATAATTTAATTGAGCTTATATAATCCAGAGCGAATGATTTCATTATCAAGTGCTCGACATTAGATATCAACCAACCATATTTAAAGGATGACACTATGAGGTTTGTTTTAAATAATATGAGTTGGAAAATACACGACTCATCTCATATTTGTAGATTTCTTGAAGACCCGGGTTTTGACACACTATTTGTCATTGTCAATTCTTTCTAACTGTTGAGTCGGCAGTTGGTGATTTTGTAGGTTGATTTCTGCTCCCTCTGTTGGCTGACCGATAAACTTCCAAATTAATTTTTTCTTTTTTCCTGGGAATTTCAAAATTAATTATTTTCTTTCTCTCAAATTGTGAATTCTGTAGATTTATCTAACTGTTTAAGTAATTTGGCTTTTGCTTCAATTCTGTGTAGTCTGCATATCCATATTAATTGATAATACAAATTGATGAACATGTTCCAGACACTGATAAATTAGTAAATAAAAAAAATGTGTCAGAGGCATTTACAGTGTGAGTACATTTTTATGGATATTATCTATATTATAAAATAAATAGGTATTCTGAAAATTGTGACCTCTACATTTTTGACAATATTGCTTTTTACAAGTTTGTTGATAACATGAGACATGTCCAACTCTATCATAATATGACATCATGCTCAAACATAGGTGAAAACCAGTGTACAGACATAAATGAAAACTTAATAAGTCATAGTTTTAAAAAAAACTAAAACAACACGCTTTATTAGAAAACTGAACTAAAAAAATGAAAAATAATTTTAATTTTCCAACACACTTGGGATAACTAATTTTACCATCACAAGCATGGTGTTCTCTTTATCTTATTAATATATTTGATAATAAACAGATATTTGCAATAGTAAGTCTCTAAGAAGAAAATTAAAAATCATAACAACCAAACACCCATGCTTTTGATGGTAAAATTATTTATCCCAAGCGTGTTGGAAATTAAAATTAGTTTTTTCATTTTTTTCGTTCGGTTTGTCTAATAAAAGCGCGTTGTTTTAGTTTTTTAACCAAACTATTATTTATTTTTTAGTTTACAATATTTTCCCGTATAAGCTCCAAAATGTTAAAATCTCTTTAAAGCTTTAAATTCGATTCTATTGATTTTAGTATGAGCTGAACGTAAAACTATTCTAAAAAATCCTCCCAGCCAGATTTGGAACCAGCAACCTATTGTTTACTGAAAGTATCTACCACTAGAGTGTACCCCTCTCTAACCAACTGAAGCTCTGTACAACCTCGATTGACTAAAAAGTCGACAAGGTCCGCAACCTATTATATACCAGTTTTATTTTTTTTGATTTTTCTGATTATTCTGTCTGCTTTCCAGGAATTCTAGAAACAAAATATGAAATTGGTTGTCTTGTCACGGGTCTTTATATAAGTACCAACAACCCCAAAGTTTCATAGTTGATCCAATGTTTATAATTGGGTGAAAATCCGTGTTCAAAAGATTTCGCATTCAATAGATACAAAGACACTTTTTTTGATTTTCTGATGATTCTGGCCAGGATTTTAGAAAACAAATATGAAATTATTGTATTGTCACGGGTCCTTTACAAGTATACAAAGTTTCAAGTCGATCCAATGTTTATAAGTGGATGAAAATCGTGTTCAAAAATTCCATTACATAGATACAAAGACACTTTTTTTGATTTTCTGATGATTCTGGCCAGGATTTTAGAAAACAAATATGAAATTATTATATTGTCACGGGTCCTTTATACATATACAAAGTTTCAAGTCGATCCAATGTTTCTAAGTGGTGAAAATCACTTTAAAAGATTCCGTTACATAGATAGATAGATACAGGTCAAGCTAATATAAAGCGTGTAAAAATAATTAAATTATGAAATCAATCATGTAATTATTTTTATAAAATAGGTTGATCCTATCTTACAGAGTCACAAACCTATTGAAAATATCTTTGTGAAAAAGATGACATTCAATTAGCTCAGCCAATAGCTGTTTATGGATTGAAATATTTACCAAATATGAGAGAGAGCATTGTGAACTGGTGAAGGGAATTGTTAGCACTAGGAAGAACAGCTTATAAGTTTCCTTGAATATATCTGTTTTCTTGCAATGGGTTTTCTAAGTTATACATTTTTTGTAATTTTCATCATATGTTTACAAAAGACAACTCATTTTGTTGTAACTGATGTAAAGAAGTGGAGGAAAAACTGGTTGATTTTAAAATTTTGAAAGGTCCACAAGGCAAACAAATTGTAGTTTGTTACAATCTTGAAACCAGATATTTAATTTGCATCAAAATATTGTCAAGTATTTCAAAATAGGACTCAAGAATTGTGTTAGGCATCTTATCATTTCTTTTCTTGAATGAGATGCACAAAGAAATTAAACATAGGCTCAATTCTGGAAATGGGTGCTATTATGCATTGCAGAGACTCTTGATGTCCCAACTCCTTTCAAAAAACGTTAAACTGAAAATATATAAAAACTATTATTCTACCAGTTATATTATATGGGTGCGAAACATGGACTCTTACTTTAAGAGAGGAAAGGAGATTACAAGTATTTGAGAATAAAGTACTTAGGAAAATTTTTTGGACCAAAGAGAGATGAACAGACAGGTGAATGGAGAAGACTACATAACAATGAACTACATGGTCTTTATAGGAAGCCAGATATAATAAGAACAGTTAAGTCTCGTAGACTGCGATGGGCAGGACATGTTGCACGTATGGGGAATGGGAGACTTGCATGGAAGCTTCTTGTAGAAAAGCCAGAGGGAAAACGCCCAGTTGGTAGTCCAAGAATGAGGTAGGAGAATAACATTAACTATGATTTGAGGGAAGTAGATTATACAGGTAATGATTGGAAAGCATTAGCTCAGGATAGGGATGTATGGAGAGCTTATGTCCGCGCGGCCATGAACCTGCCCCACTTTTGCAATTTTCATATGATATCGTGAAAGGCTATCAAATAAGCATTCTAATTCTTCATAGAACTCATCCTTGATCATGACATCTTTATCTTCTGTGGGGGCATGTACATTTACAATTATAAAATCATGTCGTTTACCCTTTAGAATTATGTATGATATCCTATCACTAACAAACTTAATTATTTCAGATAGCGGATAGGATCCTCCTTCTGACTAAAAAACCCGTTCCAAATGCAGGTCTTTCTGCACCCCCGTAGTTATAATGCAAAGCTTCCTGATTCCTGACTACCTTCTCCTGGCCACCCAACTTCCTGTAAAGCGATTATATCCAAGGGCGATTTATCCAATTCCCGCATTAATATCTCTAGTGCCCCGCTATTGTATAAAGTTCTAATATTCCATGTTCCTAGGAACATGTCCCTGTGTTTGAGCCTTTGGCATGGGTTCCCTGAAGTAGTCCCCGCCCGGAGAACCGAATGGGGGACTATTTGACCTCCAGAAAATTTTACCCCAGTTGAACCCATGTCCACATTTCTTGATGGTTGTATTTTTACGGTGGAAAGATCGTCACTCTTTCGACCAAGGTACTTTTTTCGTCTGGCTTATCACCTTTGACCAGTCCGGCATAGGTAACCCTTTCGGCAGCATTTATTATTAGGCGTATTATTTATTACAAGATATAAGCCACTCATAAATAACAGTAAAATTTACAGAAATAGGGGCGGGTTTTATGGTTATGTTTCAGATGTAACATTTATACTATAATGTTATGTTGCTGGGTCCTGCGCCATAGCCGAGTGGTTAAGGCAAGATGCCTTGGTGCAGAGCTACAGGACATGTGCTGGTTTGATCCCCATGGGGGAAGAAATTTTCTCATGGAATTTCGGCCAGTATGAGACCGGTGCCCACCCGGTATCATGAGGAATTTGTGTAGCTACAAATAAGTAGCAGCTCCAGGTTGTGAAAACAGCTATATTAGCTGAGGAACAAAACATGCTAACCATATGTCACCCCAACACTTGCTAATCACCTCTGTGATTAGCACATGTAGATGTGAGGCTAGCAGTCAGCTGGTAGGCTAAGAGCCTTCTAGGCCTGTCGTGCCATGGAGTTTAATTATGTTGCTGGGAGGTACTTACGACCACTAATAAATTTGCTATGTGTTATTATTGTTTTAGAGTGAAGCAGATAGAGTGCTTATTTATATCACGCTGTACATCACAGAATGTCTCAAGAAACTGCAGAAGTGCAGCAACAAGAACCAGGGTTTGCAGGAGATGTATACACTTGCAATATCAAAGTTTGACATTCCTGGAGAGCCAGGTTTCCCTCTCAACTCTGTGTATGCTAAACCTGTCAACTCTACTGAAGCAGGTATAATGTTTCATTCTTCTTCTTCATGGTTTAGGCTTATTTACTAGCCTGTTCTGGCTCCAAATTGCTGCTCTTTCCATCTTTTCCTTGGTCTTCCCAAGCTTCTTCTTCCTCGTGGTAAATAGTTGTATGCTGCATTTGGTATTCTATTCTCAGTCATCCTTGCCAAGTGTTCTTTCCAGTTTGTTCTGTATTTCTCTATTGTTGAGTTTAATTCCTCTATTTTTAGTTGTTGTCTTATTTCTGTGTTATATTTTTTTGTCTGTTCTTTGATATCCATAATGTTTCATATAAATTTAATTCAGAAAAGAGAAGGGAAGTTTAATTGAAGGGCTTAGGGCAATAACATGATAAGCCATTTATTGTTCTTTCTGAGATATAAGGATTTTAATGTTTCAAAAAATTATAAATACTAATTGGGCAGTATTGTTGTTAATACATTATGTGCCTCATCACTGGCACATTTACAAATGATTTTATGGATATTTTTAATACATTTATTTGCTATCATTGTAATAAATGACATTTCTTAAAACACAATGTGGCTTATGTTACTGCCCTAAGCCCTTCAGTTGGTATTTGAATTTTTATCTATAAGTAATTTGTTAACTGCAAAATTATTATAAAAAATTCCAATATTCAGAAACTGTAAAAAAAAGTAAACAGGTTCCTCAGCAAGTCAAATTTGTGGTCCAATTTTACTGGTTTACAGACTATATTTTTTTTTTTATTTTAATTAAAATATATGCATTCAGTTTTGTTGCAATAAATCGAACATGGCAGCTGTTTAAACAATTTTTATATATGGATTTTGGGTAAACTCTCACTCCTAATTATCAGATTTCGGTGATTTTGGGAAAATACCTTTCTAGTTTTATTTCAATGGCACGTAACTAGTATTGTTCCAAAAAAAATATATTAAATTTTGGCCACTAGAGCGATTTTTTAAATTTTGCTTCAGATGAACCCCACTCCTAATGGTCTGATTTTGCTGTTAACAACCTTCACTTTACTCTTTTTAATTGATTACTATTTGCCAAGTCAGTTCCAAAAAAAATTTAGCCACTAGACAGGTAGACACACACATATATATATATGAATAAGAAAGTTTTCTTGGGTTTTCCGTGTCTTGGATTCAAGTTCGGCCTCTGGCCACTGATTCCGACGTTTCGGCATGATCCCACATGCCATTATCAAGGAATGATAAGTTCGAGTCACAGGTTTAGGTCTTATATAATTAAACATATAGAATTTTTGCTGTGGTCCGTTTCCGAAGACGTACACCCATCCAAGGTTTAGTTCTTATGTAGTTAAACACCTTCAGTTTTCAGTGTGGTCCATGTCCGAAGCCGTACACCCATCCAAGGTTTAGTTCTTATGTACGGCTTCTGAAACGGACCACACAGAAAAACTGAAGGTGTTTAACTACATAAGAACTAAACCTTGGATGGGTGTACAGCTTCGGAAACGGACCATGCTGAAAACTGAAGGTGTTTAACCACATAAGAACTAAACCTTGGATGGGTGTACGTCTTCGGAAACGGACCACAACGAAAACTCTATATGTTTAATTATATAAGACCTAAACCTGTGACTTGAACTTATCATTCCTTGATAATGACATGTGGGATCATGCCGAATCGTCGGAATCAGTGGCCAGAGGCCAAACTTGAATCCAAGACGTGGAAAACTTTCTTATCCGCAAAAATCTGCAATATAACATATATATATATGTTATTGCCATTTTTGGTATGAACTAGGTAGGATCAATGAAGATTTGTAAACATTAAAAAAAATTCATGAGAACATAATAGCCACTTTCCTTTGAAATTCAGTAATATAATTTAAATTTGTTATACCATAGCTCTAAAGAATCGAGGCTAATTGAAGTGGTTGGTGTCACTGACAAAAGCTCCATTTACATAAGGTTGATCTTCAGAAAGTAGTTCCATGCTGTAGCCGAGTGGTTAAGACAAGAAGCCTTGGTGCAGAGCTACATGACTTGCACTGGTTCTAGTCCCCATGGGGAAAGAAATTTTTTCATGGAATTTCAGCCAGTATGGGACCGGTGCCCACTCAGCATCGTGAGGCATTTGAGTAGCTACAATAAGTAGCGACTCCAGGTTGAAGAATACCAGCTACAACAGCTGGGGAACCTGACATGCTGACCACATGTCACCCTTGCTGGCAGGCCAAGGGCTTGGAGAAAGACTTGCTCCTTGGATTTTTCTGTCCTAAAAATCCATCGATCCCGACCAGGTTTGAACCAGCGACCCTCGGAACTAGGAGTAAGGAGCATAACCATTAGTCCACCGTGGCTGACTCCCTATATATACACTGTCATATATATAATTTAACTACATTTATCTAGCATCACAACTAAGAGATAAATATTGAAAAATTATGAGAACAGAAATATTATGGTATTATATGATTTTTAGTGAGGACATACCATAAGTGGAAGAGAAGACCCTACGGTCTTAACTTCATCAGGTAAAATAAATAAATAAAAATAGTATAATTGGTTAAGACAATGTGCTAAAAGCTGGAAGGTCAGGGTTAGAGTCCCAGTGCAGTCAGGATTTTTAAACTGATCTAAATCTTAGGCAGCACCATGACCCTGGTGTTGATTCAGCCTCAAAATGGAAATGAGTATCAGACTATGTTTTGGGGGTAAAGACAGCTGTCGTTCACAAAGGACTGACAACCTGGCTAACTTCTCCTAGTGATTGACTAGAAAGGTGGGAGCCTTAACCTCCTACTACCCCAAGGGCCATCATAAAATAAGCCATGTAACATTTCCAGGCCACAGTATCATACAGTATTTATGTATACGTCTTCATGTGCTATGCATCTTTCACAGGGAACAGTTCTGAGTACCACTCTCTTGAATATTTATTAAAATGACTTGCCTGAAATTTTAAATATCCTAACAGTTAGTATAATGATATTTGCTGATACCATAATCTGGACCTCAAGACACAATAAATATCATGATTTACAACAGGAACTAGCAAACTTCCTAAGTTTCATAAATGGACTGAAGATAAAGTAATGCTTGTAACACTGAAAAAAAAACTGTTTTTTATCATATTTACTTACTGGGATGGAAAGCTAGAAATCAGATTTGCATTACAACAACATACCTGTTGTGCAAAACAATCTCAATACTTATCTAGATGTCATATTAGATCGTAAATTGTCTTTGAAAAAATCATGTAGAGAAAGTAAGTGAAAGAGAAATAAAGAGAATAAACATCCTCAGAATTTTATCTGGAATAAAATGGGACAGTTCTAGAAAAATTTTAAATGCTACCTTCAACACATACATAAAACCCACTCTACAATATTGTAGAGAAATTCTTATAATAGCACCTAGAATGGAGGAAAAATTAGATATAGTGCAAATGCTATGCGAATAATAACAGGTGCAGTCAAAATAACCTCAACAGAAGCAATGAGAAATATAACATAGAATTAGCCAATCCCATTATCACTTCAAGAAAAAGCAATCCTACAGCATCAGAAGATGATGCAACAACCAGAAGTCACATGAAGAAAGAAATAATCACAGACAAGAAAATTCAACATCCAATTAATTTTCATTGAAAAAGTAAAAGAACTAGAACAGACATTTGATATTTCAACAAACCGAGCAATAATTCCATCTAGAACAGAACCGCCCAAACTTATTGTATTGCGGGCCAAAGGCCCTATTTTAGTTGTGGATTATTATTATTGTCCACCTCTGTGGACTCGAGGTAGCATGCCTTGTCATGCAATTCAGTCATCTGATAACTTTCTTAATTTAGAAATTCAGTTGATAAATTTATTTGTTGAAATTCTCTCAATACGATTGGTATAAATCTGTGGTTAGCCGGGTCCGTGTTTAATTCCCGGTCGGGACAGGCTTCTGGGTGAGGTTTTTTTGGGATTTTTCCTCACCTGTAAGACAAATGTCAGGAAGCTTAGGGCCAATGGTCCCCGAAATCATCATCCTTCACAGATGTGGAAAGCACCTATAATTCTCTAGTAAAGCTGCAAAACATAGCATGAGATTGCTATGGTTGCAGTGAAAGATCTGCCCTCGGGCAGAATTACTATGGATGGACTATTATTATTGCTATTTTTATAGTGTTCTGCCCTATGGCAGGTCTTTCACTGCAATCATAGCATTTTCATGCAATGTTTTGCAGCTTTTATAGGTGTGATAGCTTCCCGTTGCTTTCCACATCGTGGGATGATAATGATGGGCAGATGATGTTCGGGAACTGTTTGGGCCTGAAAGCTTCCTGGCATTTGTCTTACAGATGAGGAAAAACCCTGAAAAAAGCTCACCCAGGAAGCATGTACCGACCAGGAATCGAACCGAGGCCCGCTGTGTGACAAGGCAGCATGCTACCTTGAGACCACAGCGGTGGACTTATTACTATTATTATTATTTAGCAGGTTTCACAATATCTTCCTGAGCCCAATTAATCTACTGCCATTTGCTTCCACATCTTTCTGCCATTCCAATATCCATTGTCCACTCGTTTTTTTCTTTCATGCTGCTCAAACACAACCAGTCCACATTATTTTTGGCCATCCTCTTCTTCTTCTTCTACCAAATGGCACCCATTCTAGTATTCTTCTTGTGACATGATCATACATTGTATTATTTATTGTTATTATTACTACATGTAAATGATTATTATTATTATTAGCATGTGTTGATTTGCTACTTTTCTTGTTATGTCATTATAACATATTTCACAAGTTCTTGTTCCATTACTACTGATAGGTTAATACTTACAGGCCTACTCTTAGCATATTTTGATTTATTAGAATGCTACAGGCCTACAGGGCTGGATAGAAAGTGATAGCGTGAGGGAATTACAACATATATACGAGAAAAGCTTGCATCTAGATTGCAACTCGCCTCAGTAGCTCAGTTGGTAGAGCATTGGCCCGGAAAGCCAAAGATCCCGGGTTCGATCTTGGTCTGGGCATAAATTTTTCTCTTCAAATATAATTTATCCTTCAGTGAGAAGTGTTAAATCAATAATGAAAACATGAATACAAGCCCTACTAGCTTTATAAAGTAGTGTTTAAATTCCCAATAAATGTTTTCTTAACTAAGAAGCCGCCATTCGCAAAAAGATAGAAGCAAAAGGTTTCATAGCATTTGGCATGAGGGAATTAAAACATATATAAGAGAAAAAATTGCATCTAGATTGCAACTCACTTTGGTAGTTCAGTTGGTAGAGAATTGGCCCAAAAAGCCAAAGGTCCCAGGTTTGAGTCTTGGTCTGGGTGAAAATGTTTCTCTTCAAATATAATTTATCCTTCAGTGAGAAGTGTTAAATTAATGATAAAAACATCAATAGAAGCCCTACTGGCTTTATAAAGTAGTGTTTAAAATACCAATAAATGTCTTCTTAACTAAGAAGCCACCATTTGTAAAAAGATAGAAGCAAAGGTTTTATAGCATTTGGCACGAGGGAATTACAATGCATATAAGAGAAAAATTTGCATCTATATTGCAACTCGCCTTGGTAGCTCAGTCGGTAGAGCATTGGCCCGGAAAGCCAAAGGTCCCAGGTTTGAGTCTTGATCTGGACAAAAATTTTTCTCTTCAAATATAATTTATCCTTCAGTGAGAAGTGTTGAATTAATGATAAAAACATCAATAGAAGCCCTACTGGTTTTATAAAGTAGCTCAGTTGGTAGAGCATTTGCCCGGCAAGCCAAAGGTCCCGGGTTCGAGTCTCGGTCTAGGCGAAAATTTTCTCTTCAAATATAAAAAATATTATAAAGTAGTGTTTAAATTCCCGATAATGTCTTAACTAAGAAGCTGCATTTGTAAAAAAGATAGAAGCAGAGGTTTTATAGCATTTGGCACGAGGGAATTAGAACATATATAAGAGAAAAATTTGCATCTAGATTGCAACTCGCCTCGGTAGCTCAGTTGGTAGAGCAGAAAGCCAGAGGTCCCAGGTTCGAATCTCGGTCTGGATGAAAATTTTCCTCTTCAAATATAAGAATGATACTTTTTATTTGTTTATGCTGTTTTATAATCATCTATTTCCTACTGCTTCCAAATATAATTATCTGATATATGTGGGAGTCATAACAAAAAAAAAAGAGTCCAGAATATCTGCACTTATGTTGCATTTCATTTGAAACCTCCCTATTGAGTTCGCTGAACACAAGTTTCTAGAATGTTATCACACTTTCATGGAAGTTAGTATCATGCAAAGTGTGATTGACAGAAGGGAAAGTTATGTTGATATTTTTTTCAATGAATGAATGAATAAATAACAATCATTCTGTGAAATAATACTTGTTCAATGAGTTTTTATCTAAGATATTTAATAAATCAAACTATTAAGAACAAGAAGAGCTATGTAATCTTAGACAGAAATGCCAAAATTATATTCAAAGCATCTTCCTAAAATCCAGACCAATTAATTATTTTCTTTTTCTGAATGAAAAAAAGAATAGTACTCTTTGAGCTACATTCCTAGTATAAAAGTCTAGCATCACTAGCAGCCTCTGACCTAAGAGTCCGATCTGGAATACTAAATATCGAGAAACGTAACTTATTGTTAAATGAAAAGTTGCCATGTAAAAATAATCTTTTATGTAGTTCTTCAATAAATCTATTGTGTGTGGTTGTGATTCTGTTCACTTAAAATTTGGAAATAAAACACACAAATTATAAGATTAAATTAAAATACTTCATACCTCACCTCATATCCAGTCTTCTAATTATACTGCAGTTTCATCTTCAGTAATATCTCGTCAACTGATGTTATGTCGATCAGAAGAACTAAGTAGTTCTAAGTAGACTGATGTTATGTCAATCAAAAGAACTGAGTAGTTCTAAGTAGACTGATGTTATGTCGATCAGAAGAACTAAGTAGTTCTTCTGATCGACATAACAGTCAACGAGATATTACTGAAGATGAAGCTGCCAAGGCTTTGAAACTGCAGTATAATTAGAAGACTGGATATGAGGTGAGTTATCAAGTATTTGAATTTAATCTTAAATTAAACCTTATAGTGATTTTTTCCTATGAAAGTTCAACACAATTATATCTGGTTTATTGTGGGTTAGTTATTTTGGTTCACTTCATATTTTTTTTGACATTCTGCAGACTATAGTTTCGTCAGATCTATGTGACATTGTCAATGCATTCTAACTGTTGTGTTTGCAGTTTGCCATCTTTTAGGTTGATTTCTACTCTGTCTGTTGGCTGACCGATGAACTTCCAAATCAATTTTTTTTTTTCTTTCCCGGGAATTTCAAAATTTGCAGTTTTTCTACTTATTCTTGTGGATGTAAATTTTCTTCCAAATTGTGAGTTCGTAGATTTATCTGTTTCAGTAATTTGGCCTTTGTTTCGATTCTGTATTTTTCTGACCATGCATATGCAGACTTTTCTATTTCTCCATTTTTTTACATTTCTAAGGTGTTATTGCAATCTTGTATTCAAGTTCCTTTTTGTTTTTCATATGTATGTTTTTTCGCTATCTTTACAATCAATTTGATAAATCCCTGATTTAATTTATTTTCTTATGAATCATCTGTTCCTCAATATCATTCTCTTTTGCTATATTTAATGTTTGTTTTCTCTATATTAAAATCTTCTCTGCTCATGGGAACGTTACAAGTCTGTGTGTTAAACTATTAAAGACTGCCTGTTTATGTGCAATATGGTTGAAACATGTTGCTTTATTATGATTATCAATGTTTGTTTCTTTCCTGTAAATTCCAAATTCTATTTTCCTTCATTTCTCTTCAATTCAAGGTCTAAAAATGATATTTCGTGGTTATTTTTAACTTCTATAGTAAATTTAATTGTTTTATTATGAATATTTAAGAGTTTAACAGCATCTTCCAAGTGTTTTTGTTTGACTATTGCTATAATATTGTCCACATACCTACTCTAAAATTTAAAAATCAAAGGGTATGCTTTGATTATCTGACATGAAGTTTTCCATAAATATATTCTCCAGAAATGGTGATAGTGGATTTCCCATTTCAAGTCCTGTTCTTTGACTTTGTCTGTAATATTTTCCTCTGTAAGTGAAGAACATTTGATATCATTTTTCCAAAATGTCCATTGTTTTTTTTTTTTCTGTTGGAATGTTTGTGAACAATGAGGTGACATCAAATGAGACCAATCTTTCTGAAGGTTCAATTTCCATATTTTCTAATTTTTCTATTAACTGGTAAGAATTTTCCACACCCAAATTTTCAGATTTATTAATTCCTTTGAATAATCGTAAAACAGAAATTGAGAAAAATATAATAAATTTGTCATCGGAAAATTTCACTAAAGAAGAAGTTTCTATCTTAGATAAAGGATTAAAAAGTGTAAGTTATTCAAACAATTTAGAAGATTATATAACGGATGTAGAAATTGCGATTGAAGGAATGAAATTTGAAGACCAAACAGTTATCAGGAGAGAATGCAGTGAAGTTATAGAAAGAATCAAAAATACATCCAATCACAACAAAACAAAACAAATATGAAGAAAATTAAAAACATTAACAACAAAAATGTATTTTTTTCCAAATCAGATAAAGAAAATAATTTAGTTATTTTAGATAAAGAAGATTATAATGATAGAATGGAAAATTTATTAAAGGGAGAACATGAAGAAATAAAAACCAATGCCCTATCAAAAACAATTAAGGAAGTAGAATCTAATTTAAAATCAATTAAAAAGATCTTGTCTGAAAAAGAAAAATTCAAATTAAAAATTGCAAATCCCAGAAACCCCAACATTCATTGTCTTCCTAAGATTCATAAAAATGAGACCAATTATCAGTAATAATTCACCGATTTACAAAATGGTTAAGTAATAAATTCAAAGGAATGAACAAATTTGGGTATGGAAAATTCTTACCAGTTAATAGAAAATATAGAAATTGAACCTTCAAAAAGATTGGTTCATTTGATGTCACCTCATTGTTCACAAACATTCCAACAGAAAAAAACAATGGAAACTTCGAAAAAAATGGCTAAAGAAGAACAAGATAGATGGTGCAGAGAAGAATATTTGAAAGTAACTAAATTATACATAGATCAAATGTTCTTCACTTACAGAGGAAAATATTACAAAGTCAAAGAACAGGTCTTGCAATGGAAAATCCACTATCACTATTTCTGGTGAATATGTTTATGAGAAACTTCAAATGTCAGATAATCAAAGCATACCCTTTAATTTTAAAATTTTGGAGTAGGTATGTAGACAATATTATATACCCTGTTCGCTCTTAAAGTGATCCTCGTCAAAACAAAACCATGTGACCTACTCGTTTCTCATTGGTTGTGGACACCAACGTGCGTTGTAGAAGCAATATCCTTCCGCCATTCGCGCCACAATTACTGTCACTTTTGACGACACAGCAACAGAAGACTCGATACTTTCCACCATTTTGTTTCATGAGAATCGACTGAAGCATGACTTAAATGCATCACACATACGTAATAAACTATTTTAAGTTGTAATTATTGATTAGGTATATTTTAGAATATTTTCTATCTTTTGAATATTATTTTCATTCACGAAGAATAACAAGTATATTCAGAGGTTATATTTTTAAATGAATGAAGGGAACTACTTTTTTGCGTACTTAATGCTTCTACAACGTACGTCGGTGTCCATAACCAATTAAAAGTGAGCAGGTCTCATGGTTTTGTTTTGACGAGGATCACTGTAAGAGCGAACAGGGTATAGTAATAGTCAAACAAAAACACTTGGAAGATGCTGTTAAACTCTTAAACATTCATAATAAAACAATTAAATTTACTATGGAAGTCGAAAATAACCAAGAAATACCATTTTTAAACCTTAAATTGAAGAGAAATGAAGAAAAAAGGAAAATTGTATTTGAAATTTACAGGAAAGAAACAAACATTGATAATTATAATAAAGCAGCAGGTTTCAACCATATTGCACATAAACAGGCAGTCTTAAATAGTTTAACATATAGACTTGTGAATGTTCCCATGAGCAGAGACAATTTTAATTTATAGAGAAAAAAAAATAAAAATAGCAAAGGAGAATGGTTTTGAAGATGATTCATAAGATAATACACAAATTAAAAAAACAAAAAAGTGATAAATGAAAGTATTATATTATTTTTGGTCTGGACATCTTACCTCAATATTAATGTTGATTGAGGTAAGATGTCCAGACCAAAAATAATATAATTAAAATAACCTCAAAATATAACTTCCTAAAATTAAATATTAATGAAAGTATTGTTAAGACAGATAAAGAAGTTGGTAAAAAATCAGCAAATTTAACATTAATTAGCACTGAAAAATGATTACAGTTCGAATAAATTAATTAAAACCAACAAAAATGAAAAGATTGATGATGGCATTAAATCAGGGATTTATCAAATTGATTATGAAGATTGTAAAAAAATATAAATAGGAAAAACAAAAAGGAACTTGAACACAAGATTAAAAGAACACCTTAGAAACATTAAAAATGGAAAAGTCTGCAATAGCTCTGCACGTGCATGGTTAGAAAAACACATCAAAACAAGGTCAAATTATTGAAACAGTTAGATAAATCTAAGGAACTTGGGAGAAAATTTACATCCACAAGAATAAGGAGAAAATTGTGAATTTTTAAATTCCTGGGGAAAGAGAAAAAAATTGATTTGGAAGTTCATTGGTCAGCCAACAGAGGGAGTAGAAATCAACCTACAGGATGGCAATGCAAACACAACAGTTAGAATGCATCGACAATGTCGCACAGATGCGACAAAAACTATAGTCTGCAGAATATAAAAAAAAATATTAGGTGAGTCGAAATAATATTCATAATAATTAAAAGAAACCTCATAGTGTTATTTCCTACAAATATTAAATACATCTGGTTTATTTATAATACCGTAATTATTAGAATTTTCCTTCATTTAAAAAATGATACAGTTATACCTAAAATTTTATTTATCTACAGCCATAATATGAATCATTAATGTATTGTTAATTTAATAATTTAAGAAATAGAAATTTTTAATTAAATGCTTAGATCATGTTCAATAAACACCAAGTTGTTAGAAAAAATTATTACTGAAATGTGGTATTTCTATCAAACGATATATCTACTCTGAGCTGAGTTCCATTTGTAATGTAAACAAACCAGATTGTTCGAATAGTGGTTTTACTGCTAAAGCATGTAAGAAAATTTAATTACAATTTAAATAGATTAAATAAGCATTGTTTTATTCTTACCCATGCATAATGGAGAATATGTTGAGATTTCGGTCATTTCAAAACTTTCTGTATAAGTTCTTAAAACATTTGAAAGGAAAGAATTTGAAAAGTGGAAACGATTATTTTGAATGTTTTCAAAAAATTTAGTGAAAAAATCCCACATTGAGGATGTGGTGTAAATAACATATAAATGGACATCATGGAAAAAACTTAAAACATCTGATTAAGTAGGCCCATATATAATTTTTGTCATAAATAAATAAATAAGAAATGGAGGAAGTTCCTAATTAATAAACAAGTTTGATCTGCCATTATCTTACTTCATATCTGGTTGTTTCTTGTAAGGCATGTTTCAAAGCATCATTGCTCATCTTCAGTTAGTATAAACTGAGTCTGTACCAACTGAAGATGGAGCAAAGATGCTTTGAAACATGTCTTACAAGAAACAACCAAATATGAGGTAAGATGACGGCAGATCAAATTTATTTATTAAGTAGAACCTGATAATTTTACTTCCTATTGTATTTTTGTAAGTTCCTAATTATTGATACCATCTTACCTTGTTGGCCTATTCATTCTTATTTCCTGTAAAATACGATGTTGTCTAAGAACAATATTTCTATCTATGACAGTTCCAAATACAATTCAGTCATATGGCAGGTAAGAGTAGCACAACGGTTCCCCCAATAGATGGAGTCAGGAGAATAATATCTTATTCAAGTTTGTTTATAGTACAACTGGAAGCTCTGGAGAAAGATATTGAGTTTATGATGACCGGTGAAAACATTAACTCAGTGTCATATTCCAAAAAAAATTTATTTGACATAAAATTATCACACATTCACTTTTTGCCATCATAACAATAAAAAATGGATCCTAATGTTTGTGAAAAAACTCCCCAAATACAACTATTATGTAAGAATAAAAATAAATAAAATGTTGAAATATTCAAACTCAGTTTACACAAAAGTACCATTCTGACTCAAGTTTGTTTCATTTGCAGGTTGACAATTTATAGATAAGACCTACTAATTGTTGAATCAGACTGATTCACAATAAGTATTACAGACTTCTAGGGGTTGTAGAGGGGCCTTAGCAGATAAAGTTTTGAAAGGGAATCCATGTCCAGAAACATACCATTTTGATGTAAAATAAGTTTGAAGATTGAAACACAATGAGCTGATATCGTGTGTCTTGTGTTTCAGAATGTATTACAGAGCTCTAGGGGTTATACTATACCTATTGAGTTGGAGGAAGATCATCTTGCACAAATTCTGGCAGCAGCAGAAATTATTGAGCACACACCAGGTCTTGTAGGGCATGTGTATGAAAACATACGTCACAGGTACACTTTGTGCAACGAACAACAGGGTTGTCACATGGAACCACATTTGTAATACAACCCCTAAAAGTCTGTTATACTTATTCAGAAACACAAGACACGCCATTGTGTTTGAATCTTCAAACTTATTTTACATCAAAATAGTACATTTCTGGACATGGGTTCCTTATCAAAACTTTATCCACCAAGTCCCCTCTACAACCCCTAGAAGTCTGTAATACTTATTGTGAATCATCCTGTAGTAGCAACATAAAAAATTGTGCAGATAGAGTAATTACTATTAAGTAGGCAGTCAGGATACCATTGGTGCCTATTTTGGAACCTTATGCACAACTTTATTTTGTAAAAAAATGACAGGTCTTGTAATATGTCAAGTAATTTTATAATATTATAGTAAATTATATGTAAAGTTTTGTTTTGCAGATTTGATGAGGCAATATTTGCAGCAGATCCGCCAGGAAACAGGAGTCAGAGTTTGTGAAAAGTTTTTGGTTCAGATGATGGGAAACCCTCAAAATGGTGGCTCTGTTTTGCTAAGAAGAAGTTCATGGACAAATCATTGTCTGGACCAGCCAGTAATGGAAAGTTATATGAATTTGACTGTACACTTTATTATATAATAAATAGCAAAACATTACAAACATATATATATTATATATATATACATTCTCATAGGAACACTATGTAAATAGGATGTGTCTAATCAGACACACATTTTAGAATTCTGGCTAGAGAAGGACAAAAAATAAGAAGGGTTCAATATTAAGGCATCGTATTATGCAAGTTACTGGGCCCTGTATTTTTTCCTATTTTTATGCAGTGCACAGTCGTTTACAAAAATATTTTGCACACTTTTTTAAAAATACATGATATGTATATATAATAACCTTTGGTAAAAAACTTTTCACACTTTGTAAGCGTAAATCTGTCAGTAAAACCTCTTCCCTGGTTCACATATAAAAGCAGCAAAAACTTTAACAAATACAGGTTTGTGGGCTTTAATTTATCTTTAAACTTGTATCAAAAGTGTAACTAATTTTAAAATAAATACTTATTTTCATTAAATTGTAATCTGTCCAAGAAAGAAATGCCATATTCCAAAATAAGCATTTAATTTTATTATATCAAAATTATACAGTGTGTGGAAGAAACTGTTTAAAGTTGAGACTGCTTAAATTGATATAATTTTTAATCCATTTTTAAGATAAAAAACCTTGGCATGTAACAAATAATTAGGAAATTAATGAGTCATATTTTTACATCTTACCTCATATTTTATGTTTCTTTAAACACGGGAACTATAAAGTAAGATGTAAAAATATGACTCATTAATTTACAAATTAAGAACCTCATGTTATTTCCCATATTTAACTATGAAGTAATTAGGAACTGACAAGATGGCAGGAGTGTTATTGAATACTGATCACGTGTTTACTGCTCACAGATGTTATCATCCATGCTTGCCTCTGGTTCCAAGGTTGAAACGTAGCTGGGAATTGATGGATTTTTTTCAGAAGCCTAGAGAAAAAGAGGCACCTGAGCAAAATTTGTCAGTCCTTTCACATTCAAATTTGAATTGCAATACTAATGACCTTAGCTGTTAAAGAAAATTGTTAAATAAGTCATCTTTTAGTTATGAGACTGTTAGGGCTGTAGAATTTAATTCTCTAGTATATTCAGGAGCAAATTATTGTTATATCACTTTTCAACCTTTCTTGTATTATTAGGCATTACATGATTTTATTGAAACATTATATACATATATGAAAACCCATTAAAGAATGGAAAAATAGCAAATAAATGTCAAGGCAACATGATTTTTTAATGCATTTTAGCACATTACCTAGTTTTTATTATTCATTTCATACATCTCAATAAATAATTTCATATTTAAAGAGAAAATATATGCTCAGACTGGGACCAGTATAATTTTTCTCTTCAAATACATTACCTAAGTGTTATTACTAGGGCAAGGATTTCAATGCAGTAAAAGTTAAGATTGTAATAGAGTATTATTAGAAGTAAGACTTCTGTCTTTTGTCTTGGTTTCACATACAAACAGTTGAATAATATAATTAGAAGTTAGACTTCTGACTGCATATTGTCTTCATTTCACATACAAACAGCTGAATAGCATAATGAAAAGTTACACTTCTGATGTATTTTGTCTTCGTTTCACACAGAAACAGTTGAATAATATATACTATCTGTGTTGCAATTTTAACTTTTAGTGTATTAAAATCCTTGCCTAGTTATTACTTATTAGTCATATGCATCACAGCCTATCTCAATCTTATAAGGTCATATTCCTGATACTGGACAACTCCAACTTTAAATGTTAAAATGTTATTGACACTGCATATTTAAAAACTATCAAGACAAGTTTGGTCTCACTGCAATATTTGAAACTTTCATTTGCCATAGTAAGCGACAAGTCAAATATTTTAAAAGCGACAGTATTAGTAACAACAAACCTGTGCAGGGTTTTTTCTGGATTTAGAATTTCTTACTAGCTTGTTCATCTTGAAAACTTTACTGTATCCATACAAGCAATAACTAATCTAGAATTTTTAGTATGATCAATTCTTTATCTACAATGATTAAATTTTATTATTAGCCAAGGAGCCAAATTGAACTTGGTTCTTTACCTTGTTACATTGGACTGAAACTGCATTACTATAGTACTATTGATAATGCATATTGTATTGTAATTCACCTCCATCTTTATAAACAGCTTTATTGTTATACTTATACCGAACTCTAATAAAACATATTCAAATTTAAAACTTTTTTAAACCTATTTTATTATACATTTACCTAATATAGCATTTTTATTGCACACTTCTACATTAATGAATTATTTGTTTGGTGAATCTAACACCATCTATTTGTACTATGGGACAAATTATTACGTAAGTGGGCGAGTTCCTACAAGCTAGAAAGTCCTTTTCATATAGTAAATTCTATATCTTTATAAAGTCACACATCTCTGCAAAACAGGATCAATTGTTTACAATTCCTTTCTGAAGTAATGTTAATATTTCTTCAACCTATCTGAGATGAATTTCCAAATTTAGATATATCTCATAGGCCTGGTAGCACACACAGCAAGGTATCCAAATATGGGTTGGGATAATCCAAGTGATCTTCAACCTAATCGGCCTTCTTTACAAATTATCACACATTTTTCTAGAGGTAAAGTTGGCTTGAGTGTAAAGCTAGCCATCATACACCTCCTTGTGCCATAAGATGAGAATATGTAGAATCTTGCATCCACATTCCCTATTGGTATACATGACGCCCCTTTTTAAAACCTGTAGAATTTCTGTAGCATGACTACATACTTTATGAGATCAAATTATTTTAAATATCGAAATTTATAAGATTTTTTATGATCTTTAAATTATGTTCTGTTAGCTAACTATACTTCAAAAGTGATATTGAGTGCTGTTGTATTGCATCAGTTTTATATTCTATTACTACTATTCACTATGTACTCCTTTCCAACTGTTTTCATATTTAAGTCAGCTCATTTTGAAATAAGCACGTCTTTTGTTTCTTTTCAGCAGTTCTTTCTTGGACATTATATCCTATTAATAAAATTACTAAATTCATAAATTACTTTTATAAAATGTATAGAAAATAGACTGAACCACTGAAGAGACCCTACTGTGCATATTCATACACACTGTGGTAACTTCACGCATGCACATTCCTACACCAAGCAACCAGCCACCTCCTACCTATCATACATAATTCATTTACGCGTGCGTGCACTAGACTTGCCCCAACAATTATGTCTTGTTTTGCGTGATGCACTTGACACTTCCATATTTACATTACGCGATCGTAGAGTTCGAAGTGTTGCAGCAGTATCTGATCGTAATGTGCGACGGGGAACCAGGAAACTTGGTAACCTTGCTCTTTTCTTCTCTAATCTAGCTTTATGATCCTCATCCCAATGATTGGATGGCCATGCTACACGTTCATTCTCCACATCACTTGTATTGAGTTCATCATCTGTGGGTGGAGCACACAGCCGCTTATCTTCTGATCTGGTGCGTCGCTTTGGACATGGGCCCATGTCTGCACTAGACCCATGATCCAACAGCTTTGCAACAGAACTATGCCTGCGTTTGCAGAACCCATGTTGTCGCACCAGTGGTGCTGGTTTGAGGCTATTTTCAGTGCTTGATGACACCTCACTGATCTGCACTCTGTCTCGATGTAACATGTTTCCAAATTTGCACACTCGTCCACTGTTGTCAACATTTTCTGCAACAGGATATCTTGTAAAGATGGCAACACCACCTGTGGGGTCATAGTCCTTAGGATCAGATTGTACTGCAGGTGGGGGCTCAACGACTTGCTGTTTCTGACTCAGCAAAACTTGAGCTCGTGGGGGACCAGGTGGATCCAGCATCAATGTTACCACGCTCGTGTTGTCAGCTCTTAGCCGAGTAGCAGACCAGCGATCAAGAGCTCGGTCCACCAAACTCTTGGAGGGATTTATCCACACAGGTGGCTGTGATGAATTGTGTTGTTGTAATACGTGTTTTTCATTATGTCGCTCTGCTGCTTGTACAATTGCCACTGCAGCATTAGGACTCAACATATTCCACAGTCCATCTGTTCCAAATATCAGACAGCGATGTCGTCCCACTTCCACATTAATCACCCCAACATCAGGCTCTGGAGATACAACAAACTGATCCAATTCTGAGTTGTAACTCCATAAATCTCCAAGGGAACGTGCTACTGCCAAGAATGGAATTTCATCTATGTGAGTAGAACGTCGTACAGGACCTTTGTGCCCAAGCCTTGGTCGATTCCACACTACTCGAGGCACTCCAGACTTGCTGACAACCTTGCCACCAGACTGCATAATTCTAGCTGTCTCATCTTCACTTTCAGGTTTATGATCTCTTGTCAATGGCCGACCTTTCCATGTTGTCTCACCTGTAAAAGAGCTTACATAAATTACTCAATTGTCAAGATATATATTTTAATTAACAGAAGATTATATTTCTGTCAGTTTAGAAGAGGGATCAGGAGAATGCATTGCCAATAGCATCTGTCACCTTCTAAAATCTGGTAAGTCTAATTTAACAAATTTTTCAGGAGAGCAATAAAAATATTTTTTGACATTGCTTATTATTTTGTAACTATATTTTTAATGTCCTATTTTGAATGTTATATTTACATTCAAAATAAGACAAACATATAGTCACAAAATATTAGTCATTCAAAATACCTCTGCATCGCGAAGCACTGTTTGTTGCTACATGTGACAGCGTACAGTGGGTAAAAAATCACAGTTGCTTTTTAATAGCACTTGTAACTTCGTTCGCTCTTGAACAGTGATTTCATGTTGATACAACAATTTGTATTATAGATCTAAGTTGTATAGTGTAAGTATGGAGATGCCTAAAAGTCTCCAAGAAAAGTGATAATTAACACAGGCAGAAAGATAATTACATATTGCAATGTGCACCGCTATCAAACATACTACTAGACCTGTACTGCCAGCATCCCATACCCCTCTGCACTTCATAGTTAGCAGTGTGACTGTTCTATTCCTGCATAAACACAACTGCAGCTCCCTCCGTCAACAACTGCACTTATTCTTTAAACGGGTAATAATAAGCAATGTCAAAACTGTTTTTATTGCTCTTTTGAAAAATTTATCAAATTAGACTAATGAGGTTTTAGAAGTAAAGTGATGATTTCCTACCCCTAAACTTAAGCAATTCCCATAGATATTGTAAGTTCTTCAAAACAAATGTAAGAAGTTTTAGTTCATTGAGTTCACTGGATATTTTAAAAAATTGCAATATAGGTCTATATCAGTTTTCTGTTAATAAAAATTTGTATTAATAAAATTAAAATGAGTTGATCATCATCTCATCTCATACACTCCGTGTTCTTCACAGTAGAGGACCGCAGTTTCAGGAACAGTCGCTCTTATCTTCAGCCATTTTTTTTGACTGTTGAATTTTTGTTTTCTAAACTGTCATCTAGTGTTGATTTTATGAACTTTGAGATTAAGGCTCGAATCTATGAACACATTAGACAGTAAAAGTCGTTCTCTGCCTGTACTCTGCTGAGAAAGTTGTATCCAAATACGTTTTTGCATACTCAAAAATCTGTTCATGCGATAATAATTGTTGAAATTCCTAAGCTACCTGGGCGATCTGACTCAGGAGAGAAATGAATTGTGAGAATCCCAATGGGAACCGATGGTAACTGATGTACTTTGAAACCTTGCTGTGTTATCCAAGATGTCAGACCTTGAAGACTTCGATCTTGTTTTCGGTATACGAGGAGAAGAGGAATTTGATAGAGTCCACCAAATAATTCAACTGGAAGAACAGGAGAATCGGCATAATATTGCACGATGCAGACGTCGTTGTATACGGTATTATTTGCAGGACGCAAGCGTAAATGCATTCCTCTAGCAGACGAAAATAACAGAAGTGGTTTTATCGCTGAGAATTCTGGGTAATTTCTTGCCAATATTACAAAAATGACGACTTTCATACATGACCAGTTAGTGGGTAGCTAATTCGATCTTTGCACTTGCTCACGGTGAGTCAGCTCACCAGTGATTGGAAGTAATTTGAGTAGAGACTAATGTATTTGCATGCGGCCCTAAATCTTGCTCACTGGGAATTTTAAAATTCATGAATTTAAATTTGTTCTTTTTCCAAATGTTAATTCCAAGAACTTTGCCAAATATTTCAAAAGTTAGTTCTTTTTCCAATTTTATGATTCTCTAGCAAAATATGAGCTGCAATTGCTGATTTCTCTATTTCACCATTTTTAATTTTTCTAAAGTGATCTTTTGTGTGAATGTCCATTTTTTCCCCCTCTATATATACTTTATTAAGTCTTGCGCTGTAGCCAAGTGGTTAAGGCAAGAAGCCTTGGCGCAGAGCTACGAGACTTGCGCTGGTTCGAGTCTCCATGGAAGAAGAAATGTTCGCATGGAATTTCGGCCAGTATGGGACCGGTGCCCACCCAGCATCGTGAGGCATTCGGGTAGCTATAATAATTAGCGACTCCAGGATGAGAAGACCAGCTATAATGGCTGGGGACCCGATATGCTGATCACATGTCACCCCTACACTAGCTAGATGATCGTCTACCTCTGTGATTAACACACGTGGATGTGAGGCCAGCAGTCGGCTGGTAGGCCAAGGGCCTTCTAGGCCTGTCGCGCTTGGAGTTATATATACTTTATTGTAGTTTTGCAACTAATTTGATAAATTCCAAATTTTTTACTATCTGGGTTAAAACTTTTTTTATTAGTTATTTGAAGATATCACATTGGTAGCAAAGACTACAATAAAGTGCATGCAGGAAAAACAAAAAGGAATTTAGAAACTCACACAACAGAACACATTAGAAATATTAAAAATGGTGAAATTGAGAAATCAGCAATTGCAGCTCATAGTTTACTTTTAAAAAAGTCCGTGGTGTGACAGGACTAAGAAGGCCCATGGCCTTACAGCCAGCTGCTGGCCTCAAATCCACATGTATAAATCACTTAGGTAGATGATCATACAACCAGTATAGGGGTGACATGTGGTCAACATATCGGGTCCCCCAGCTGTTATAGCTGTTTTTCTCAACGTGGAGCCACTACTTATTGCAGCTGACCAAATTCCTTATGATGTTGGGTTGGCACCGTTCTCATATTGGCCGAAATTCCACGAGAAAATTTCTCCCCCATGGAGACTCGAACCAGCACAAGTTCCATAGCTTTGCCAAGGCATCTTGCCTTAACCACTCAGCTACGGCAAGTCATAGTTTGGTAGAGAATCATAAAACTGAAAAAGAAGTTAAACTTTTGAAACATTTAGCACAACCCTTGGGTATGACAGTTTAGGAAAAGGTACACTTCAGAAGAACAAATTTAGATACATGAATTTTTAAATTCTAGGCGAGTAATATTTAATCTCAAAGTTCATCAAATCAACACTAGATGGCAGTATAGAAGACAATGGTGAAGGTAAAAATTAAACAATAGAAAAAACTGCTGAAGATAGGATTCCTGAAACCACTCATGTGCTGTGAAGAACACGGAGTGTATGAGGTGAGATGATGTAAGACTCATTTTAATTTTATTGATTTGAAAGCCTCGTAATGTTAATTCGTATCATAAATTTTATGAAAATGTTGTTATTATTATTATTATTGCTAGTTTTCATAGTTTCTGCAGTTTAAATTGTTACAGCCATGCCATAAACACAAAGGGAATGGCCAAAATTTAATTTTTCTGGGAGAATACGTAGAATATTGGCAAGGAAAATGGTATGTGTGACGAAGTGCATAAAATGATTTGTGCTCTAATGGTTTATTTTGAGTTAGACGAAACAAAGAGTCCAATAATGAATGTAAATAAAGTCGAGGCTAGTTTAAACTTAATCAAATTAAATGCCAAATACTGACAAGGAAAAAGAGAAAAAAGAAAATGAAGAAACAAGCACAGGGTCTTCAGTTTCCCTGATAGAAATTCTAGGAAAAGTAAAACTACTATTCCTGCGACACCTCCTCCTTCACTGCATACATAAATGACAATATTGCAGATTATTTCTACACTAGTGTCAACTGTCAGAAATCTGAACTTTTGTTAAATCAACTATATGAAGGTAAGTGGTGCTTTAATATTTAATTTTAGGAAGTGATATTTTGAGGTTATTTAATGATATATTTTTTAGTCTGATCATCTTACTTCAATATTAATGTTCAAGAACAATCAACATTAATATTGAGGTAAGATGATCAGACTAAAAATAATATAAGTGGTGCTTTGATTAACAACTAAACAATATTAAAATAAACCTCATAGTGTTATTTCCTACCTACATAACTTAACCATATAAAAGTTAGACTTGAAACAAATATATAGAATTGTGACGATTTTATTATTAATTTAACACTTCTCATAGAAGGATAAATTATATTTGAAGAGAAAAATTTTCGCCTAGTGTTAAATTAATAATAAAATCGTCAATAGAAGCCCTACTGGCTATAAAGTAGTGTTAATTCCCAATAAATGTCTTCTTAACTAAGAAGCCGCCATTTGCAAAGAATAGAAGCTATGGTTTCAAGCATTTGGCACGAGGGAATTACAACTTACATAAGAGAAAAATTTGCGTCTAGATCGTAACTCGCCTCGGTAGCTCAGTTGGTGAGAGCACTTGGCCCGGAAAGCCAAGGGTCCCGGGTTCGAGTTCCGGTCTAGGCAAAAATTTTTCTCTTCAAATATAATATAGAATTATATTTGAAGAGAAAAATTTTTGCCTAGACCAGGACTCGAACCCAGGACCCTTGGCTTTCTGGGCCAAGGTGCTCTACCAACTGAGCTACCGAGGCGAGTTACGATCTAGACGCAAATTTTTCTCTTATGTACGTTGTAATTCCCTCGCACCAAATGCTTGAAACCATAGCTTCTATCTTTGCAAATGGCGGCTTCTTAGTTAAGAAGACATTTATTGGGAATTTAACACTACTTTATAGCCAGTAGGGCTTCTATTGACGATTTTATTATTAATTTAACACTTCTAATTGAAGGATAAATTATATTTGAAGAGAAAAATGTTTTCCTCTAGACCGGGACTCGAACCCGGGACCCTTGGCTTTCCGGGCCAATTGCTCTACCAACTGAGCTACCGAGGCGAGTTACGATCTAGACGCAAATTTTTCTCTTATGTACGTTGTAATTCCCTTGCACCAAATGCTTGAAACCATAGCTTCTTATCATTGCAAATGGTGGCTTCTTAGTTTAAAAGACATTTATTGGGAATTTAACACTACTTTATAGCCAGTAGGGCTTCTATTGACGATTTTATTATTAATTTAACACTTCTAATTGAAGGATAAATTATATTTGAAGAGAAAATTTTTCGCCTATATAATTTATCCTTCAATGAGAAGTGTTAAATCAATAATAAAATCGTCATATAGAATTGTTCCTTAGTTGAGGCTAAAAATATTTTTGCGATAAATAATGTAAACACTTTGTAGTGCAGCAAATAGACAAATTCATGTGGTATGGAATTATTGTAAAGAGACTCATCAATTCTGAAAATATTTTTGAGTGTGCAAGCATTGTAACAATGTATATGATAAGTTTAATCCAGATTCAGCCATCATTATCATATTCAACTCATTAGATTAAATTTACGGGTTATGGCGCAAGAAGTGGACATTCGAATTTCAATCTAATTTTGGTTTTAAAATGAAGCTTAGGAACACCAATGATAAAAAACAGGAAAAAAAATTGCGGACCATCCACAAACAAACCAGAAAAAATAACCATTTTTAGGCACTACCCAATACACATTTCAGTACTTTACTACAAGAGTTATCCCAATTCGATCTAATTTTGGTTTTAAAATGAAGCTTAGGATCAGGAAAGATGACAAGACATACAAAAATTGTGGACCATCAATTAATAAATTAGTAAAATAACATTTTTTGAATTTAATTAGATTATTTTTAGTCTGATCATCTTACCTCAATATTAATGTTGATTTGTTCTTGAACATATTTCAAAACAATTCTGTTTATACCGTCAGCTTGTCCAGACTGGTTTTATTATGCTGCATTATGTTGCACAACCTGGATGTCGATGTCAGCTCCATCCTGTGGTTGGCCAAAGAACCTCCAAACAAGGTCACGCTCCATCGGTATATCAAAATTCATAATTCTGTTTTTGTTCTTCTGAATATAAAATTTTTTCCCAAATAGTCAGCTCTTTGTATTTTCTAACTGTTTTAATAATTTAGTGTCTGAATTTATATTATGTTTTTCAGACCAAACATGAGCATCAACTGCAGATTTTTCTTTTTCCCCATTTTTAATATTTCTTATGTGTTCTTTGGTTTTAATTTTTAGGTTTCTTTTTGTTTTTCCTATATATATATATATATACTTTTCTATATACATCTTTTTTGAGATTACCTTATTTTAAGCAGTACATGACACATATCTCCACTAATTTACTATACGAGAACTCCAAATTTCGTATAATGTTGGTTTTAAAAATGAAAGTTTTGGATCACCAATGATGACAACAGAAAAAAGTTTCCAGAACATAACACAGCACAATACACAACTGTAAAATAACTTTTCTAGACACGAGGTCACACTACACTTCCGTCAGGTTCTTTGGCCAACCACAGGATGGAGCTGACATCGACATCCAGGGGGTGCAACATAAATCAAACCAGTCTGGACAAGATTGACGATAAAACAGAATTGTTTTGGAACATGTCCAAGAACAAATCAAACATTGATATTGAGGTAAGATGATCAGATTAAAAATAATATAATTAAAATAACCTCAAAATATCACTTCCTAAAATTAAATATTATATAAAATGTATCTGATTTTGTTAGGTTACATGTGTGAAAGTTAGTGAACGCCAGATTAGTTTACAGTACAGTGTAATGTAATATGTAACTGATTTTGTCAGGTTAGATGAGAAAAAGTTGTTATAAACCAGTTTAGTTTAGGTTTAATAGGTAGAATACAATGTAATATTTAATAGATTCTGTTATGCTAGATGATGAAAAGTTAGTGTATGCCAGATGTATCTGATTTTGTTAGGTTAGACATGGGAAAGTTAGTAAATGCCAGATTAGTTTATGTTACAGTGTAATGTAATATGCAACTGATTTTGTAAGGTTAGATAAAAAAGTTAGTATACACCAGATTAATTTACGATAGAGTGTAATTTAATGTTAGGTTAATGAGAATATTAAAAGACAAGAATATGTTAGAAATAATTGTATTTTTTGTTTGGATTAATTTTGGCGCTGTTCATTTTTGACAAATCAATAAATGCGTAAGATGATCGATCATGTCGACAATCGATTCAGTTAAAACAATTTTTATGTTACGATTCATCGGTGTGTAGATGTAAATATTATTAAACTTAAAAATTTTGCTATGTAATTTTAAAAAAATGTAGCTTTGGAATTAAAATAAAATATCTAACCATATTTCCGTCCTGGACTAACATCTGAATATCGGAACTGACGTCACAACCAGAATGGCTACATCATTCAGGCAATGTAGAAAATAGTGCTTTAAAAAATTATATTTTAGTTGTTTGTTTCTGGATGATCCACAAATTTTTTTCGTGTTTTCATCTTTGGTGTTCCTAAGTTTCATTTTAAAACCGAAATTACATAAAAATTGCAATGTCCAATTTTTGAGCCATATAGCATCTCTACGGTAGCAAGGAATTCGATGTAATGTACAAGATGAGCAATCTATAGTGTTAAAATAAATGTTATTTTTACAATTTTTAAATTTATGTTTTGCAAAGTTTTTCATGTTTCATCTTTGGTGATCCCAAACTTCATTTTAAAAGCTAAATTACTTCAAAATTTGAATATCTGATATAGTAAACTAGTGGGATATGTGTTGTGCACTGCTAAAAAAAAGGTAATTTTTTTTTTTACTTTACTAATGTATTAATTGATGTTCCACAATTTTTATACATCTTGTCATCTTTCCTGGTCCTAAGCTTCACTTTAATACCAACATTAGCTCAAAATTGGGATAAATATTATAGTAAAGTAGTGAAGTGTGTATTGGGAAGTGCCTAAATAATGTTTTTTATCTTTGGATGGACCGCAAATTTTTTTCTTCTTCTATTTTTATCATTGGTGTTCCTAAGCTTCATTTTAAAACCAAAATTAGATTGAAATTCGGATGTCCACTTTTTACGCCGTACCCAATTCAGGATTAAGGCCTCTCCTGGCACATCATTACCATCATGTCATTGGGGCAGCATAACTCTGCCTTCCGAGTGTCCCAATCTTAGAAGTGGGTTACATTATGCCAATGCCAGAGAGAAACAGAATACCAGAAATGTCAAAATGACAAACTGGTGGCACTGAATAAAAAATTATTTAAGAATTGTTACAAAAGTTTAAAATTCTAGGAAATGTTCACATAAATGGAAAAAGTAAGTATTATAACTATTATAAGAATGTTGTACGGAAAAGCATACAGAATATTAGTATAAAGTTCTGCCAGAAAATCAACCATTAGATGTCAGGAGTAAATAAATAAATAAATAAATATATATATATATATCCAAACGGTCCCCGAAATCATATGGCCATCATCACCATCATCATCATCCTTATCATTATTAATGGGTGTGGTATACTTAACGTCGCAAAAAATGTTCAATATAATTGCTTATGCCACTGATGCACTAAACACTTTTAAACACGTTTAAAACATTTTGCAACACTTTTAAACATCTTCCAATGCTTGCAACGATCTTTTTTTATATTTATATATTTACGTAAAACATGATCGTCCTACATTGCTTACTTGCTACTTTCCCTCTTCCTATGTTGTTCCAACTTTGCCACCATCGACAAGTCAAAATACTCCAGATGTTGCCAACATCACTTCCACATTCCCTGGATTTCACCTACGTTAGAGTAATTGATTTGTGATACAGTAATTAATTTAGGTTTGGTTAGCTTTTAGGTTCCTTGCTTTTTAAATGTGATTCCACGTTCCCTGGATTTCACCTACGTTAAGAGTAATTGATTTAGGTTTGGTTAGCTTTTAGGTTCCTTGCTTTTTAATGTGATTTGATACATAAAATATATTACCTCTTCATATCTGTTAATCTATGAAAAATTCAAAATGTCGGACTGTTACCCACGTAAAATCATATTTCCACTAGTTCATTTCGTGTTAATTATACATATTTAGACAAGTTCTGGGAATTTTGTGTCAATGTTGGTCATACTGATTTCACATACATATACCGCCAACTGCTGGAGGTTACATTTATCTTTCTGGGATTACGTGTTGCACTAGCGCATGCGCATTGCGATTTTATAGAACTTAGAAGAATTTTTTTGCGACGGTAAGTACACCTTTATCCTTATTATCATCATCATCCTTCACCGGTATGAAAAGCAATGGGAAGCTACCACACCTACAATTCCCTAGTAAAGCTGCAAGCATAGCATGAAAATACTATGATTGCAGTGAAGGACCTGCCCTCGGGCAGAATTACTATGGATATATATATATATATATAGATATATAGGAGGGTATAAACCTAACTAAAATGAGATATAACAAAAAACGTATGCTAGGATAAATTACTTTTTGCATGGCTGTTTATGTGTAAATGTGAAGTAAAAACTCAAATATTCTTGTGATTTTTATTGTAACATATATCATGACTCTCATTTTGAGTAACCTTGTTAAAAATCATTCTAGAACAATGTAATTTGTGAGTTGCAAGGGATTTTAACACAACAGATATCTACAAACCTTCTTCTTGGTATCCCAAAACTATTGATGAATCACCAACATGACCTATATATATTTTGCCCTTCCTAATAAAAGCAACACTTGCTGTAGTACCAGAAGTACTCGGCAATCCTGAAGCTGTTTTCGGCCAGCTCTCTAAATAAACCAAATAAAAGACGTTTTGAAAACATATACAAATTATTTCTCTTTGAATCTTCTCAGTCTTACATAACCTATATTATGCCACACAGTTTGCGCCCATTTACCTAGTTGTCCCCACATAGAAAGATGAGTTTGTAAAAAGCCATCACGTATGGCCCTGAGAATATCTTCATCTTTATCTGACCAAAATCCTTTTTGGCTTACAATATAATCCATAAGATGTTCTTTTGCAAACGTTGCAGCTTCTCGCCCGCCATGACCGTCAAAGATTCCGAAGAAAGCATATTCGAGATCTTTCTCATCTTCAGTTTGTTGATATGCTACGGAAAACATGTCTTCCATGTATTTCCTACCTCCTTGACTACAATGTCCCGTAACTCGCAAATTTACACCAATGCTTGGAGCCATTATTTACTAAAAATCAGCAATCTTTATCACAACACTTAACTTTTTACACAACTTCAACACATCCGCAATAGTTAACCTGCATGTTGGGACTGGTAATTTGAATGTGATTGGTTGTATGCATGTGACGTCATGCGCTACTATTGTCGATATCACTACTTGAAGTAACTGAATTATAACTTTCATATCCATATATTATGTTGATCATTTTTAATAATAGAAATATATATCTCCCAGAATTCAAAAATATATGCATTTATTAAATTATATTGCTCACTTTATTATTACATACATTTTATTTTTGTGTTCATTAAATAAAACATTTTGGTCACTTATTTGATTGTTTTTGCGGTATGAAAATGGACGCTGTTTCGATGAGAGTAATGTTTTGTGAATCAATTACTTTGAAATAAGCAACGATTTGCATGGTAAATATTAGTAGGGGGTGTCTCTTGATGCTGATGTGTGTTAAAAAACATTTCGTTTTTAATTCATCGATTTAGAGCTCCACTTTCGAAGAAATTTAACTGCCATTCGAAAAATGACATTCATGTCACGTGTGAATGTTGACATTTATTATATTTAATATTTTTAAAATGCAAATGATACTTATTAATAATTGTAGTTACAGTTTAATGAGTTTGCTTTTATTGGAATACTTTTAAAATATGTCAACTAAATATGGATTTGATTGCATGATGACCAATTGAAGCCACAAAGTGAGTACATTTTTATTAATTTTTTTTAAATCGTATGAGTGTTATGTACCGGTAATGATGTTCAATGTTTCTTTTTCTTCGTATTGTTGAATTTAGCAATTCCATTAATCTTGAACATGTAATAGTGTGTTAGTTTTCTACAATTATTTTCATTTGTATGCAGTCTTGATCACCGATTTTGTTTACTCCATTTTCATTACTGTATCGGTATTTCCAGTGAAAGTGACAAATTTTAATATAAATTTGTATTGTGAAATAATTATATTTGTAATACTGTTTTTATTTTAGTAAACTTACGCAAATAGGGTTTTCCAAAAGTGACATAATATACATGATAGTAGAGAAGAAAAGCAATGAAAAATTATAAAATAGCGTGTTTTTGTTAGTATTAGCTAGTATTAGATCACATCACCATTGTATTTTGTTTAGTCATATTTTAATAATATCTTAAAATTGTAATAAATATGTAATTTTCTGGTTGAGTGGAAGAGAAGGCCTTGTGGCCTTAACGCTGTCAGCTAAAATAAAGCATTATTATTATATATATTTTTTACAATAGTTAAAATAGGTATAGAACAGGAATAGGTACAACCTGTATAGAAAAGGATAGAATTAGAGTGTAGGTAAAGGGTTATTCTGAATCAAGTGGAAAATCGAAAACCAGGATTTAGAACAGGGGTCACCAATTGGCGGACCGCGATCCATATCCAGGCTTTGGTTTCCGGACAGGTTAATTGTCGAATTAATACAAATTTTTAAAACCGGTTAAACATCGAATACAACCAGTTGTACTAAATTTCATGCCAGAGTAATATTTAAATATATCACCTCACATATTTCTTGTTTTTCACAATACCAGGTTTTAAACGGAATCCCGTTCATCTTCAGTCAAATTTCCGACTGATGAAATTCTTTCTAATCTGGATCACAGACGGCAGTTTAGAAGATGTTGGAGGCGGTAGAATTTCATCAGTCGGAGATTTGACTGAAGATGAACGGAATTCCGTTAGAAACCAGGTATTTTGAAAAAACACGAAATTTGTGAGGTGAGATATTTGAATATTAGGCCTACTCTGACTATATGTCAAGTTTCTCATCCATCCATAGTAATTCTGCCCGAAGGCAGGTCTTTCACTGAAATCATAGCATTTTCATGCTATGCTTGCAGTTTTACTAGGGAATTGTAGGTGTGGTAGCTTCCTGTTGCTTTCCATACCGGTGAAAGATGATGATGATGATGATGATAATGATGGCCATATGATTTCGGGGATCGTTTGGGCCTTAAAGTTTTTCTGACATTTGTCTTACAGGTGAGGAAAAACCTCATCCAGAAACTGTCCCGACCGGGGATCGAACCCGGGCCTATTGCGTGACAAGGCAGCATGCTACCTCGAGACCACAGCGGCGGACTCTATAATATTAATTACTCAATATAAAATTCGCATGTTTAATCAACCGTGGTTCCGGACCTCGACTGAATTTACTACTTTGGAAATGGACCTCCATGAAATCTAATTGGTGACCTCTGATTTAGAGAGTTATAATATCTACATGATTTCTTAAGATGAAGATAGAGCTCTCTGCATGATTGATAAACAATGTGTTCTATGAGATCTTTGAGAAATATCTTGAATTTGGAAGATGCTATAACCACGAAACTATATATTAAATCACCAATAACACGTTTTTAAAATTCAATGTATTTATCCTTTCTAAGGTAGTGTGTACTTATACAGAGTACGGTTTCTTAAGAGGACATTAAATTATTTCTACGGTATTACATCTAGTAAAACTTGTTTTAACAAATGAGACCATTTGGACCTTGAAGTTCCTTGCTATATTATATTCTTAGCATATTCACTGCAGTGCCCTAAACCGACTCGAAAGACTATTACGTATAGAGACTTAAAACATATAGACAATGCAGCCCTAATTGAAGAAGCTATGCAGATGCCGTGGCATTCAATATGGACGCTGCATTCTGTAGATGAACAAGTTGAGACACTAAATGACTTTATACTACAATTATACAACAGACACGCCCCACTAAAAACTAAACTCGTGAAACGACGCCCTGTACCCTGGATGACTCGTTCAATTCGTAACTTGATGACTGATAGAGACGCAGCACATAAGAAATATAGACTCGACAAAACAGACACAAATCTCACTCAATATAAACAGTTACGTAACAGACAAATCAAGCTATAAGAAACGCCAAACTTAGACATTTATACAACCTAACAGATACCAATACTTCAGAAATCTGGAAAAACTTGAATAGAATGGGAATTGGGAGAAAAGACACACAGGTAGACAAATTACCTGTTTCCCTGGACACACTCAATAATCACTTCACAGGTATAACTACTACTCCAAAGGATAAAGAACAAACAATAAATGAATTATCACTGACAAATCAACCCGACAGAGAACATTTCCACTTCTCATATGTTACAGACTACGACGTAAGAAAGCCATAATGCGAATAAAAACCAAAGCAGAAGGAACTGACCGTATAAATATTACTTTACTGAATAAAATAATCGAAGCTATACTACCTACTATAACTCATATTTTTAACTCCTCACTACAAACTTCTACATATCCCTCATGTGGGAAACAAGCCCTCGTACGCCCACTGCCTAAAGTTAAAACGCCCTCAACCCCGAACGACTTTCGACCCATTAGCATTTTACCTACCCTTTCAAAAGCTCTGGAACGATTAGTCCATAAACAACTGACTGAATACCTAAATGAATACAACCTTCTAGATCAATTTCAATCAGGCTTCAGGACAGGACACAATACAAATACTGCTCTACTAAATATTTGCGAAGACATACGCGAAGCTGCTGATAATCGAAAACTTACCATTCTTACATTACTGGACTTTAGTAAAGCATTCGACACGGTAGACTTGGACTTATTGTTGCATAAACTTAAAAACCTCTTACTCTCTGATAGTGCCACGAAATGGTTCAATTCCTACCTTCATGAGCGCCAGCAATCTGTTATAGAAAATCATTCATTATGTTCTTCTTGGTCCTTCCGTAAAGCTGGGGTTCCACAGGGTTCGGTACTTGGACCTTTGCTTTTTTCAATCTACATAAATGACATATCTAACTCCCTAAAGCATTGCAAACATAATTTATTTGCAGACGACATGCAAATCTACATCCACACAGACAAATATTCACTAAATGACGCTGTTGCCAAAATTAACGAGGATCTTGACTCACTAATGACTTCGACAGTTAAATATGGACTACAATTAAATCCTAGAAAGTCACAATCAATCATTATGGGTCGCCTAAACACAGTCTCGCATGTGTCACTAAATGGAGTTCAAATCCCATGTAGTGAGACAGTAAAAATTCTATGAGTATTTATTGACAACAATTTAAATTGGAATACACAAATAAACCATACATGCAAAACAGTCTTCTCAATAATACATTCATTAAATCGTGTACGAAATTGTTTGCCATTCGCCCTTAGGAAAATGTTAGTAGAAACACTTGCAATGCCCCATTTTGATTATTGTGACACTCTTTTTACAGACTTAAATATTATTTCCACTCAAAGACTTCAACGTGTTCATAATTCTTGCGCACGTTTTATTTGTGGTATTCGCAAATTTAACCATGTTACAACGTCCCTGGAACAATTATCATGGCTTCGTCTAAGAGATCGTAGAACTGTCCATTCCCTATCCCTTCTCTATAAAATACTTCACACATCATCGCCTAATTATTTATCACGCCGCTTCATCAGACTATCCGACACACATAATCTTGACACCCGATCCCATCAGCTCATTGTCCTTTATATCCCTCCTCATCATACTGTACATTATTCATTATCTTTTACGGTCTCACTTACCAAAACATGGAATTCTCTTCCGTCCTATGTCAAAGACTGTCAAACTATAACATCCTTCAAAAACAAACTAAAGAATTATTTAATAACAAACTAACTTATAGTATTCTTTTAACAATTAATAAATTTAATTATTTATGAAAATAATATTAAGATTAACAAATATTTTCTTTTGTTTTGTTTTAAATATTGTATAAACGTAAAATTAGTTTTCTATATCTCATTATTTTTCTTTGTTTTTTATAAACATTAGACAGGGACAATTTAATGTGTCTTGCTTGTATACACTTTATTATTAGTTTTAGTCTAAATTTTAACTAACATTAACTGGTTGCATTATAGATCGTAATATAATAGATATCTTTTTGATCACATTTTTATTTAGTATTTAATATTAGAGTTAATTGTGATTGTTATATTCTGATATATATGTTTGTCCTGGTGAGTGGAAGAGAAGGCCACATGGCCTTAACTTCCACTAGGCTAAATAAATCTAATCTAATCTATAGGTGAGGAAAAAACCCAGGAAACTTATCTCGACCGGGGATCGAACCCGGGCGTTGCGTATGAGGCAGCGAGACCACAGCGATAGGCTGAACTCTACAGTATTAATAAGCAAACATTCTATGTAGAACGTCCATCACGTGGTAAAAGACAATTAGGCCTACCCGTGAAATAGAACCCAACTGACTTTTCGTCTTTAATATCACATATTCCTCTTCAATGTTATAATTTCATCAGTAACAGTAACAAATTTATTGTGTTTTAGTCTATATTTAATAATACAGTATAATAATATTATATTTATATGCTATTTTATCAGTTTTGTTAAAGTAGCCTACAAATTATTACCGGTATTTTATTATTTTCAAGAGTTATTTTCACAACAAATATAATTGATTATAGACGTCTCTTCGTGGATTGAACTAGAATATTTAGCTGATGAACGATAGAATATCTATTACGTGTTTATAAAAAAAGTCTACTACAACTTACTGCCGGTATTTACTATTTTCAAAACGTTATTTTCACAACAAATATGATTGATTCTAGACGTCTCTTCGCGGATTGAACTAGACTCTTTAGCTGACGAACGATGGAATACATACAGTTAGCGCAGAAAGTATTGGTACACTTAAAAATATCACGGAGAGAAATAAATAATTTAATTATTTCTTCACTGTATACAAAAAGAAAATTATACACCTTTACGTTGCACTCTGTAAAGTTAAATAAACGCAGTTTCCTCTGTTTCAACATATCGAGTAAAAAAATAATTTATACATCATCCATAGTAATTCTGCCCATAGCATTTTCATGCTATGCTTGCAGCTTTACTAGGGAATTGTAGGTGTCGTAGCTTCCCGTTGCTTTCCACACCGGTGAAGGTGATTATGATAATGGTGATGGCCATATAATTTCGGGGACCGTTTGGGCCTTAAAGTTTTCCTGACATATGTCTTACAGGTGAGGAAAAAACCCCGATAAAAAACCTCACCCAGAAAAACTGCCCCGACCGGGGATCGAACCCGGGGCCGCTGCGTGACAAGGCAGCATGCTACCTCGAGACCACAGTGGTGGACAATTTATACATGAACAACAAAAATTAACAAACAAGAAGTATTGGTACAGTCTCATATTATGGCTGTTTTGAGTGTTTACTTTTCGACTTAAATGCTTGGTTGGGAGCTCCTTAGATTCCAAGATGGCTTGAGGACGACATAGCATCGATCCGACTATATTTGCAGTTACTGAAGAATGTATATTTCTCCATTCTTCTTGTCTTACTTGTTGGAAACCTGCCTTGAACGAATTCTCCTTTTCAGATGTTCTCATAAATTCTCAATGGGGTTTATGTCCGGAGATTAGGGAAGTGTTTCCATGTACTTTGGTGTGTTTAACAAAATCCATAAACGCGTATTGAAACAGATGTGTTTAGGATCATTATCTTGCATAAATACAAAACCTTGTTTAATCCACATTTCCTCTGCAGAGGTATGAAGATTGGTCTTCAGTATGTTCATATACTGTGTGATCCATCACACCATCGATAAAATGTAAGATCCCGATTCCAGATATACTCGTGTATCCCCATACTAATAAAGAACCACCACTATGTTTCATATTGAGTTTAGATTTTGCTTTTGTAGCTCTGTATTTTAATTCCTCCAGACGTTTCTTCTTCCATCTGAACGGGAAGTGTTGATTTTGGGATAGTCAGTACAAATTACTTTTTTTACAAAATTCTTTGGGGCTGTTTGTGTGTTTTTATCGAAGTTCAAATTTTTCTTTCAGTTTTCTTCTCTTACTAAGCATTTTTTCGGGCTGTTTTCGCATGCATTTCGTTAGCTCATAGACTGCTACGAACATTGCTAGCAGAAATACAAATATTAAAGTCATTCTTTATACTAGCTGCTAATTTATGGGCACTACTTTTTGGTTTTTGCTTTACTTTTCTCATTAATGCTTTTTCAACATTAACGTACAGTTTTCTAGAACGTCCTGATCTGTGGTTATTTCGAAAGATTTTCGTTCGCCAACTCTATCAATTATATGCTGAATGTTTGGTCTTGGCCTTCAATTATTTCACTAATTCCATTTAGCGATTTACACTGATTATGCAAACCAATAGTTAATTCCTTTCTTCTACTGTAGTATTTATACCTTTGCGCCCCATTCCAGCTTAATCTGCAGCCAGAACACACACAACCACACGACAAAGTACTCAAGGCTAGAGTGAATAACAGCACTACCAGACCCACCCTCACTCGACTTCATGTGAACATTCTGTTGACCAAAACTTAATACTCTACCAATACTTTTTGTTGGTTAATTTGGTCGTTCATGTAAAAATTATTTTTTACTCGTCATGTTAAAACAGAGGAAACTGTGTGTATTTAACTTCATAGAGTGCAATTTCCCCTCCATGGTATCTTTATCTTGTCGTGGTGGAGTGGCTTGCGTGCTTAAATGATCCTGAGAGCTATGCCAGCGGTAGCATTGCTGCCGATAGAGTTACCCATGCCGGACTGGTCGAAGGTGATAAGCCAGACGAAAAAGTACCTTGGTCGAAAGAGTGACGATCTTTCACAGTAAAAAATACAACCGTCTAGTAATGCGGACATGGGTTCTACTGGGGTAAAATTTTCCGGAGGTCAAATAGTTCCCATTCGGTTCTCCTGGCGGGGACTACTTCAGGGAACCCATGCCAAGGGCTCAAACACAGGGACATGTTCCTAGGAACATGGAATGTTAGGAATTTATACAATAGCGGGGCACTAGAGATATAAACGCGGGAATTAGATAAATCGCCCTTGGATATAGTCGCTTTACAGGAAGTAGGTAGCAAGGAGAAGGTAGTCAGGAATCAGGAAGCTTTGCATTATACTACGGGGGTGCAGAAAGACCTGCATTTGGAACGGGTTTTTTAGTCAGAACGAGGATCCTATCCGCTATCCGAGATATTAAGCGGCCATGAACCTACGGGTTCGATAGTGCCAGTGAGTAAGTAAGTAAGAGTGCAATTTAAAGTTGTATGTTTTTGTATGTAGTGAAGAAATAATGGAATTATTTATTTCTGTGTTATTTTTAAGTGTTCCAATACTTTCTGCACTAACTGTATTTATTTATTTTATAAAAAAGGGCCTACTACATACAACTTATTATCGGTATTTACTTTCACAAACAAATATAATTGTTTCTAGACGTCTCTTCGTGGATTGAACTAGAATATTTAGATGACGAGAGATAGAATATCTACTTACTTCTTTATGAAGAAAAAAAAAGGTTTTACAATATGGTGCAAGTATGACAATTATATACGTGATAGAACTCGATAGTGCATGGCAGAGCTTGTCTGTGTGTGTATGAATGACGAACAAAAAAGAAGGGGAGAGGGAGGGGGGAGTTTCCCGTAAAACGCTTTTATGTTCTGCAATTGCATAAAACATCAATACCAAATTACTACAGATTGCAGAAAAGTCAGATTTTACGTATAATTTTATAACAAACTAACTTACTGCCACGATTAAACCCATAGGTTCATGACCGTGCGGACATAAGCTCCCATCCCAATCCTGAGCCAATGTTTTTCAGTCATCCTCTGTATAATCTGCTTCCCTCAAATCAGGATTAACGTTATTATTCCACCTCGTTTTTGGTCTACCAACTGAGCATTTTTCCCTCTGATTTTCCTGTAAGAAGTTTCAAGGCTCCTCTTTCTTTCCCCATTCATGCCACATGTTCTGCCCGTAACATTCTACCTACTGAGCGTTTACCCTATGGTTTTCCTACAAGAAGTTTCCAAACCCCTCTTTCATTCTCCATTCGTGCCACATATTCTGCCCATAACATTATAAGAGAATTAACTGTTATTAAATCTGATTTCCTATAAAGATCATGTATCTCACTTTACATGATCTACTCCATCTGTCTGTCTGTTCATCTCTCTTTAGTCCAAAATTTTCATAAGAATTTTATTCTCAAACACTCGTAATATTTTCCCCTCCGTTAATGTTCATGTTTTGCATTCCTGCAATATAATTGCGAAAATAACAGTTTTATATATTTTCAGTTTAACATTTTTTTAGAGAAGTAGGGACGACAAGATACCTTGTAATCCATTATAGCATGAATTTCCACAATTAATTGAATCCATGTCTAATTTCTTTGTGCATCCATTCCTATTTGATAATTTGTTGTTCCTGGGTATTTTAATTCAGCCAATTCTTCAAAAATGTCCCTCATTTGTCATTAACTGTCTATTTCCATTATAATAATGTATTTCTGTGTGTTACCATATAGACTATTTAGTTTTATTGATGTTTACTTCTAATTTTTTATTAAACGTATATTTTATTTTCAAATTATGCCGAACTTTTTAGAGCGTTTATCATTTGGAAGGAAACATATAAAAAGAGCCCATTCATCTCGATAATAAAAATGACTTCTTCCATACTTGTGGGATACGAGTAGAATTGTAATTTGCAGATAATTCGCTTTGGATTTCTGTTCGTGTGAGTTTTCTGATTGAGGGTATTTTTTTTCTCCCAATTGATAACTGTCCGGAAATTTTTACTACATTGTTTGAAATGTCATTTTGTACCGTGATAACACATGTCAATTTCTTTGGCTATTGTCAGCGAAATATTGGAATCTGTACGCTACAATGGAACACAGCTTACGAACTATACGGTCACAGGTTGTAACCTATTTCGAATGCTATCAATTAGTTTGGATTTCTGTTCGTGTGAGTTTTCTGATTGAGGGTATTTTTTTTCTCCCAATTGATAACTGTCCGGAAATTTTTACTACATTGTTTGAAATGTCATTTTGTACCGTGATAACACATGTCAATTTCTTTGGCTATTGTCAGCGAAATATTGGAATCTGTACGCTACAACGGAACACAGCTTACGAACTATACGGCCACAGGTTGTAACCTATTTCGAATGCTATCAATTAGATGACTTACTACATTTGTGAAGGCGGCTCCTTAGTGCAAGCGGTTTGACGTTCGCCTCTCACCGCTTGGGTCCCAAGATCGAGTCTCGGTTACTCCATATGGGTTTTGTGGTGGACGAAACGGAGCTTGGGCAGGTTTTTCTCAGGGTTTCTCCCGTTTTCCCTGCCACAATATCATTCCACCATTTCTCCATATTCATCTCGGACATTTCGTTCATCTGCCCCTGTGATGGTGCGTCAGACGTGGCCGGCCGGCACCCTTATCATTCAGACCTCTATAAGGGGCTTCATCTCATCTCATCCCTCGACCTGACCCTGAGTTGGACATGAATTGAGATATTTATTTATAGTACATTTGTGACACCAACATTCTTTCTGTATTGAGGAAACTCTTGTTACTAAGTAATAAATCATTACTTTTTTTATATTTCACAAGTAGGCTACTTTATCATCACGTTTCGATCATTTGGGTAGGTTAGCTATATTTAGTTTAGGCCCTACGTTACTAAAATTATCTTAAGTTGTTGTTTCGCGGACAATCCCCCATTAGCATTTGCATTTTAAATATGGAGGGGCTAACACTTTTGCGCAGATGCCTTTTTTTTTTTTTCAGACGTCAGGTTATTTTACGTGTCATAAATCTACTTTACAAGACCTATATCTTTATTTCCTTTCTAAAGGAACTCATACTCAGGATTTTTATGCTTTGAAAAATCCATCGACCTCTACCGAGTTTGAACTTGCGAACCTTGGAACCATTAGTCCACTAGGGCCGACCCTATTGAAAAATCTTTTAAGCTTATAAATAATAGGGGCCATTTATTATTCTAAATATGCTTCTGGAAACCTATCTAATAGTATGTATAAAGATGAACATTTTAAGACATTTCAGTCTCGTATAGAGCCTTGCATACAATTCAATAACTTTACCAAAGGAAAACAACATATAAGTACAGTATCTCTAATATGGTCAATATGATTTCGTTAAACTTTCTAGTTTAACATGCCCGGTTTTCTTCCAACTACTGTTTCTGTCTTGGACGAATAAAATAAACAGTTCCAATAAAATAACGCAACAATGAATTTTTCTCGTAAGTTGAACAACGTAATGCCTTTTTTTGTGCATTAGGTATGGTGAATCTGGGATTGGCCATTCTTACTGTATGAAGCCGGGTACGGCGCAAAAAAAGTGGACATCCGAATTTCGATATAGTTTTAGTTTTAAAATGAAGCTTTGGAACACCAAAGATGAAAACACACAAAAAAATGCTGTTCATCCAGAAACAAACCAGTAAAATCATATTTTATGAATAACTTTTCTACACTGGCTGAAGAATGTAGTAATCATTGCGGTTGTGTCGTCAGTTCTGATATTCAGATGTTAATCCAGGATGGAAACATGGTTAAGTATTTTCTTCGGTGGAGAGCTGAAAAAGAAGGATGGAATATTTAATTTTATTTCAGCTAAATATCTATGTTTCCAAAATCACATAGCAAAGAAATTAAAATTTAAGAAAATTCACATCTACGCATGACGAATCATAAGAAAAATAGTTTAACTGAATAGATTGTCAATAATAATCTATACTTCATCGTACGTATTTTTCGAAAATGAACGACGGTAAAATTAATCCATACAAAACATCTAATAAATAGATACTACTTATTTGTAATATAAATCTTGTGTATTTTTACTTATCAAACCTAACAAAATGACTTGCATACTACATCGCACTCTACCGCAAACGAATCTGATGTACACTAACTTGTCCTCATCTAACCTAACAAAATCAGTTACATGCTACATTGCACTCTACCGTAAACTAATCTGGTGTACACTAACTTGTCCTCATCTAACCTAACAAAACCAGATATATACTACATTGCACTGTACCGTAAACTAATCTTGTGTACACCAACTTGTCCTCATCTAACCTAACATACTAATTACACGCTACCGTAAATTAATCTAACTGCGTCACATTTTAAATCGAATTTCCTGTGTATCTGTAATTTATCTAAATTCACCGCATTGCGTTGTATTGGATCTTATGTATTCATCCGCAAAGAACATTGTAGCAAGGAATTCGATGTAATGTGGAGTAAACTAATGAGACATAGATTGTGTAGTCTAATATATAAAAATTGTTTGTTTTTGTTTGTTTGTTCGTACTATATGCGCGGCCATACCGTTGATTCGATTGTGATAGGGCTTTTTGCAGAATGTCAGGAGATTCCCGGGATGAACGTAGGCTATTAGAGAATTGTGATACTCAACTCCTACACCCTTAAAAATTGCCCTTTGTAGTGGAAAACGTGAAAAAATAGCTCTTTGGACGCTTAAATGGCATACGCTACCTAAACCATAACAAATACACAAAATTAATGTACACAGAATTGAATATCTCAAAAATGCTCTACAAAAAATACGCGATAGCATATATTTATCTCTTACAGATAACTCACAATAACCATTTTTGTCTTTCATTGATACCAAGAAGATCGAGACAAGTACGTAGATTCCTGTGCAAGCATAGCAGCACATGGCGGGTATCGGGTATCTTTTACGGATAACTCACAATAACGAATTTTGTCTTTTAGCAAGAAGATAGAGATAAGTAGATTCCCGGGCAACACCGGGTAATCAGCACGGGTAATCTTAAAATAATTACGGTATACATTTATAATTATTTTAAATTTTACTTATTCAACTAATCATAAAAATTACATAAATTTTCTGTTCTTATTACATATCATCATCATCATCACAGCACTAGGGTCCAAAATGAATCTCACAACAGCTCTTCATCTCATTCTGTCCTCCGCCTTCCATCCTTATTCCGACCTTCTCAACAGTGTACTTTTAACGGGTGTGGGGATGTGAACCCCACGCTCCAATCCCCAACTTGGAGGACCAGGATATCTCTTTTCGTCAGGGTCATCGTACTTGACCTGTCTGGTATAGTAGTCCCCACAATAGCTGTGCTACCGCCAGCTCTCTGTCATTTGACCACACAAGCACCACTACTACTCAAAGTAGAAATACGAGGGCGGATCGGAAAGTAACGCACAATAATTTTTTCTGCCTTGGTATTGCAGCTAGAATGTTGAAATTTCACAGAGATATAGTTTGAAGTTTTCACTACAGATGGTATTTTTTTCTCAGGTGCACCTCTTGCGAGAGAAGCTTGAACTATGCAACAAAGATGGCGCGCATGCTACAGTCGTCCACCTGTGAGGAACAGAGAAGTGTTGTTCGATTTTTGTGGGCCAAAGGGCATAAACCCAGTGAAATTCACAGGGACATGCATGGCGTGTATGGGGATGATTGTATGGACCGTAGCAATGTCTCCAGGTGGTGCACATTCTTCCAAGAGGGACGCGTGAACCTTAGTGATTCGCCACGCTCCGGCCGGCCGACAACAGCAGCAATCCCATCCCGCAGAATGTCAGAGGCATTGAGGCGGCAATTCTGAACGACCGGCGTGTGCAACTGCGAGCCTTATCGCAGAAGTTCAACATTTCCTATGGTGCGGTGTACGATATGTTCATGAAAATTTGAAATTCTGTAAAGTTAGTGCTCGCTGGGTGCCTAAGAACCTGACAGACGACCACAAGGGCCAGCGAATGATGGCAAGCTTGGACCACTTAACGCGGTACACCGCACAAGGACATGACTTTCTGGAAGGAATCGTCACAGGTGATGAGTCGTGGGCGTACCACTACACGCCCGAAACAAAGCAGGCATCAATGGAGTGGAAACATGCTGGTTCCCCAGTAAAGAAAAATTCAAAGTGACTCAATCTGCCAGGAAAGTGCTTGTGACAGTGTTCTGGGATATGCATGGTGTTTTATTGGTGGACTTTGCTGAACACGGGACCCCTGTGAATGCTGCGGCCTACATTAAAACTTTGGTGAAGTTGCATCGTGCCATTCGTGACAAACGTCACAACATTAACGTTAAACTTCTTCATGACAATGCTCGCCCCATGTTGCTGCTGTCGTTCGTCAGAAATCGCCGAATTTGGTTGGGAGGTGCTCCAGCATCCACCATACAGTCCGGATCTTGCACCATCGGAATTTCATCTGTTTGGTCCCATGAAGAAATTCCTGGCCGGCAAACGCTTTGAGACAGATGTGGAAATGAAATCAGCAGTGCGCAGATGGCTACACTCCAACCAAACGGACTTCTACGAACAGGGCATATTGAAACTGGTAACGATGGGAAAATGTGTTGAGAAGTTGGTGACTATGTCGAAAAGTAGGTAAAAGTTGTAAGTTCATTTGTGATTTTTTTCCTTTTTTTTTTTACTATTAAACTTTAAAAAAAAATTATTGTGCGTTACTTTTCCGATCCGCCCTCGTACATTACATCTGGCTTCCCATAGAGATCAAGTAGCCCACATTATGTATTCTTCTCCATCACCTGTCAGTTCGTCTGTCTTTGGTCCAAAAAAGTTCCTAAGAATTTTGTTCTTAAATATTCGTAAACTTTTCTCTTCCCTTAAATTAAGAGTATATGTTTCGCACCCATACATCTGGGAGAATACCAGTTATATTTATTTTTATTCTGTTATACTTTTTTTGAGAGACGTTAGGATGACGGAAGTCCATATAGGCCTAATACGTAATAGCATGTATTTCCAGAATTGAACCTATGTTTAATTTCATTTTGTACATCATTCCTGTTTGTAATAATTTGGAAAAAGGATTTTGAGGTGCAGCACCTTTCCAAAAATATAGCTGTTTTCATACCAATAGTTCAGTATATGTATTGGGGATGAAATACAGCGAAATAAACATAATGTGTTGCACCTTTTTGCAGATTTTCATGACATTACTGCATTTCGCCCCATTTTTTCCCTCTTTTTTATGCTTCAGCACCTTTTCGTCAGCGTTTTTAAAAGATAGGACAGAAAAAATATATTTTTTCTTCTTGAACAGCTTTTAAAATCCCAATCAGAAGTCAACAATATTAAATATTAAGATATAATGTATGTCATTTATACCCCAGAAACAATGGCCAAACTGCGGTGTGAAGTCAACAATAGTGAATAATAAATATTAAAATATAATTTATGTAAACCACCAATAATTTATATTCCAGCAACAATGTCCAATCAGTAGATGTGAAGTCAAATTTAAATTTCAACAGTTTGCTGTAACAGTTTAAAATAAGTATAGTTAGCACTGGCAATAATTTTACAGTTTTCTATCTACCGACATGTAGTTAGCTGTGTTTTACTAGTCTGAACCACAACGTATTTTTATTAGTATTACAACTGGATTTTCACAACAATAACATGGCGACTGTTAAGATAGATAAGTTGTATACACTTTCAGAATTCAAAACGCAATTTATCGAAAATGATTGATCATTATTCGATGTTCCATCTGCGAAGAAAATGTTGCAATAAATTAAAGAACTATGAATTACCTTTATGGACTCTATAAATAAGAAACATTTGGTGCAAAATGATATGCATATTGTATAAACTGAGATCATGTAACTGGTTTAATTCAATTGTTTCAGCAGTACCTTCTTTTGCACCTTTTTGTATGTATTTTCAGAACCTTTTTCCCCTTTTACGACCAAATTTGCACCTTAAAATCCCTTCTCTAGTAATAACTGTTCATCGTTATTTTAATTTAGAAACTTCTTTAAGATTTCCCTCATTTTTCATTAATTGTCCGTTTCCATTATACAGAGTGTCATTAAGTCCCTGTACATTTTTGGGAACATTAATTCAATTACAACGAAAAGTATGTTACAGCATACACAAGATTACTCTCTTTCCACGTGGCCACCGACCATTTCAAAACATGATCCCAACGGGCCACGGTAACCATGAATACCTTCTGTAACATAGCCACAGCGATCATGGCACATGCCTCTCTTATCCGTTGTTTCAAAACTGTACTGTAGACTTTGTCTTTGACGAAACCCTCACAGAAAAAAAGTTCATTAGGGTAAGATCAGGTAAACAGGCTGCCCGCGAACGAGATGATCCTCTTCCAATCCACCTGTTAGGAAATGTTCTGTTTAGGTATTCTCGAACTGGTAGAACAAAGTGGGGTGGTTCACCGTCTTGTTGGTACACCACTGTACCAAGGATACCATCTTGTTGTAACTGAGGTTCCAGGAACTGTTCCAGCATGTCGAGATACGTACACTTCCAAAAAAAAAAAATAATGGGTCGGTGGAATATCAAGAGTCCCAGATAGACGACACTGCGTACAGCTCGAGCCATGATACACACCATACCGCATCAAGACTTACTTAATTCTGTTCTCTTGTGGGTTGATAACTAGCTCCGAAAGTCACTCAAAACTGAGATGAAATAATATTTTGTTGTAAAACATATATATTATAAATAAATAGTTTAGGGGATATTAATAGCCATAAATAAAATGCAACCTGGTATAAATAAAAATATATGAAGCTCCTCGGCTGGATCCGAACCTTCAATGTTGAATTCTGTAGTCCAATGTGGAATCGCAGAGCTAATCTGCCGTTCTCTTTACTAACCTAAAATGTTCTATATGAAATGGTGTCATACTTTGTGGTTTGTTTATATTATGTAATTGAACTTAATTTGATTAGTTTAGAATATTTGGGCACAATGACGATCTTGTATTATCCTGTTATTTATTAATTCAATTTAGGATTGTAATATTCACAATTATGGGGTTACTATTTCATATTAAATAGTCATTGTCTACGCATAACAACCCATGCTGTCCCCCATTCTTCATAAGCATGGCGAATAGGTATGATCCTAGACAGCGAGTTACATCTATAGTTGACGCTGGATATGGTGTTAGGGCGGCTGCCCGTTTGGTCGCTGTGCCACGGAGCACGGTCATTAGGTGGGCTCATCGATTTCAAAATTTAGGGAAGGTCGCAAATCGCCCTATTCCTGGGCGTCCACGAATTTCTTCAGCGGAAGAGAATGCTGTCTTATTCGAGGCAGTTCGACAGGACCCCTTTCGGACTGCCAACGAATTACGATAAACATCTGACCCCCGGTTGTGATCAAACTGTAATCAACCGATTGAGGAGCCGTGGTATTAGGAACCGGAGGGCTGCGCAAAAGGAATGTTTAAGGAAGAACATGCCATCAACCATCTTGTCTTCGCAACAGTCGAATGGATTTCGATTGGAGAAATGTAATTTTCTCCTACGAAACAACCATCTCGGATGATCATGATGGTTCTCGCCATGTCTATCGTGAGGATGGCCACCGACATGATGAACGCTTTGTGCATCGACGTATAGGGTCGGGACACTTTAACATATCGTTGTGGGGGTGGATGCTTTACGTGATAGAACGCATTGATGACCGGTTCGATGCGGGAGATGTATGAACATATTCTGGAAAATGTATTCCTTCCTTCCGTCCAAGAACGTTTTCCCAATGGAACATTACTGTTCCAGCAGGACAACCATCCCGTTCACCATGCCGGAAGAATTCAAAGATAGTTTCGGACAAGGCCCGAGATTGAAATAATTTATTGGCCTCCGAAGTCACCTGATTTTACTGTCATCGAACATGCATGAGCGAAATTAAAACAGGAGAGGATTAAGAAGTATGCCCGCCAACCCCCTCGAAATAAAGACGAGTTGTGGGATTAAGTTCTCGATACCTGGGAATATCTCGCCCGGGAAGAGGAGGACAATCCTCATCGAGAATTCTTCCGCGACCTCGTCAGATCCATGCCTAATCGACTTCGAGCTGTAGTAGAAGCTGATGGCCTGTGGACAAGATATTAAGTTCACTGGTCTCTTTTTTGCTTTTTTTTTAATATTTTTTTTATGTGAGGAAGTAGAATTTCAATTTCCATATATAGTTTGTTTTTTAAGGCCAGGTTCAGCTTACCCACAGGAATTGGGTATAAATTATTCCCCTCTTTTTTTATTAAATTAGATAGTCCAGGAACTCTGAAAATTTAAAATAAACTCGCATTAATATTTAAAAAAATTGTGCTACCTAGGATCGAACGCGAGGCACTCACCTTGATAACGTATTGAACCAAGGCTCAACCGTATATGCTACGGGGACACAATGGCAGGATTAGCAGCTGTTGCGCTCTTAGTCTCACAGCTGCATCATGTTTTTCTAAACAGAGGGAGACAATGTTCTCTTGTGAATCGCGCTACGAATCATAGACATGTGCACGAGCAAGAGTTGGCCTATTCTTTTTTTGGGGAAGTGTACCTCTAGTTACTGTTTTCAACAAACATGAATGGCCCATACACTGTTTGTTTAGTGATACTCATCCACACATTGACGTTTGGTGTGTCCCTTTGCCATTCAAATGTATACAACGGGTCGCTTCTTGTACCCGTAAAATAAATGCGATCTCTCAACTAGAAGTGAAAAATATACCGGCACTTTATAGACATCCTGTATAACGAATTTCTATATGTGACCATATTTTTGGTTTTATTGATATTTATATCCAGCCGCAATAGAATGTGCGTATTGTCCCTTAGTATTTCCTTAATATAGCCTATTATTAAATCATGAGCACATACTAACAACTTACCATTGAGTTGTGCACCATCTTCAGCCTTTTGACGATTTGATAACATGCTCTAGTACAAAATTAAACACGATTAACAGAGGAGACTACTACCTTTTGCTTTAATCCATTGTGAATTTCAAAAGTAGCTGAAAACTATTTGTCTATTCTCATCCTACTCTTTGTGCCATTTCGACACATTCGAATGTCTTTTTAGAAATTACGAAGTCCAGGGCACGCCGTAGCGTAATGGTTAAGACACTGCGCTACGAGCCGGAAGGTCGAGGGTTCGAGTCCCGGTGGGGTCAGGATTTTTAAACTGACCCAAACCTTCTCTCGGCACTATGGCCCTGGGGTCGACTCAGCCTCTAACGAAAATGAGTACCAGACGCTTGTTCTGGGGGTAAAGGCGGCCATCACGCAGGGCTGACATCAAGTGCCGATTGTCCAGAAAAAGTGGGAGCCTTAACCTCCCACTACCCCAAGGGCCTCCTGAGGCCTGTATTGGGATTACTTTACTTTACTAGTAGGTACTATACAACTTCTCCCTCTTAATTAAATCTTAAGCCTTTTTTAAGTTTATGTATAGTTGATTTACAGTGCCATTATATTCCCATTTCTTTTCAAAATCTGTCTTAAACCAAAAGTCCGATCTATTGTAGACCTGCTTCTTCTAAATATCCTATTACGTCTTCAATATAGAGAGTAAGTCTGGATACTAATATATTTGTTAGAATTGTGTACGAAGTTAAAACTAATAAGATGCTTCTAATAGTTTTATCTCCTTTCTTAGAGTTTGATACTACAATCGATTCTTTCCATTAATTTGGAGGAGCCTCATTTTTTTTCATATTGTACCAAGCAAACAGATGTAATCTTGTACATCAATTTTTTTCCCCTTGATTTTATCACTTTTGTTGGAATCCCATCTGGATCTGGTGCTTTTATAGACCTACATCTTTATTTTTCTAACCCCATTTCAACCTCTAATGTGCTTGGCACTGTGACTAATATTTCTGCTGTCTGTAAAGCATCCTCTTTAATATCCTGTTCTGCGTGTACATTTAATGATTCAAGTTTCTTTATCATTCAATATATTCCTAGAATTTGCATTCATCTCCCCCTTTAGTAATCAGACGTGTTCCAGATTGCAATTTATTCCCCTAACTAAACTGAAAACGATTATGCTAGTGTGCCAGCGTTGTTCTACCAAGACATGGTCTATCTGGTTCGCATTTTTTAGAGACGTTTAAATCTATTTATGAATATCATTATGCTGGAATGTTGCCCCTTTAACATTGATTCTTTGATGTGACAAATGTGACTATCTTACCCCATTGAGGCCGAATTTCCCTATTGTTGGCTAGAATATACCTTCCCGTCCTACTTTTGCATAAAAAATCTCCTTAGACAATTTTTATATAATATCACGAAAGCCTAACTATTACACATTCTATATTTTTATAGAAATCGTCCTTGATATTGTTATCCTTATTTTTTCTGACATCTTGTACTTTTACGATTACAAAATCACGTCGTTTATATTTTAGAATTATGTATGGTATCATATCGGTAACAAAGTTAATATCTCGATTATGTCGAGAGGATCCACCTTCATATTGAAACCCCGTTCCGAATTCTGGTCTAACTGCACCCTCAGTAGTGTAAGATAAAGCTTTTTGTTTTCTGATTACCTTCTCCTGCCCATCTAATTTCCTGCAAAGCGACTATAACCAAGAAAGATTTATCTAATTTCCTTGTTAATATACTCGTATTTCTAGTACCTCATTACTATATAATGTCTTAACTTTCCATGTTTTTAGGAACATACCCTAAGTTTAAGCTTTTGTATGAATATCCTGAAGTAGTTCCCGCATGGAGATCCAAGGGGGGGGACTATTTTATATCCGGAAAATTTTAACCTAGTGGAATCCTTGTTCGCATTTCTTGACGGTTATATTATAAGATGAAAGATTGTTACACTTTGGACCAAAACACTTTTCGTCTAGCTTATCGCCTTTGACCTGTCCGGGATGGGTGACCCTTTTGGTAACCATGTTACCTCCGCACTGTCATAACTCTGGAGGTCATTTCATCAGTACAGTGTAAGCCCTAAAGATACAATCGGAGGGAATAGTTTCTCAAATGTAGGGCCTAATTATAAGTTATTAAATCATGCTGCATTTCGTCATTTACTTCATTGGTCTTCTTCTTCGTCACGGTTTAGGCATTTTGCTAGCCTGTTCCGGCTCCAAATTGCTGTTCTTTCCACATTTTCTTTGGTCTTTCCAAACTATTTCTTCCTCTTGGTGAATAGTTATATGCTGCTTTTGGTATTCTGTTTTGTCATCCTTGCTAAGTGTTCTTTCCATTTGTTCTGTATTTCACTATTGTATTTAATTCCTCTACTTTTAGCTGCTGTCTTATTTCTGTGTTGTGTTTTTGTCTGTTCTTTGATATCCTGATATTGGTCTGAGGAATTTCATTTCAGCAGCTTGAATTCCAGCATATTGTTGTGTTGTCACTGCCCATGTTTCGGATTCGTAAGTAATAATAGGAATTGCCATTGTCTTCTATTATTTGATTATAGTGTCTTTTCTGGCTTTATTTTTAAAAGTTCTTTTTAGTGTTCCTGTTATATAGGCTAATTAAACTTATTTACTTTGTTATTTGTATCTGTTTCTGTTGTGTATGGTATTTCGTAACCTTAGAAGTTATATTTTGTCACTTGTTCTATTGGTTTATTTTATAATATTATCTCTGTCCGAACTGGTCGAACGCCCTTGAAAGCCATTGTTTTTTATATTTCTGATATTTCCATATTATTTTTTTATATTCCGTTTAGTTTATATAGCATTATTTGTAATTCGTCTTCTGATTTTGCTATTAAAATCTGGTCTACTTCATTGGTAAATATAATATTTTTCTGACATGACGATATAGTTAAATTGTTGTCAGGATGATTTCCAGTTATCACAAGATAATTCGTTTACAACAAATAATTAGGTAGGCCTAACAGACGTGAAAATAAAGTGAGAAGTATGCATTTTCGGAACTCTTTTAAAAAATTGGAAGACAACATATGAAATTTAGGCGGTACTGTTACATGGTAAACTGAACAATCCGCTGAAGGGTTAATGTTGCAATGACGTCAGGGATCGGGAAGCCAATTAAACATTTTCAAAATATACTTACGTTATTCAAAACAGTAAGACAGAATGTGGCGGCTTGAAGGTCAGTACTTCTGGATTAATGTATAAAATTTCTTCCCTGCAGCTATTCTACCTACACCATCTGGTTTGTTTTCGTTCATTCCCTCACCTACAGCGGGTTGTTCAACTCAGCGTACAACAGTATTATCGGTATACGACACAGCGAAATGTTTACCTCCAGTCATAGCGTCTCATGGACGTAGATACATAATACATAATGTATAGTCGGGGACAAATAGCAAATTAAACATTTACCCAGCTTTCTTAGGATAAAAGCTCGACTCCACAGATTGACGTGAAGCGAGTGCACGCGGGATGACACGGCATTAGTTCGCAAATCATCCACAAGCGAAGCAGGTCAGTGTTCCGCTGTGTCGGACAGTAACAGGTTTGTTTGTTTTTAAATGTGTCTATTTACAAATTAATATTTTATAACAGGGGCACGCCGTAGCGTAGTGGTTAAGGCACTGAGCTACAAGCTGGAGGGTCGAGGGTTCAAGTCCCGTTGGGGTCAGGATTTTTAAACTGACCCAAACTCTCTGGCGGCACTATGGCCCTGGGGTCGACTCAGCCTCTAACGGAAATGAGTACCAAACGCTTGTTCTGGGGTAAAGGCGGCCGTCACGCAGGGCTGACAACCCGGCTGACATCAAGTGCCGATTGTCTAGAAAAAGTGGGAGCCTTAACCTCCTACTACCCCAAGGGCCTCCTGAGGCCTGTTGTGGGATCACTTTACCTTTATATTTTATAACAACTAATCATGTGATTTACTGATAGTGTTAGACTTGCTTCGTAAAACAATTTGTATTATTTAACAAACTCATTGGCACTATCGAATCCGTAGGTTCATGGCCACGCGGCATGAGCTCTCCATATATCCCTATCCTGAGGTAATGTCTTCCAATTATCCCCTGTATAATGTGCTTCCCTCAAATCATGGTTAATGTTATTCTCCCACATCTGTATTGTAGACCCTACAGTATAAAAGATCCTTATTCGCGGTTCCCTTATTTGCGTTTTCATTATTCGCGGGTTAAAAAATTTGCGACACAGTTCCTGTATTCGCGGCTAAAAAAGTCTTTATTCGCGGATCCCGTCGGTATATTAGAAGGATTAGTATCCTCGATTAACCATCGGCAACTTTTTTTACAGCAGGCACGTGCCAAGGCAGCTTTTACAAGGAGCTGTTCAAACCAAATGGGCAAATTAATATGGAAGTAAAATAAGCCTTATTGTGACTAAGCCTAAAGTACGTTGTTAAAACGCCACCACCGCCGTAATTCACGGGTCGCTATGTACACTTGGCGACAAAAAGAATGGGACGACTTTTGATCTCTAATATTTCAAGTTCTAACGCGCGATTCACACGAGTAAACTAATTGCATTGTAATGCTACAATACGCTTTCCTTCTTCCCTTGAAGAGTTTTCTTTCTAAACGCAACAAGGCAGCGAAAGCGTAGCTCAGTGGCTTGATTCCTATACAAGAGGTCGCAGGTTCGATTCCTGGCGAGGTCAATTTTTTTAAATTGTTAAAGTGTTTTCTGTTTTATTCTGTATATTCATTCTTAAAGAAAAACATATTATTAATTAATAATATTCATTCTTAAAGAAAAACGTACTAACTATTTGGAAGTATTAATATTTTTATTATTAATATTATTATTTACTTATTTATAAACAGGTTTACAGCGTAATAAAACATCTTCCTATGCCCAAAGCTTTTTTTAATTTTTATCTTCTTTCTCCATTCTTCTCTATCTTCTCATTCCAATTCTTCCAGATTAGCTCCCTCATATCTCTTCTTACATCATCCATACATTTAAATCTGGTCCACCTCTCTTTCCTTTTTCGGATGGAATCCATTCCAAAGCTTGTCTGGGTAATGTTTTCTCTGGCATCCTACGTATATATGACAATACCATTCTAGTTGTATCTCACAAAATCTAATATTGAATTTTGGACTTTCATTTGTTGTATGATAATTGTATTATTTCTTTTCCCAATTTAGAATGTCTAGTTGAGCGTCTGTAAGAATCCATTTCGGTGGACATAAGCTTTAAACTCAAATTTTTATTCAGATGCCAAGTTTCTACACCGAATGTTAGCGTGCTTCGAATTATGGATTTATAAATTTCTAATTTGGTATCTATTCTTATGTTCTTATCCCACAAACTCCGTTTAACAATGTTATTACTGATCTACCTTTTTGAATTCTATATTTTATATGATTTTCTTTGGGATATTTTGAGTTAATTTTGATCCCCAGGTAATTATAATCCCATTATTATTATTATTATTATTATTATTATTATTATTATTATTATTATTATTATTATCATCACTATTATCATTATTATTATTATCATCATCATTCTGTTGTTATTATTATTATTATTATTATTATTATTATTATTATTATTGTCCATCATCTATGAGCTATTATTATATAAACTAAATATTTAAATTGAAGGTTGAAACTTTTTCCTCACTAATGCGTAATAAATAAGCACATAAATATATTAAGCTATATTATATTTTATTACATAAATTTATAGCATTATTATTAAAACGTCCACCGCTGTGGTCTCGAGGTAGCGTGCTGCTTTGTCACGCAGCGGGCCCGGGTTTGATCCCCGGTCGGGGCAGTTTTTCTGGGTGAGGTTTTTATCGGGGTTTTTCCTCACCTGTAAGACAAATGTCAGGAAAACTTTAAGGCCCAAACGGTCCCCGAAATCATATGGTCATCATCCTTATCATTATCATCCTTACCATTATCATCATCCTTCATCGGTGTGGAAAGCAACGGGAAGCTACCACACCTACACAATTCCCTAGTAAAGCTGCAAGCATAGCATGAAAATTTTATGATTGCAGTGAAAGACCTGCCTTCGGGCAGAATTACTATGGATGGGTTATTAAAACGTGGTACTGCACGCACAATTCAATTTATACTGGTAGCTAAATAGTGTTACGGAGGCAGGAATATTACTTAAGATAGTGTAAAGTGAACGTAGATTATGTGGCAGGAATTAAATATTATAGGATGTATTTTGCGAAAATACAAATAAATAAAACAAATTGTCGGAGGATTTGAACCCTGACTTTCACATACATTTCATCTTGTTGTAAGTAATTTAACCATCTACGCTATTCGAACGTCTGATACTAGTTGCCGTGTTTACTTTTACACTAAGAACGAGAGTTGTACTTTATTTAAAATGTCGCAATTTGAGTAATATTGCATTTGTCCAACACTCATAAATATCTAGAAACATGTCTCCTTCACTGTTCTTTAACTATTTAAGACCATTAAAACCAAATACAGCGTATTTAAAACATTTAACAGTGCGTTACCTCGTGAACCTCAGCTATGGATTTTCGAGTGTGCGCAGTGGGCCATAACAAGAACTCTGCTTTTTGAAGCGGCTCATTCTTTTTGCCGTCCTAGCCACGATCGGTGTTTTATTGTTTCAACTTGCCATTCGTTGCAATACTTTTGATTGAATAACACGTGCCTCTTCTGCTTTGTTGCGAATTTATAATGTAGAGTAAAAGGAAAGAAAATGATTTTCGAAACGGAAAAAAGTAGTGTTGCCGCTTAAAATAAAAATATAAATGTTTGACCGTTTGTGTGTTGGAGAGTCGTTTGCATCTATATCACGCTGTTTCAATGTTAACGAATCAACTGTACGATTCGTCAAGAAATCCGAAGACAAAATAAGGAATTATATCGCTGAATTCACAGCTAAATATCAATATGAATTGAAAAACCTTATAATAACAGCAAATCAGAAAAAAATTACTAAGTTCCTTGAGCCCTTGCCTAAGCCTAACAGTAATAGTTAATAGAAATTGTTCAACATATCTCATTAATTGATTTTATTTTGATAATTTTCATTTTATTTGGGAACCGTGGAACGTATCCCCATATACCCATACACATTACCATTCCATATTCGCGGTTTCTGTATTCGCGACATATTTGCAGAACATATCCCCCGCGAATAAGGAGCTTTTACTGTATAACAAATCAATTTTTTCCCCTGATCTTGCATATAAAAACTAGTATAAATGGATATTCCGGTAGTATGTACCTTTAATATTGCACTGTTGCATTACAATAAATTAAGTTCTGTGTTGTCACGTGAGAACAGTACCAAATTAGTTAATATACTCTACTTACTCATTGATCAAACTTAAACTCGAAAGAACCAATGTTAGTTTCTTAAATATACCGATACTTCCTCAAGTTACACTTAGGAACTTTAAACAAAGGCCGTCCTATGAAACGCTGGAGGGAAAGTTTTCTATAGGATCGTAACAGGTCTTGACTTAATACTTGGAAGGAAGAAGAAGATATATAAGATATATATAAGAAATATTATATGACGCGGAGGGAGGGCTGTATATATATATATATATATATATACATACATACATACATACATACATACATACATACATACATACACACACACACACACACACACACAGAGGATCTCCCGACTTACGGCCGGGCTAGCGGGGAAAAGCGCATGCGGCCGCTGAGTCCTCACTCCGCGTCACGCGGCAGAGTAACTGCACGGCTCTTTTCCTACTACTTTCACTTGGTTCTTGCATGACCATGAAAATAGCGAAAATAAGTTACGTACCTTATGACAGAAGATGTGAAAATGTTCTCCTCCTACTTCCACACGTTTTCGGTACCTTGCTAGGAAACCTTCATTCACACGCATTAATTACTGTTCTGTTATTGAGTTAATTTCTCTCCTGATATAATCTTTTAGATCGTCTAATGTGTGGGGGTTTCTTGCATACACTTTATGTTTTAGGTACGTCCTCAAATGAAAATCGCAAACAGTTAAATCTGGAGACCGTGATGGCATAAGCCCACACTAATAACCCGATCTTCAAAACTTTCACTAATTAATTTTAACGAGTCGTCAGCTGTATGTGCAGTTGCAGAGCTTGCTGGAAATATCCATTTCGACAGTGAATATCAGTCAGTTCTTCGAAAAATGATTTCATTATGTCATCTCTGTATCTTTGTGCATTAATTGTGTTGTTAAAAAATTGTCCTATTATTCTGCAACCATTCACTGCACACCATATTCCTCTCAGTTCGTTTTGCTGGTTCCAGTACCTGTTATTCTGCGACGAAACATACCGCATTTAAGTGGAACCTGGCTTTGACTGAGAACCATATTAAACACGATTCAATTATTCCAATATTAACGTTCTGCAACACCCAATTAAAAAAAACGTAACCGCATCTCAGGATCAGGTGGCTGAAGTTCACGCATACGGTTATTCTGTAAGGTTTCAAACGTAAAAGTTTCGTAGCTCGCAATGCTGACGCCTTGGAAACACCAGTTTCTTGTGCAAGTCGTCTTAGGGATTTTGTTGGCGTATGTTCTAATATTTCTCCTATTTTATCTAATTTTGTTACCTTTGGTTTCTTATCGAGCACAGAACCCGTTTCTCTAAATTTGCTTACGAGTGGTCGAACGGTATCTCTATTTGGAGGATTTACATCTGGAAATTGTGTTTGAAATCATCTCAAGGACTGCTCTGCAAGACTCTATTTCATATAATCATCGTACATAAATACCCCATGCTGTACTGCAAACACAGATCGAGGCATATGAACTAAGACCACTAATACGAGAATACCCAACGCGTGTTTCGCCTTACAAGCATGCAACACAACTGCCGCGCTAGGCAGTTAAGTTTCAATATCTCGGCGGCGACGCGAGTTTGACTCACAGTGAGCCGTGCAGTTGCTATGCCGCGTGATGCGGAGTGAGGACTCAGCGGCCGTTTGCGCTTCTCCCGCTAGCCCGGCCGTAGGTCGGGAGATCCTCCCTGTATGTAAGTATGTATGTATGTGTGCATGTATGCATGTATATATATATATATATATATATATATATACATACATACATACATACACTTTTATTTAACGACTATCGTTAAGGTTCCAGGTTGGAATTCGCTAGGCCTACCTGCTCAAAAACCTATTTAAGACTTGAAATGTGTTCTTTTATATGCTTAAATCTGCGATCCGAGACCTACTACTTTATATTTCTTCCATAGGTGATCAAATGCAATATTTTTATTATCGCCTCACTTTGATGGTTGTCCGTTTATATAAAAGCGGGTGCCGCGCGACAATGCTTGACAATGATTAATATGCGGAATTATTATAGTGGCGATAGTCGGCACCTTTGTATGTAATTATATATAACAGCTGCGGGGAATCAAAGCGAGCTGCTGGACAACCATCATAGTGAGGCTATAACACGTTCTTAAATAGACCTCGACACGCTCGAATTTCAACTGAAGAATCAATAATAAAAAGAAAAATGTGTCAAACTATATATTATTTCTGCTTACCTGATAAGTGTGATAATTGTCTGGTAATTGTTTTACTATAGACTGATAAAGGATATCATAATGCTTATCTTCTTTGTCAATACTTTTATTTGCCAGTTCAACGCATTCCTCTGTGCTATTTCAATAATAATTTTGTACAGTAGATATTTTCGAAAAAATAATGTTGCACGAATAAATGTTTAGGATACGTGTTGCTTCGTGACATAAATGGCGCTAACCACATCTGGGTCCCGAGTTCATGTCTCGGTCACTTCATATGGGGTTCGTGGTGGACAAATCGAAGCCAGGGCAGGTTTTTCTCGGAAAAAGTCATTCCAGTACTTCTTCATACTTATGTCATCTATTTCATTTCATTAATCTCATCTACCTAAAGGATTTCCTCAAAGACGTTGTCGACACACCTAAGATTTTTAACTTTTATAAAATCTTGAACTTACACAGATAAAATTTGTTTTAAACAGATCTATTTTACATATTTTATACAGGCTGTTTCCGTAAAGATAATACAAACTTTGATGGACGATAGAGAAGGATATATGCAGGAATTTTATATAAGGAACCCTGGTCCGAAAACATCACATTCCCAAGTTAAAGGCAAACGTTTGTTGGGATACCTATGAACGTGAAATTACGAGACCTTACGAATATATGTTTTATTTCGCTATACTACTGAAGTGGATTGTGGGACGCTCTAAATTGCAGCTCATTTGCAGTAGGGTGTTCGGTTCAATGTTGAGTTCCTTCAGCTAATTTTACTCTTTTCTCAGGGGAACACAGGGAACACAAAGATGACTGTCACTTAAAATAAAAACACTGTATATATTTGGAAAGTTATTATTCACTATTTATTATGAAGTTAATGGTTAATTTAAATTATGTATTAAATGAAACTTGTATTTTCGCATTTCGTTTTATTTAACCGTTATCACAAATTACTAAATGACTGTTAGATTTTGCTAAACTTTTAATTCAGGAGCACTACTAAATTTCCTATTGTGATAATGTTTAGACTTATTAAGAATAATTCAATAATCAAACTTTAATAAATATAAATTATTTCCTGTCACTCAAGTTGCTTTAACAGTTGAGGTGATTCTTTTACAAGACCAAAGTCTTTCAAATTAAGAATGTATTGAAATATTAACTTTCGTAAAGTATTTTCACTATGTACTTACTATTTTCAGATTACTAATTCATAGATTCAGTACTTTATTCTTCATAAATTACTTGAATGATAACGACTGTTTTGCAATGCGATCATTCAACTTGAATGTTTGTAGTGCACTGGTGTGGCCTTGTTAGAGATGTTAGTTCCAGCATTCAAAGTTTTTTTTCATATGCATTCAAATATGATTGGTTCGTGAACCTGGTCCATGAGTATTACTGGCTAACTCATTTCCAGATTATCCAATAATTTCAAAATATGGAGTTCAGTTAATATTTCAATTTCCCAACAACTTTTAGAATCTTCCATAATAATACATCAATAGAACTGTCATGCTTCGATATAACTTTATTTCCATGTTTCCTATCTGAAAGTCCTGAAGTTGTGAAGACATATATACCTCTATATAAGCGACATATGGAACAGAAATTGAAACTGTACTATAAGAATGTGAGGTATTTTGGACGTAGAAATATATTCTCTATTTATGATCTGTTTATGAAATAAAGACTTAGTATCAGTACGTACTACGATCAATATCCTACCTTTTCTATATTTGAAATCATTAAAGTTTTGTTTCACCCCTTGAACTTTGAAATAGCCTCTAGTTGCATTATTTCCCATAATGCCGGATCATCACTAATTTGATTTATTGCACTGTTACATGAATAAGTTTCACCACTTTAAGGGCCTGAACATAAGTCACAATTTATGTTTTCATTTTTGCTATCAAAATCAGTTGTGACAGAAATCGCATCACACAACACTGAAGATGAACTCACATCGGTTTCTCAATGTCACGTTTCACAACAGGTGGATTGGAAGGTCGTCTCCTCGTATCTGGGCACTGTATTCGCCAGATCTCACACCTCTGGACTTTTTCGCTTGGGGGCCCATCAACCAACAGGTATACAGAGCCAAGGTTCCTAATCTGCAAGTGCTGAAAGAACGCATAGCCAAGCGAGTGAAATGATTATAGAGCGTATGTTGGTGAATCCTGGCGACGGTGCGTCCTTGTTTTGAGGTTGATGGAGATCACATGGAACAATGACTTTGTACTAGAGACTAAATTATATTTTTTGTTATATTTGGACATTTTCCCAAAAAAAATACTGGGACTAAGAGTACACACATATGCACATTTAATTTGTGGATGGTGATGATTCTTATGTATGCCTTTGATATGCGTGGAATTATGTATAAACGGTTGGTTTGCATACATTTGTTTCTTTTATAAAAATAATCAATATCTGGACTTGCAGTTTTTGAGAAGGTAATTACTGAAGGGAAAATGTAACTTGTGGTATTGGTGGTAGAGCATGAGGCAAAAAGGGTTGAATCTATAAAGGATTTGAATGAGTTCCTTATTATAATATAACCTGGTCATGCATTTGATTTGCAAAGGATTTTATGAATGACTTTGATGTGCGGGAAATGATGTATAAACGGTTGATTTGTTTTTTTTAATTAGAATATATTCCTGGAGTTGGAATCTTTATTGAGGAGAAAATTCCTGGATAAATTTGAAATTATAGCTGGCAGTATTGTGGTATAAAATGAGGCAAAATGCGTTGAATATTCAAATTATTTTAAGTTCAAATATTAGAATCTACTCTGGAAATACAACTTTTATGTCTAATTCCAATTTTTAAAATTTAGTTTTGTATGTAATGTTCATATAAAATGTAAGTTGATGTTATGAAATTAAATTATGTAAATTAAAAAAAAATAGCATAATTATTACTCAGCGTATAATACAGTGTGTACATAAAAGAATATAGTAGTTTCAAGTAATAATATTATCACTTAGATGAGCCGAGGAAAGTTGTGTTTAGACAGAAATGAAATAGAAATAAAATAGTTTTAGTTGTGTGAGTGAGCGGATATCTTTATTTTGTTTTGTTTCTATGGCAACAATAATAAAGATGGCAACTGCGCATGCTCTAAGAGCTAAAGCTGTGGTTCACGAGGTAACGCATTGTTAAATGATTTAAATACGCTGTACTTGCTTTTAATCGTCTTAAATAGTTAAAGAACAGTGAAGGAGACATGTTTTAGATATTTACGAGTATTCGACAAATGCGATATTACTCAAATTGCGACATTTCAATAAAGTTCAACTCTCGTTCATAGTGTAAAAGTAAACAAGACAACTAGTATCCGACGTTCGAGTAGCGTAGATTGTTAAACCAATTACAAAAATATGAAATATATATATGATAGCCAGGGTTCGAATCCCTCGACAATGTGTTTTTTTATTCATTTGTATTTTCGCAAAATACATCCTATAACATTTAATTCCTGCCACGTAATCTACCTCCACTTTACGCTATGTTAAATAATATTCCTGCCTTCGTAAACTCTATAACACTATTTAGCTACCGGTATAAATTTGTGTGTGCATTACCATGTTTTAATAATAATGCTATAAATGTTTCTAATAAAAGATCCATCATCCATAGTAATTCTACCCGAGAGCAGGTCTTTCACTGCAATCATAGCATTTTCATGCTATGCTTTGCAGCTTTACTAGGGGATTTTAGGTGTGGTAGCTCCCCGTTGCTTTCCACACCGGCGAATAATGATGATAGGGATAATGATGATGGCCGGATGATTTTCGGGGACCGTTGGGCCCTAAGCGTCCTGACATTTGCCTTACAGGTGAGGAAAAACCCCGAAAAAACCACCCAGGAGCCTGTCCCGACCAGGCACCCGGGCCCGCTGCGTGACAAGGTAGCACGCTACCTCGAGACCACAGCGGTGGACTAATAAAAGATAATACCGTTTAATATATTTGTGTGTTTATTTATTACGTATTAGTGAGGAAAAATTTTCACCTTTCAATTAAAATATTTAGTTTAAATATGGCAAGTACAGCCTAATAATAGCCCATAGAGATGGTGGGCAATGATAATAATAATGATAATAATAATAATAATAATAGTATTAATAATAATAATAGTATTATTAATAATAATAATAGTATTATTAATAATAATAATAATAGTATTAATAATAATAATAATAATAGTATTAATAATAATAATAATAGTATTAATATTAATAATAGTAATAATAATAGTAATAGAAATTAGAGGGGTCTCCTCCGACTGCAGAGTTTACCATAGTTTATACATTGTAGATTGATGGAGGACCACAGAGATGATTTCCTGGAAACTCGTGGTAGAGCAAAAGGTTGTAATGTTCCATAGTCGAAATAAATACCTTTGATAAATAATTATTATCTACTCGTATTATTAAAAATACATTATATTAATATTCACTGCACTGACGTTAACACCTTTTAACATATTGTTGCACTTGGTGCGGGGCTCAACGGCAGGCAAAAGATCTCAGGGTTATGAACTCTTTATAAGCAAAAGAACAACGTACAAATGTACACTCAATTTTAACGAATCCAAGAAACTGTTTATTTACGGAGAAATACACTTTTGTTAATACAGTTACAAAGTTTTATCTATGAGTGGAGTCGATGAAATACTTAGAGGTCCACGTGCTCGAATCAAATATTTTCAAAGTTCAAATGCTTAACGAACTATAACTTTAAATTTAACTATTTCTCGGACGAATCTAATATTTAAACTGATCGCGGTCTGCAGGTCTACGATGTTCCAACACTGAACACAGAGTCATTGAGAGTGAGAGTATTTTGATATAAGTTCTCGCTTATAAAGGCGGTGGCTCCTCCCACTTTTCTCGAATCCACTCCATACAATTGAATATATATATATATATATATGTTACAATAATCTTATTTACTAGTATGTATAACGTTTCTAAGAACTGGGTTAATTGGTTCTTTGATATTTAATAGATAAATGTTTTTCAATTTCTTTGTAAACTGTCAATATTAAGAGATTATCTTTTCTTGAGGTGAATGAATGTCTTTTGTTGTCTGTACTAGCCAGGTAGTAATTCTTTATCCTCATTTCTTGGAATTGCTTAGTAACGTTAATTGGTTTCTAAGAATTGGGTCAATAGATTTTTAATATATAACTGTTATCTTTTCTTAAAGAATGCATATTTCTTATTAGTTGTATAGACTGCTAATTGGAATTTGTTATATTCTTTTGACAATACCCTTTTTGTGTTCCTATATTATTTGTAAGTTGTGTAGTAGGTAGAGTTCTGACAATACCTCTTTATTCTATTATTTGTCATTTGTATAGCAGGTAGCGTTTTGCAGTATTTTAGTCTAGACAAATGTAGGTGGGATTTTTACCTGGATATATTTCTACTTTTCCACATACATCTTTTATAGCGATATTAGTAATATATTATATTTTCATTATTTATAGATTTATTTAATTTTAATAACAATTTAATATATTTCGGAACATTTTAGTTTCAGATCCATGCATATTAGAGTTGTATGTTAGTTTATATGTCTCCTATCATATTAATCGCTACAAACTTTATGTTATTAATTTCCAATTGAGTTTTGAAATACACCAACATGGTGGACACGTCCGTTCTTAGTAATAGTAATAATAATAATAATAATAATAATAATAATAGTTGGATCGTTTTTTGTTTAAGAGTAGAAAGACAGAATCAAATAGAAAGCATTTTAACAAAAAAAAAAGTCAACATAATCGGGAATCGAACCTGTGACCTCTTGCAAACGAATCAAGCCACAAAGTATCGAGTTAAGCGTTCGCTGGTTTGCTGTGCTTGAAAGAATGTTCTTCAAAGGAAGAAGAAAAACGTATTGTAGCACTGCTGTGCAATTCGTTTACCCGTGTGAATCGCGCGTTAGAATTTAAAATATTCTAGATCAAGAGTCGGTCCATTCTTTTTTTTTTCTTCTAAGTGTACGTATATACATAGGCCATGCTTTAACGGCCTTCTCTCACCCCCTAAAGAACCTGAGCTATTACAACTACCACGCGCCAATGGTTCAACTTCGCAATGTTGCCTCTCCGCATTGCTCTTTAAAAGTAGGATTCTAAAATTAAACTATTCTAGGCTATATTAACATGCACATACCTGTAAAATGATCGGTAAGTTGATTTGACAACTTCAGAATATCTCCGTCTCTTTCTCTCTAATGAGGGTTGAAAGGCGGTCAGCTTTTGTTAAGTGACACTCAGGAGGGTGGTTGAAACTGAAGTTTATTGACAGTTCCAAGAAGAGAGGCCGTTAAAGTATGGCACAAACAATACCAGGACTTCTCCTAGGATGCTGTTGGCCACATCCTTAGCATCTTTTAGGATTGACTGAGAATGTGCGACTCCTTGCGTCATATACTCCATAGTCCTCGAGGGTTTAACGGGATGCATTTACCTGATTAAAAATATCACAAGACCGGAACTAGGAAAGTAGAGATATTTGAGGGGAAGGTGAAGAGTGTAGGGCACTGGCCACTGAAATACATTGTAAACTTGTTCATGATTATGATGATGATGTTGATGAATATTAAGTCTGTATATTGCTTACCATACGTTTGATATTGGACCTATCATTTATTACCTTGATGTAAAAATTTACAAATTGTCAACTTAGTCATGTTTACACACCGCATCACTGTTTTTAAGGTTTCTGGGATTCAACTCTTTCATATTGATTTCTATTTGCTAAGACATTTGAAGGTTTTCATATGAGTTACTAAGAAGGAAACCTCGCACAGCTATTTTTTCTTAGAAATTTATTCTTAAAAAGTTGTGTGTGAAGATAAAGATAAATTAGGAAGGAGAGGGTTTTCATCGCAGAATTGTTTGGGACGATTTTTAAATCTCTATGATAATGGGATCAGATTAAGGTCATCAACAAGGACTCTGCATCTGAAGGAAGTGATCGAGAGATGAATGTGAACAGTTCTCTAACGTTTACTAGGTGATAGGTCCAATACAAATAAGAATAAACTTTGCTGTGAAGGCTTGCTTATCAACTATCCTTCCTAGCGTTTCCCCATTAAGATATTTTCATTTGTGGTGCTTCCCTGGCACTGACGTGAACTTTGTACTGATTATATACACTAACTGATGTATTGCCTTACTTTATACTCCACTGATCGACATGAAGAAAATGTAAGAAAATCCAGGAAATAATTAATCAGCAGATAATTATGTACATCCTAATTAAGGGAAACTGCGAGAAAACCTGTGAGGATTTTAACCTTTCTCCATTCAAATAAGAATCACCCAATGGTGATATTCTCATATACGGAACTACTGCCAATATCTTTGTCAATTAAACTGTTCGTAGAATCATCTTAACATGGTAACAACTGTATTATGACTATTTAGCTCATGTCCCATATGGGAGTTAATGACCAATCACATTTCAATGTATCTTGATTTACAACCAATAGTTCGCCTCGATTTTATCAATTTATTACATTAAAATCAAGCTCCTCCTTTTTAACATTCTGAATAGGTCAGAGCATTATTTTACAGCGACTGAATCTAAGAAATACGTTTAATATAACAATTTATATATTAAGATGAAAGAATCGAAGAAGAAAAGTCGCTACCAGATTCTATGTATAGTGCACGAATGTAAACAGATACTACTTGCGGGATATAATACAAAAACATTTATAGCAATTGCTTATACAACAATAAACAGAAACCGCTGTTTGCTCTTTCTTAAACGTATTAATTCCCAGGTAATAACGTTCCATACAAATAGAATTGACATATTTGAATCATAGAACATCAGAAATTAATTAATAAAGTATAATGTTGGTTATAAACAGTTTGATGTGTTTCATGTTTTCTCCACTAGGGTGCATTCTTACAATATGGCGATCCTTTGGCAATAAATAATATGATCTGGTTGCAGTGACGAACATTTCAAACATAATAAACGTTTCTGATTTGTTTTCAAACATCGCCGTTTATAATAAATATATAAATATTTTAAAATAACTATATTTAAATAATGATTTCTGAGTAAGAAGCTTAATTTTATTAGTTAAATAGTCCTAACAAATGCCACTCTTGATTTCCAAATTCTGTAGATAAATTAACTCGTCACTTCGTGACATCGTGAATTTATCGATAATTTGGAAATCACTCGTAGCATTACTTATGACTATTTAACTCATGCCCCAAATGGGAGTCAATGACCAATCACATATCCATGATTTTTTTTATTTACAACCAATCACAGTCGTGTTTCGCATAAAATTTACCAACTAAAGTTTATCATAATCAAGAAAGCACCTCCTTTTTAACATTCCGAATAGGTCATAACATTATTTTGCAGTGACTGACTCTCTAAGAAATACGGCTACCAGATTGTGTATATAGTGCATGCATGCGAGAGATAATATAAAAACGTTTGTAATAATTGATTATACCACAAAAGAAAGAAACCACTGTTTGCACTTTCTTAAACGAATTATTTTCCAGGAAATGACGTTACAGAAAAATATAATTGACATATTTACATCATAGGACTTCAGAAATTAATGAATACCTATAATGCTGGTTATAAATTTTCTCCACTAGGGTGCATTCTTACAACATTGCGATCCTTTGGCAATAAATAATATTATGATCTGGTTGCAGTGATGAACAAAAGAATCAAATGAAGCGTACCAATCGTTTCTCATTTGTTTTCAAACATCGCCGTTTACATTAAATATATAAATATTTAAAAATAACTATGTTTAAATAATGATGAGTGAGTAAACAGCTTAATTTTATTCGTTAAGTAGTCTTAACAAATGCCACTCTTGATTTCCAAATTCTCTAAATAAATTCACTCCTCACTTCGTGAGTCGTGAATTTATCGATAATTTGGAAATCACTCGTAGTATTACTTATGATAATTTAAGAATAAGGAGGGAGGAATTATAAAATGTACCTCCGATGACTTGATAGGAGTAAGCAATTACAAATTTATCTAGGCCTATATATATATATCAATAATGGCGTAGCCCATTGTTGAGCCACAACCACTCCTTTATAAGGCGTTACTAGACAAAGTTAATTTTTTCGTTACCTTATTTGCTCGTAGATGTCATGAATGACATGTGGTCAACACACCGACCCAATGAGACATATAACAGGCAACTAATGTATTGCTAGACGTTGGCGTCGGTAAATTTTGCTTAGAGGCCTCTTTATTCAAGCTTAAGGATTTTTTTACAGCCTGAAAATCTTCAGACTCGGAACCCACGGCTTAATGTCTCTCTCGGAGAACCTGCTCATTGGATTTCTTCGTCCTAAAAAATCCACCTACTCTGGCCGGGTATGAACCCGCGACCCTCGGAACTAGAGGCAAAGATCACAACCACTAGTCCACCGTGACTATTCAAATTTTACATACACTTAATAGCTGGCGGGGCACGCCGTGGCATAATTTGTCAAGGCAAGTTCGAGTTTCGGTGGGACCAAGATTTTTAAACTGACCCAAACCTCCTGGCGACACCATGGTCCTGGGGTCGACTCAGCCTCTAATCGAAATGAGCACCAGACGCTTGTTCTGGGGGTAAAGGCGGTCGTCACGCAGGGCTGACATCAAGCGCCGATTGTCCAGAAAAAGTGGGAACCTTAATCTCCTATTACCAAGGTGTCCTAAGGGCTGTAGTGGGATCACATTTTACTTTTTTTATTAGCTGGCAGGGAAGATGAAGATATTAGGCTACTAGCTACTACTTTCAATCGTTTCATTAAAATGAATATTGAAGAATTTTCTAGATTAAAAAGAAGAGAGAGGAGTCGAAGAGTTATAAGATATTCTTTTGATGTCTTGATGAGAACAATTTAATATAAGCCGACAGTGAGTGAAGATGTTTCTTCTGTCCTTCGTATCAATCGTAATTTAACCTCTCATCTTATAGGTACTTTTCATACCCCACGCCGGGCGCTACCTATCTAATAATCGGAAATTCTTTATCTCTCTCTCATTTTGAGGAATTATGTATGAATCAAATTCTACTTTCATAAAGTCAACCCTTTTATTTGTGGTGATCTCAAAATCTATTACTGAAAGATTATTTTCATTTTATAATTCAATAATTTCTAGAATTTTAAATTTTGGATCACACACACGTACATTTTTTATCACAGGACATGGAGGGCCTCCCCAAATGAGTGATCAGCTCAATCCAGGGCCTTATCCGAGATAACACAACATTCAGAAGAAACACACTATTCACATATACTTTCATACTAAACATGGCGAACATGACGATAATTTGTGATGGCCTGATGATATTAGGGAATCTTTTGGGTCTTACAGTTTTATTGGCATTTGTCTTACAGGTAAAAAAACAAACGAAAAGAAAATTCACCCAGGAAATTTGTCCTGACCGGAAATCGAACACGGCCCAGCTACGTACGGGACATCGACGCTATTCTTAGATCAAAGCGGTGGATTTCTTCTCGTTCCATGTCCATCAAAATTAATATTGGATAATTTTCTGGTAGTGACCTGGCGAGTGTCATAACTTGAAAGGTGGCGGGCAATGCGTATGGGGTTTGGAAAAAGTCTACTCACCCTTATGAAGGCAACAAAGTAGCATATCATGGATAGTGCCGAACCACAATGTGACTCAACTGCTGTCCGGGCATGGACATTTCAAGGGTAAACTGTTTGAGAGAGGACTCGCCGAACAGCAACAACCCTGAAGAGGACACCGTCACTCATGTGCTATATCATTGCACTAAGTACGGCGTGTCCACCGCTGTGGTCTCGAGGTAGCGTACTGCCTTGTCACGCAGCGGGCCCGGGCCGGGTTCGATCCCCGCTCGGGACAGTTTTTCTGGGTGAGGTTTTTATCGGGTTTTTTCCTCACCTGTAAGACAAATGTCAGGAAAACTTTAAGGCCCAAACGGTCCCCGAAATCATATGGCCATCGCAATCATCATCATTCATATTCATCTTATCATCATCCTTCATCGGTGTGGAAAGCAACGGGAAGCTACCACACTTAAAAATTCCCTAGTAAAGCTGCAAAGCATAGCATGAAAATGATTGCAGTGAAAGACCTGCCTTCGGGCAGAATTACTATGGATGGAAGTACGGTGTCTTCAGAAGGGAACTCGAGTTTGCAGCCATGGAGGGAGGAGTCCACTGGCCGCCGCCCCTGAAGTACTGGACAAGGAAGCAACCGTACAAAACAATCACACACGCTACTTCGGTAGAGTTCTACGTTTAAGAACTGAAGAAGATGGCAGGAAAATAATGATCCGTCATTAACATTCCCATCTTCACAATCACACACACAGACACATAAACACAAACAAGCAGCAAACACAAATTACATACACACACACACACTAACACAAACATATACAACACAATTACTCTCATATCACTAATCATCAAAACAATTATCATTTAAGTATTATGTATATTTATTTTATATATCACTAAACACAAACTCACAACACGTTTTACATGTGTAACATCTACACTTCACATACCCGAAATCTGTATGTATTATGTTTATTTAATAAAGATTAGATAGTAGTTAGGGACATAGAGCAGACCCGGGGATAAGGGCATTATGCCCGAGGTATCCCGGGGGGTGGTGGTGGGGCTCTAAATAAAATAAAAAAATAAAATACTTGAACTGTGAAGTGCCAAAAACCGACCAAGGAATCTTAAATTAAAGTTCGGGAATTGCTTTCTTGTGACCACATGACTCCCTATATTGCATTTTAACTTGTCTTACAGTAGCAGCAACCAATTTAGCCATCCTAGCTCTTCAAAGCACTTATACTATGATTTTTTTAATGCAATATCATAAGCATTAACATCTTTGGTCATAAAGCGTCGAAGACTATGTTTATTGTATCAATTCATGTATAGACTTGTCTATTGCTCTTATATATTATATGCCAATTTTTTAAATGAAATATAAAAAAAAGATTAAAGATAAAATGGGAAATGACAATCAAATTACAACCCGCATTTAACTGAACTGGGAAAAACCACGAAAAAGTGTTAAGTTGTTCAGCCCCGATATGTGATAGTTACTTTTTATTTTCCGACGCTCTTTAATAGTTCATATCATTATTGCCGCAATTCAAATTTAGGCGTGAAAGGACAGACAGATTTTGCACAGGGGTATCCCATTTCAGACTTGAGTTTTTTACATGCCGTAAGTCAATGACACGTGTCTTCTCTTTCGAAGGAAGCCATATTCATGATTTTTTTACACTCTATCGTCTCCGATTGGGTTTGAACCCGCAAACGTCGAAAACAGAGGCGAGTATGGTTGGTCCAGGGATTTAAATTTGGGACTTCGAACACTACCGTTTTGTTTGAATTTTTTTAAAATTTCAATTTACAAATATACCAAACCATAATTCAGAGCATTTTAACATATAGTGCTTAAGTCTGGCAAATTCCTACCAGGAAAATGAAGAATTTAAGTACAGAAATGGATGTTTCAGTCCCGCGCCGTAGCCGAGCGGTTAAGGTAGGAAGCCTTGGTGCAGAGCTACGGGACTTGCGCTGGTTCGAGTCTCCATGGGGGAAGAAATTTTCTCATGGTATTTCGGCCAGTATGGGATCGGTGCCCACCCAGCATCGTGAGGCAATTGGGTAGCTACAATAAGTAGCGGCTCCAGGTTGAGGAACCAGCTATAACGGCTGGGGGACTCGACATGCTAACCACGTGTCACCCCTACACTGGCTGTTGATCATCTACCTCTGTGATTGACACATGTGGATGTGAAGGGCCAGCAGCCGGCTGGTAAAAGGGCAACCGCTGAAAAGTGGAAAGACCCTCAATCGGAAATGGATGTTTCAAGAAGATCAGCTGGGAAATCTACAATGGATAGAATACGAAATAAGGGAAATTATAGATGTACAAGAGGAGCCGGACATCATAGACATTATAGAATAGAAAAGATTACAGTGGTATGGCCATGTCAGAAGAATGCCAGAGCAAAGATTGCCTAAAATTGTTATGGAATGGATCCCAATAGAAAGGAGAAAGAGAGGAAGACCGAAGAAAACTTGGATAGAAGGGATACAAGCAGCTATGAATATCAGAGGATTGGAGAAGATCAATTGATGGACAGAGAGGAATGGTGTTTGGTTTCCGGAAGACGGCGGCAGCTGTCATGATACAGGATGATGATAAAATTTCAATTTAATTTTAAGGCATATTTGATTATCTTTGGTTTATATCAGTAGACTGTGTAGGCTATGTCTATTGTTTTGTGTATTCATAAGTAAGCTTTGTATATTGTTTACTACATTTAGGCCTATATGTCTACCGCAAATTTATTAATTGTTGATTTTAATGAAATATGAAAGTAGAAAGGGCGAAATAAATTGTTGTAATGAAATTTCAACCCAGAATTTATCTTGATAACCAAGGAAAACTAAGGGGGGGGGGGAACTTGTCAAAACGTGGTAGATTATTGTATCCACTGCGGTCCTTTACAATCAGTTCTTAGATTTGTTCATGGTATCGGGCCAGTACTAGCAAAAATAAAATGGAGAAGGGAAAAAGGTGTTGTTTACGATGGGAAACGCGTGGGGTGGCCGCGTGGCCCCCCTGGTGGGCGCTGACAAGGCCTGCGTTTGCGGGCCACGCAATGTCCCCGACATACCAACACACCAACTCTACTGCAGCAAGTTGCCAGTAGTACTAGAGCGGTCACAGGGAGAACACATAGTCTGTGCACCTGTCCAAGCACCCACACGGAACCGGGGCAGGTCACTTGTATAACGGACCCAAACATGCTAGGTGAGTGACACCTCAAAATATCAGTTTTTATTATCATTATTATTATCTTCTTCAGACTTATTTTCAATATAGGAAATACTCATGGTACATCATTAACATTCCCTATAAAGAATTTGCACATCAGAATACTTCATCATCATCATCATAGTACATTCACGAATTTAGGCCATTTGTTGACCTGTTTCGGCCTCAAGAGAAACACCATCCAGAAGTCTTTTGAGTGGACGTCCTGGTCTTCTTCTTCCTGCAGGTTGATATCTTAACATTAGTTTGGGTATTCTGTGATCTTCCATTCGATGAACATGTTGTATCCATCTTGACTTATAATCAGAAATTTTGTTTTCTAAAGATTCCATGTGTAATTCTTCTAAGATGTCTTCATTTTTTTTGTGATCTAGTAGTGTGTATCCTGCAGTCCTCCGAAGATATCTCATTTCAGCAGATCTAAGTCTCTGTATATCCTTCTGTTTCAACGTCCATACTTCGCTACCATACAAAAGAGTTGGAAGAGCCAGTGTTTTGTACACTTTCAGTCTTGAATGCTTTTGGACTAACTGTGGCTTGAAGATAGAATTTATTAACCCTAAAATTCTTAAAAATTTAGATATTTTTGCATTTACATCCTTTTCTTCTTCATATGAGATATTGCATCCTAGATATGTAAAATTATTCACCTGCTCCAAAATTTTATTGTCCAGTACAATTTTACTTCTGACAGGATCTACACCTTGAAATGCCATAATTTTTGTTTTTTCTGTAGATATCTTTAATCCATATTCTTCTGTAATTTTGTTAAGTTCATACAGACCTTTCTGTAGATTATCTTCGGAATTTGCTATTATTATTTGGTCATCTGCAAACAATAGGGTGTTTAATTTTCTATTTTCTGATATTCTTATTCCAAATTTATATGTTTTGTTCCAGCAACATATTACTTCATATCAGAATACTTAAATATATTTATTCAGCGTTATTTTTAAGTTTTTTAGAAGGTTAGTACAATAGTTGATTAAGTTGATATTAATACGTACTATTTTAAATTGTATATGCCCATTTATTAAAAATCTCTAGGCAAATTTAATTCAAAATAATATTGCTCATTTGTTCATATTTTATCTAAAATAATTACGAGTCCTAATTTTCCTGGTAGTGATGCACTATTAATAGGAGTTTCGAACTTAAAATGTAACAGCAATAAGCAAGAATAAGGTATATACATAATTTCAAGTAGAATGTATTAAACTTCCACATTATTCAGATGAACTTGCTCATTAAGCACACCAGCGATGGATTAAATTGTGAATATTATATATAAAATCACGTCCCCAGTTTCCATCATTATTTTTAAATTTGGAATTTATCTGCTAAAAAGTATCTCTAATAAATTCACGAAGGTTCGTGGAAATTCACATGTTAAAATATAAATAAATAATGGTTTCGTTTTTATTAAATTTTTCTAGCATACTTTTTTAAGTGCCAAAGTTCCCTGCTGAAAAATGCACAGTAGATGGAGAATGTTGGATGGAAGGATCCACATATTCTCAACCGATGACTTTAGGATATACAGTAGGTAGTTTCTCTGCCTTTATATTATTTTTACTTTTTTTTTATTGGACTGTGCATATTGAAGAGAAAAATGTTTTGATTAGTTTTTGCATTGATTGAATGACGGATAAGCGTGATTATAATCTATTTCTAGTCTTTTTCAATGCCATAAAATCCTATTGATCATTTCCATGCATGTTTAGAAGATTATCATTTACATTTGAAACGTGGTCTGCCGATATTACTTTTTCATGTTTTCCTACTTGCTAAATTCCATTTAGCACTGCAGTCTATATACGTAGGATGTGATTTTTACATTGTAAATTACATTTTACAGAGGGATAAACTCTCTTGCTCTTTCCTCCGGATGCTCATTGTTGGATTCAATGGTGTAACCTGAATTAAATCACAATTTTTATTACTCAGAGAGTGGCTTTACACAAGCAGTATGAGATAAGGAAGCAGTGGTTTACAAAGTAAATTGGTTAGGTTATAAGGAACATAAGTATAATCCGATAATGATGAATCAATATTAAAGTAAACACTTTTAAAAGTCAATATTTTTTTTTTTCAAATGCCCCAGGTTTGTCTTTCGACATTCCTGGTTTCTCTCCTGGCATGGCGTAATTGTAACCCACTTCTAAGGTTGGGGCGCCTGGAAGGCGGGGTTACGTTGCCCCGATGATATGATGGGTGATGATGATGATAGGTGTGCGCCAGGAGAGTCCCTAATCCTAAACTTAACCTAAGATGAATATGAATGATGATGCTTGCGATGGCCATATGATTTCGGGGACCGTTTGGGCCTTAAAGTTTTCCTGACATTTGTCTTACAGGTGAGGGAAAACCCCGATAAAAACCTCACCCAGAAAAACTGTCCCGACCGGGGATCGAACCCGGGCCCGCTGCGTGACAAGGCAGCACGCTACCCCGAGACCACAGCGGTGGACTTAAAAGTCAATATTAGGGAACGGATTTTTATATAGTAACAAATTGAAAACAGGCTAGATAAAAATGCAAAAACATATTTGTTTTGATATTTTTAAAAAAATGTTTATTATAAAAATCACTCATCAATCATCTTGAGACAGTGGAAAGTTAAAAAAAAACTTGCTGTTTTAGTGAACAGAAACATATTTCCAAGTTTCCCATCGAGAGTCGATGTCTCGGAACAATGCATGATACCGGGAGAAGGATCGTTCGGTATTACAAGAAGATAATCTTGCATATTTTATCGTAAGAATGCCACGAGTGATTTCCAAATTATCTAGAGAATTTGGAAATCAAGAGTGGCATTTGTTAGGACTATTTAACGAATAAAATTAAGCTGTTTACTCATAAATCATTAAAGTTTTAATAATTGTATAACAGTACCTGATATCTCAGTCGTCCTCAATTATTTGCAGTGTTGTTTTATAGGAGGCCTTTCGATAACTTATGTATCATCTTCTGCTTTCATTTTGGTATTGATTGTTGTTGGTAATTATTTTGTACAGAGGGTTTATGCTGGGTATGTTTTCGTTCAGCAGGTGTTTATTTGTGGTTTCCTTGATGATTTCTAATTCTTCGAGAGCGTTGATTTTCGATACATCGTTTTCTCTATGCAGGATCGATAATACTTGTCTATTGTGTTGAATTGATGTCCTGCTTCTACTACATGTTACAGCTATTGCAATTTAATTTGTAAACTCCTTTATTTTGATATATGTTTGTTCCTTCTATTTTATTTGAAATTATATTATTTAGTTTGTTATTTGTTCTGTAGGCAATTTTTATGTTTTTGTCATGTTTCTTGAGGATTTTTGCTATCATACACAGGCATAGAAACACAAAAGATAGCAAAAGTCCTCAAAAAACATGACAAAAACATTAAAATTGCCTACAGAACAAATAACAAAACTAAATAATATAATTTCAAATAAAATAGTAGAAACAAACATATATCAAAATAAAAGAGTTTACAAATTAAATTGCAATAGCTGTAACAAATTTTACATAGGAAGAACCACTAGAAACTTCACGACAAAATTTAATGAACATTTCAGAGATTTCATAAAGAATGAAGGTAAATCCAATTTTTCAAAACATGTAGTAGAAGCAAGACTTCAATTCACCACAATAGACAATGTATTATCGATCCTGCATAGAGAAAACGATGTATCGAAAATCAACGTTCTCGAAGAATTAGAAATCATTAAGGAAACCACAAATAAACACTTGATGAAGGAGAACATACCCAGCATAAACCCTCTGTACAAAATAATTACCAACAACAGTCAGTACCAAAATGAAAGCAGAAGATAATACGTAAGTTATCGAAAGGCCTCCTGTAAAACCACACTGAAAATTATTGAGGACGACTGAGATATCAGGTACTGTTACAATTATTAAAACTTAACACAATAACCTCAACGGAGTTTCATAATGTATTTTAAAAACATTGATTCACAAATCATTATTTAAATATAGTTATTTTAAAATATTTATATATTTAATGTAAACGGCGATGTTTGAAAACAAATGAGAAACGTTTATGTTTTATTTGTTCATCATGCAACCAGATCATATGAAGCACATCATTACAGGTTATTAATTAATTTCTGTTGTCCTATGATGTAAATATGTCAATTATATTTTTCTGCAACGTTAATTCTTGGGAAATATACGTTTAAGAAAGTGCAAACAGTGGTTTTTTATGGTATAATTAATTGCTACGAATGTTTTTCTATTATATCTCGCAAGCAGAATCTGGTTACATTCGTGCACTATATATACAATCTGGGAGCCACTTGATAAAATGAAAGTGATAAAATTGAGGTGAAAAACGACAGTGATTGGTTGTAAATCAAAATTCATTGAAATGTGATTGGTCATTGACTGCCATTTGGGGCATGAGTTAAGTAGTCAAAGGAATGTCACTGACACACAAATTTTCAATTATACCATCGTCTATTTGCCCTACAAAACTTAAGCAATATTACCATAGTATGAAATCCATCATTTTTTCGAACACGCTTGTAAATTTCTGTTTAATAACTTTTACTTGGGATTTTTGAATGATTTTCTTCTCAATGACATGCACGACATTAATTGTCTCAATCAACAAGTTGGTTGATGTTTACAATTTTATAGAATGAAAAAAATGCAGATATGTAATATAATTTATTATTTTAATATACTGTCCTTACGTAAGTTCTGAAGACTTTCAATTGATAAAGGATCTTCCCTATTTAGTTAATCTGTCACTATTTAAAAATTGTTTGCGCAATTTACTATTACTTCTATCCATGTTCCCCAACGAGCAATGGATTTATGTGGAAGTGCAAGATCAGGATTTTTGGCTTTGCACAAATCTATTCTTGTTGGAGCTTTCACAAACACTTTTTTTGCCGTTTGAAATTAATTTGTCCACTCCAGAATACAGTGTATATACGTACATGCTTACATACTTGTGTAAACAGTGTACTATACAAGTTAAGTGTATCATGTTTGGGAAACTTACAAAGTGTAAGGCTACTCTTTAAGGGGGGGACATGGTAGTCTGAGCATATGGTTACTATGCAGCAGTGAAATCAAATTACTATTTCTTATGAACTTGTAAATAAATAAGCCTGAAATTTTTACACCATGCACACAACACATTTGTGAATATTTTGGCTTTTAGTTTATATATCTACCTTATATACTTGATTTTATAAAAAAAATTAAATCTGAAATATATATTTTTTTATATGCTATAAACATGAAGGACTTTGGGTACATTTTTCTCAGAAATCCCTTGTAGTGTAGAATCATAATTTTCTGTGCTTATTATCATTATAATTAACAATATGCATGGCCAAAATAATTGGATTGTCACTATTGGTTCAATGGGGAAAAAATATTTGCATTTGGAAAATAAATGAATAAATAAATAAATATTAATACTATTTTGTCAATCTTTTCAGAGTCTAAAATCCATGATTTTTATTATAACTTTGTGAAAGTGGTGGAAAATATTCATAAAAACGTGGGATAGAAGTATGCAAAATTTCAGCTTTCTACTTAGTAGTTTTTGAGAAAATGGTACCTAAATATCTAAAAATAACATTTTGAGAAAATTTTATTTTCCAAATGCAAATATGTTTTCCCCATTGAACCAATAGAGATAATCCAATTCTTTTGGCCATGCATATTGTTAATTATAATGATAATAATCACAGAAAATTATGATTCTATACTACAAGGGGTTTCTGAGAAAAATGTACCCAAAATCCTTCATGTTTTGATTCCACTGCTGCATTGCAACCATATGCTCAGACTACCATGTCCCCTTAAACAGTTGAAATTATATGATATAAAAATATATAAGTTATATTTACATTATGCGTGTGTGTATGCGAGTGTGCGCGCGCGTGTCCATGCACGCACATGCGTTGGTCTGTGTGCGTGCGTACGCGTGCAACTCCATGGTGCGATAGGCCTAGAAGGCCCTTGGTGTACCAGCTGGGTGCTGGCCTCATATCCATATGTGTTAATCACAGAGGTAGACGATCATCTAGCTAGTGTAGAGGTGACATATGATCAGCATATCGATTCCCCACTCATTATAGCTGGTTTTCTCAACCGGGAGCCTCTACTTATTGTAGCTACCTAAATTCCTCATGATGCTGGGTGGGCATATGTCTCAAGCTGGCCTAAGGTCCATGAGAAAATGTATTCTTCTATGTGGACCCTAACCAGCGCAAGTCCCGTAGCTCTGTACAAAAGCACCATCTCTCAAACTGTGTATATGCTTGTATACATATTTTGTGTGTGTTTGTAAGAAGCTGTGCATCACATACAAATTAAGTATATATTAATTCTTGATTTCAAATATAACTTTCTTTGGTAGCTCTTTCTTCCTACCCGAACACTTGACTCCAATTTTTTAAGAGATGCTTCACCTCATTTTTGCGGTGAAAAACTTGGTGACATGCAAAGAGAAGTAGAAGGGGAGAATTAATACGTCACTCATGTCTTAGTTGTATATTGTAGATAAAACAAATCGTAGATTGTTACCCGGTTTTCTCTCTCGAATGTGTGATAAACCTTGCTCTAGTAAAAGTATAAATTACTTTTTTACGGTATTCTGCCAAGAGCTCGACAAATTTTAATTTGTTTTATACTAATACAATTTCTACTGTATCAAAATTACTTTCATAAAAAACTTATTTTACCGATATCTCTGCTTGGGGGATAATATGATATGGACAAATATTTTAAAGATTCCCACTGTTGATTTTAGAATAGGGAAGGTGGATAAAAATAAGGATTGAATTAATTTTTTGAGGACAAAATATTTTTCGTCAGATGTTTTGCAAAATTTAACTGTTCTCTTTGATGATGATGATGATGATAATGATAATAATAATAATAATAATAATAATAATAATAATAATAATAATAATAATAATTGCAAAGTCAAATGTCATATAAATGATACGAATAGAGTCATACAATGAGAAAAATATAAAAATATTACTAAAATATTTGTAAAATTATATTATAGCGAAATTTATTTTTCTAGAGTTTTTATTGAATATTAATAAAGTAAATGATATTGAAATGTTGCTATCTGATCCAATCGAGGAGTCGATATGAAGAGTTGGGTAGGATCAACCTATGCCACTGTATATCTGTAATAGTATAAATAATAATTAAAAAACTAAAACAACACGCTTTATTAGAAAACCGAACTAAAAAATGAAAAATAATTTTAATTTCCAACACGCCTGGGATAAAATTAAAGTGGTCAACAAAAAAATCATCTCCAACACATTTAGAATAAAACTATAGTTATCTACAAAAAAAAATAATTTTACCATCAAAAGCGTGGGGTGCTCTATATCAATTAATATATTTGATAATTAACAGATATTGGTAAAAGTAAAGTCTCTAAGGGTCAGTTTCACCAAGAGAGGTAACTGTATTACGCCAGTTTTCCCCATGTATAATGCATAGCTTAAACTGGCGTAATACAGTTACCTCTCTTGGTGAAACTGACCCTAAGAAGAAAATGTAAAAACCATAAAAAGCACCCCACGCTTTTGATGGTAAAATTATATTTTTGTAGATAACTATACTTTTATTCTAAATGTGTTGGAGATGATATTTTTTGTTGACCACTTTAATTTTATCCCAAGCGTGTTGGAAATTAAAATTATTTTTCATTTTTAGTTCGGTTTTCTAATAAAGCGTGTTGTTTTAGTTTTTTAAACTATTATTTGTTTTTTATTTTTTAGTTTAAATATTTTACAGAATAAGATAAAAATGTAAATATCTCTAAATTCGATACTATTGTAGTTTGAGCTAAAAGTAATACTCTTAAAAAATCCTCCGGGCCGGATTTGAACCAGCGACCTATGGGTTACTGAAATGATATACCACTACATTCTACCGCTCTACCAACTGCGCTCTTATAACGATTGACTAAAAAGTTGACAAGTCCGCAACCTATTATACCGGTTTTTATTTTTTTGATTTTTTGATGATTCTGGCCAGGATTTTAGAAAACATTTATGAAATTATTGTATTGTCATTGGTCCTTTACAAGTATATAAAGTTTCAAGTCGATCCAGTGATTTTAAGTGGGTGAAAATCGTGTTGAAAGATTCCGTTACATAATTACACAAACACTTTTTATTTTCTGATGATTCTGGCCAGGATTTTGGGGGGGGGAAATGAAATTATTGTATTGTCGTTGGTCCTTTACAAGTATACAAAGTTTCAAGTCGATCCAATGAGTTTAAGTGGGTGAAAATCGCGTTGAAAAATTACGTTACATAATTACACAGACACTTATTTTATTTTCTGATGATTCTGGCCGGGATTTTGGAAAAAAAAAATGACATTATTGTATTGTCGACGGTCCTTTACAAGTATACAAAGTTTCAAGTCGATCCAATGAGTTTAAGAGGGTGAAAATCGCGTTGAAATATTCCGTTACATAGGTAGATACAGGTCAAGCTAATATAAAGCGTGTAACAAATAGGATACATTTCCGCAATTTGTTAACAACGAACGATCTGAAGGAACTTAATTTTTTTAATATAATCACTGTAATTGATTTATTTCATACGTGTAGGCATTTAATGTATATATAATTTATGACCAGAGTGTAGTTGAAATGGGCGCGAATGGCATTGACATTAAGGCAAAATTACAGTACATCCCACGTACGCTATAATTTGCATTCTCAACCAGAATGCCCTGTTCGTGGTCCTACCACTAGATTTCACGAGTAGTAATGCATTTAAAATAAAATAATGATAAATACTGGTTACCACATTGTGGTTAAAGCTAATTATAGCTTTAGTAGATTAAGTAGACCGTGATATCTTATTGCTGTAGGGACATATTACCTTGACCATAGAATTGTTAATGTTCATTGACAATTCTATGTTCTCTAACGACAACCTATCAACAATATCATACTATTTTACTGACATTAATTACATTTTTTCTATGACAACGTGCATTTAATTTTAGACGTTCAGAGCAATGATGGCTCAACTACCCATTCTTGTTAATCAGGAAATAAAGTTTGATGAGCTATTTATAAAATAATTAACCTATACAGAAACAATTGAATTTTTCCTGATGCCATCCACTATAGCAGCCTGGTTTTAGATTATGTTGCATGCAGTACCACTTTTCACCAATGCTAAAAATTGAGACATATAGTCACTAAACACAATTGAAAAAAATAATTGATCCAGAAAGCATAGATTTTTACAGGATAGGATTGTCAACCCTATACCAAACCCCCAACTCTCAATTTATATCCATGGAATCAAGGTGGCCCAGCTATACACTCAGGCACAGGGTGTTCATTTTAGTTTCAATCTGCGCTAGGATAATACTTATACCCGGCCATTACACGGGGAAATAATAGTAATGATTTATTATTATTATTATTATTATTATTATTATTATTATTATTACGTAGCGTAGTGGTTAAGACACTGAGCTATAAGCCGGAGGGTCGAGGGTTCAAGTCCCGTTGAGGTCAGGGTTTTTAAACTGACCCAAACCCTCTGGCGGCACTATGGCCCTGGGGTCGACTCAGCCTCTAAGGGAAATGAGTACCAGACGCTTGTTCTGGGGGTAAAGGCGGCCGTCACGCAGGGTTGACAACCCGGCTGACATAAAGTGCCGATTGTCTAGAAAAAGTGGGAGCCTTAACCTCTTACTACCCCAAGGGCCTTCGGGCCTGTTGTGGGATCACTTTACTTTATTATTAAACGTTATTAACTAACTTACTGGCACTATCGAAGCCGTGGGTTCATAGCCGCGTGGACGTAAGCTCTCCATACATCCCTATCCTGAGCTAATGTTTCCAATCATCCCCTGAATAGTCTTCTTCCCACAAATCATGGTTAATGTTATTTTCCCACCTCATTCATGGCCTATCTATTGGGCGCTTTCATTCTCCATTCGTACTATATGCCCTGCCCATCGCAGTTTACGAGACTAAATTGTTCTTATTATGTATAATTTCCAATAAAGATTATTATCATCATCAGCAACAGGGTGGGTTCTACAGCTATTGTCATCTTCCTGTGACCAATCCTCTTCAGCCTGCTTGTACATATTCTCTCTTACACATTTATTCAGTTATTTCATTTTCCAAGTTTTTCATGGTCTGCGTTTTCCTCGTCTTCCCTAAAGTGGCGATTGGTGAATTAATGGATTCTCTAGCCTCACCCATTCGCATCAGATGCTCAACCCATTTGAGGGACCTGCTTTCAATCCTTGTTCGCGTAGTTTTATATTCTGGTAAACTTTTTCTTCCTAATTTCTGGATAAGTAATATGGTTTTAGTGTAGACATTTATATTATCTGATATGTATTATTATATTATTATTATTTGATATATTAAAAAAAATTATTATGAGTATTCTTATTTATTATGATTATTATTGAGGACTATTTCTTGTTCGTACTGTAATCTCTTTCTTGTAGTAGTTTGGGAGAGAATTTTAAACTCTGGCTCACCTAGGCCTACTTTTTTGACAACGCAAGGACATGAAAGGCCTCGGATGAATAGATGAGTAATCAGCTCAGTGCTAGCTCCAAGATAACAAGTACATTCATATTAAACAAGACTAATGTGATATATATATATACAGGGTGGACCGCTCGAATGGACCTAATTTCAATTGCTTGTTACTGGCAAACGGTTGAAGATAGAAACTTAAAACAACGTTCATATTACAGAAAAACTCACCAAGTTTTGATATCCAGATCACCACATCTCTATATGAGCCCCAGCAGTCACTGTGACGATATCAAAGCGATGAACAATTTCTTGCCAAGTACGTTGGAGTATGTCTTCTGGAATGTTCTCAATAGCCTCTATGATGCGCTCACGAAGATCACGAAGGTCTTTGACTGGGGTGGTGTAAACTTTATCTTTGACATAGCCCCAGAGAAAGAAATCCAGTGGTGTTAAATCGGGAGATCTCGGGGGCCACGCGATTGGTCCTCCCCTACCAATCCAACGGCCAGGGAAAATGTTGTCCAAAGTCGTACGAACTTCATTGGACCAGTGGGGAGGAGCACCATCTTGCTGGAAAACGATGTTAGGCTGCAGTTGTTCAATTTGTGGAAAGAAGAACTGCTCCAGCATGTCAAGATATGTGGTACCACGAACAGTTTTCTCGGCGAAGAAAAACGGTCCAATGACCTTATTATGTGACAAACTGCACCAAACATTCATCTTCGGACTATCACGAACATGCTCTTGAATAGCGTGAGGATTCTCCGATCCCCAGATCCGCACATTATGCCGGTTTACCTTGCCTGACAAATGGAAAGTGGCTTCGTCCGAGAAGAGAATCTTGGTCATGAAGTCAGGATCAGCGCCGAGACGGTCCAGCATCGTATTGGCGAATTCCACTCGTTTCGGCATGTCATTCGGCTCCAGACGTTGCACTAACTGCACTTTATATGCGTGCAGTTTGAGGCGTTTTGTGGACAATCCGTTGTAATGTCGATTTTGGTATTTGAAGTTCCCGCGAAGCTCTTCTTAATGACTTCCGGGGGCTTCGCTCAAATGCGGCTTGAACATTTGCTACCATTTCATCGGATGCTCTGCGACCACCACCATGCTTCTTCAACACAGATCCTGTAGCTAATAATGTATCACGCCACTTCTTTATGCTTCTAGCAGTTGGAGCATCACGGTTAAACACACGCCGGAACTCCCTTTGAACTCTAATGATTGATTTAAACTCCGCATACCACAAAACAGCTTGCGCTTTCATCTGCGGAGTCGCCATTTTCACAAACAATTAAATCTAAGAACGAGAAACGTATCTTTGTGCCATCTACCGACAGGATTCGAAACTTGGCGAGTTTTTCTGTACTATGAACGTTGTTTTAAGTTTCTATCTTCAACCGTTTGCCAGTAACAAGCAATTGAAATTAGGTCCATTCGAGCGGTCCACCCTGTATATATGTGTGTGTGTGTGTGTAGCGTGCTGCCGTGTCACGCAGCGGGCCCGGGTTCGATTCCCGGTCGGGACAGGCTCCTGGATGAGGTATTTTTCCGGATTTTTTCTGGATTTTTCCTCACCTGTAAGACAAATGTCAGGAAGCTTAGGGCCCAATGGCCCCGAAAATCATCCGGTCATCATTATCTTCCCCACATTTTTACAGGTGAGGAAAAAACTCGAGTAAAAGTTCACCCAAGAAACTTGTACCTAACCAATATTATTGACAGTAAGAGAAGTTTATGTGAACTAAGTTTTCTTTCCCAGAAAATACGAAAATGTTTGAAATTGTAGTTATAATTAATTTGTTAATTAATGTGGGGAGCGGTAATACTTCAATCGACGCTTTAGTAAAGATAAATATATAGAATCAATGTACTTCAGAATGATAAGGTAGAGATTATGATGTACCGGTACATATTAGCCAGTTAGCATTGGTGGCTGTAATTTCCTGATGCTGTAAGTTAACAGTTGGTGATAGTATGCAATATTTCGCTAGAATTGATTAACCAGATACAGGTTTGCGAGGCGCTTCCCGTTATAACTACAGGTGCCTAGCTATTTTTTGCTGGAACCAGCAACTCTTTATTTTTTATGAACTCTTCATATAACTCCATAATTCCAAGACTGCAGATATCAACCAATATAACTTGTAGAATTATAAAGTAGTCATTATTATTATTATTATTATTATTATTATTATTATTATTATTATTATTATTATTGTTATTGTTATTATTATTGTTATTATTGTTGTTATTATTGTTATTATTATTATTATTATATTATTATTATTATTATTATTATTATTATTATTATTATTATGTTTAATAGAAGAGTTAAAAACATTGTCTATTTTTCAATAAAGAATCGTTAGCCCTTCATCTAACACATGAACTTCAGGACTGTAGATTAGATTAGAACAACGATAGGCTCAGGTTATCAGGCTCTTAAAACGACAACCTTGTGTATGTTCATTTATCATAGGACACGTCATTGTTGTTATTAGGAAATGAAATACGTATATTTTACGGTGTCATGTATTGTAATAGTGTTTCTTGTTTTGACACATCAAGCATTCACACACGGCTTATATCATAATTTTTTGGGTTGAGCCCAGGAACATCAGGAGGGGCTACAACATTCTCTTTGGCTCTCTTCTGCCCTAAGTTACGCTCAGAGTTGTGAGGAAGTGCACAAATATGCACTCTGGAATACCACAGCTACATAATACACTGCTCAAAACAATTAGAGGAACACTTGTAATAAATTGATTAAGTAATTGTTTTTTAAAGCTGTGATGCTGAAAGTTGGACAATATGTAAATTGAATTATTAATTTTATCATTGGATACAAATTTTAAAGATCCATGGCCTAAATACAGAGGAACTACCTCAAATAACAAATATAGAGATTTTTTTTTTATTTTGGAAGGCACTGGCCACTTCTAATTGGTAAGCTTTCTGATGTTGCTATAATGACGAATGTTGATTATTGCCTTGTTTATTGAAGTCTCTGACAAAATGAGGCATTTAAATGAGTTTGAAGTGTATCATGCTCTACATCTTTTACGACAAGGTCAATCTCTGCGACAAGTGGCTAGAGAGCTTGGGGCTTCTCCTTCCGTGGTGTCCAGGTTACGCAACAGGCACAGAGAGACAGGTCAGTATTGTAGAAGACGTGGCCAGGGCCGTAAATTTAAAACAAGTCCCCAGGATGACAGATACGTTGTTCTTTCTGCTCTTCGACGGCGTACAAAAACTGCAAAAGACCTGCAGAATGACCTTCATATGGCTTCCGGAATCCGGGTTTCAGACCAAACCATAAGGAACAGATTAAGGAAAGAGAATATTCGTCCAAAAAGGCCCGTTAAAAAACCACGCTTAACAAATGGGCATAAGGCAGCAAGACGTACGTATGCTGAAAACCATGGTGACAGGAACCTGAACTAGTGGACGAATCCAGGTATCGTCTTACACGTTGTGATGGTCGATTGAGGGTGTGGGGACGGCCAGGAGAAAGATTTTCTGCAGAGGCTGTACAGGAAATTGATAGATTCGGAGGAGGTTCCATAATGGTGTGGGCCGGAGTTATGTACAACAATTGTACGGACCTTGTACTTGTTCCCCAGCGACTGAATGCTGTCCGGTATATCGAGCACGTTCTGGAAGAGCATGTAGTACCTGCTGCCATTGGAGTAGGCCCTGGAGTTCTGTTTATGCAGGATAATGCCAGGGCACATTCTGCGGCTGTCACCAGGGATTTCCTGAGGAGGAATGAAATTGAGGTAATGGAGTAGCCAGCGGTCAGCCCAGACCTCAGCCCTATTGAACACTTGTGGGATCTTCTAGACAGGAAGGTCAGGAACCGACATCAAGCTCCACAAACTCTGCAGCAACTTGGAGATGCTCTGATGGAGGAATGGGAGAATATCCCGCAAGAGGAAATCCAGAATCTTATTGGGAGCATGCCACGAAGGTACCAAACTGTCATCGAATGTCGTGGAGGCCATACACGATACTAACTCTATATATCGAGTGTTTAACTTTGAAAAATAAGCACAAGATTCAATTGCTTACATAGCGGAATTATTTGAAAAGTTAATTGTCAGCGTTATTCATTTGTTTTTACTGACATGAGCAATAAATAAATAAATAAATAAATAAATAACCACAAATAATTTACTTTATTAATTTCATGTTTGTACCTTTATCCAATGAAAAAATATTTGCATATTTCATAGTGTTCCTCTAATTGTTTTGAGCAGTGTATTTAAAACTGTGGTTTGCTAGACAAGACTATTTTTCCTAAATGAGATGAGGTAAAATAATATGGAATGAATAAATGAAGATGATATGATAGGGGAGGGCAGGAAAGTGGAGAGTGTTGGTAGGATGAAATTCGGAAAACCCCGAGAAAAACCCGAAAAGTCCCGGTATGGCCCACCACCAATACTCCTCCGGCACCACTAGGATTCGAATCTCGGATCTAAGTCGGGGCAATCACGAGTGCTGAGGACTGTACCGTTTGCCTATCGTTTATTACTTTTCTACTAGGCGGCATTACAAAAATAATCGCTTTTATGTTTTTTTTTCGGATTTTAATTTTTAGTTGGTTACTTTTAAAGAGCAGGATAAATATAGGTATTAATAGAAAGTAAGACCATAGAGCTGTTAAGTGTTAAAAGGGATGAAATTAACTAAAACACGCATTCACAGTATATAGGTAAATGGGCGAATAGAGTTAGTGGTAATTATTTTTGTTTTTTTTCCCTTACTTTATTTTTTCTTCCTATAATAATTTTATATCAAAGAACTTCTTTATTTGTCTGATACACAATTGTAAGTATATATTTTTTGAATATTTAATTTTAGCATAGGCTTTATTACTGCTATTATACATTACAGAGACTCTTGACGTCCCAACTCCTTTCAAAAATCGTTAAACTGAAAATATATAAAATTATTATTCTAGCAGTTATATTATATGGATGCTAAACGTGGATTCTTACTTTAAGGGAGGAAAAGAGATTACGAGTATTTGAGAATGAAGTTCTTAGGAAAATTTATGGACCAAAGAGATGGACAGGTGAATGGAGAAAACTACATAATAGTGAACTGGTCTTTATAGGAAGCCAGATATAATAACTGTTAAGTCTCGTAGACTACGATGGGCAGGACATGTGGCACAAATTGGGAATGAAAGACGTGCATGGAAGCTTCTTGTAGGAATACCAGAGGGAAAACTCCCAGTTGGTAGACCAAGAATGAGGTGTGAAAATAACATTAGCTATGATTTAAGGGAAGTAGATTATACAGGGAATGATTGGAAAACATTAGCTTAGGATAGGGATGTATGGAGAGCTTATGTCCGCACAGCCATGAACCTTTGGGTTCGATAGTGCGAGTGAGTTAGTTATATGCTTTATTACAATTGTTAAATAGCTGAATACTCGAATTATTATTATTATTATTATTATTTTATAAAATTTAACTAATTAACTTAAATTTAACTATGATAAAATATACCAAATTCAAAGCAGATAAACATTGTCATGGTCATTGCGTGTCTATGGTTTAATATTATAACCGATCTGAAAGACGTGTAATTTGAAGAAAATTACCAACATTATTTTATTTTTTTAGATAGCTATTATTTTATTTAACGACACTAAGGTCATTAGTCTTAGTATTTTATTTAACGACGCTCTTTAACAACATACGTTGTTAGTATCGTACTTCATATTTATCTGGGTGCGAAAGAGCCGATACATTTTGCTAGAGATTTCTATTTTAGGCTTGATTTTTTTACGTGTCATAAGTCTATGATACGGGATGCACGTCTTTACATATATATTGAAGGAATCTTAGTCCTACCCAGCACATTTACAGTCTTAAAAATTCATTGATCCCACCCAGATATTAACACGCAAACCTCGAAATTAGAGGCTATTAGGGTAACATTATTCCACCATAATCGACTTAAGTCCACCGCTGTGGTCTCGAGGTAGCGTGCTGCCTTGTCACGCAGTGGGCCCGGGTTCGATCCCCGGTCGGGGCAGTTTTTCTGGGTGAGGTTTTTATCGGGGTTTTTCCTCACCTGTAAGACAAATTTCAGGAAAACTTTAAGGCCCAAACGGTCCCCGAAATCACATGACCATCACCATCATCATCCTTCACCGCTGTGGAAAGCATCGGGAAGCTACCACCCCTACAATCCCTAGTAAAGCTGCAAAAGAATATCATGAAAATGCCATGATTGCAGTGAAAGACCTGCCCTCGGGCAGAATTACTATGGATGGATTGAATCGACTTAAATTATTTAATTATTTAATACGTAAAAAATAGAGTTGTCCCGCGCCGTAGCCGAGCGGTTAAGGTAGGAAGCCTTGGCGCAGAGCTACGGGACTTGCGCTGGTTCGAGTCTCCATGGGGGAAGAAATTTTCTCATGGTATTTCGGCCAGTATGGGACCGGTGCCCACCCAGCATCGTGAGGCAATTGGGTAGCTAAAATAAGTAGCGGCTCCAGGTTGAGGAACCAGCTATAACGGCTGGGGGACTCGACATGCTAACCACATGTTACCCCTACACTGGCTGTTGATCATCCACCTCTGTGATTGACACATGTGGGTGTGAAGGGCCAGCAGCCGGCTGGTAAAAGGGCAACCGCTGAAAAGTGGAAAGACCCTCAATCGGATCGGAAAAATAGAGTTAAAATTATTCCATTATAGGCTTTAGGAGGCCCTTTGAGTAGTAGATTAGGGCTCCCACTTTTTTAGACAATCGGCACGGTATGTTGGCCGGGTTACTAACCCTGCATGGTGGCCGCCTTTATCCTCAGAACAAGAATCTGGTACTCATTTCCGTTAGAGATTGAGTCGACTCCGAGACAATGGTGCAGCCATATGCCTCAGACCAGTTTAAGAATTCTGAACCGACCGGAGTTCGAACCCCCGACTTTCCGGCTTGTAGCCCACTGCCTTAACCAACTACACTATGGTATGCCCTCATATATACTATAAAAAATACAATTATGAAGTATGTAAAGGAGCACATGTTCTTGCTCGAGTTGAGATCAGTTGTTCATACTGCATATGGTACTGTTTATTTTTTGCTCTGTTGTCGTTAGAACTAATTTTATACAACAACAGTTTCGAAGTCAAGAAAATCAAATGTGTTGTACGATAGATATCATCTTCCTATCATTCTTGCAAGCATTAGATCTAGGGGCCCGATATTTTCACATTTGTGGGCCAACGAATACACCAGCTTTAATTTTTTCATAGGATAATGAAGGAAATGGAGCACAAAAGTATTTAAAGCACTCTCTGCCAATATGTCTCTTGCCTATAGAATTATAAATCAGAATTTATCGTGGCATTCTATTGATACATAGACCTATGTGATTATATGCATTATCTGGAACTTTGTATATCATATACTATGATTATTGGTTCAATTATTAAGTATCTCATAATATTATTTTTTTTATAAATATGGTCTTTTCTGGTGCTTCTCAGTTTATGTCGCATGTATTTCATTTCTGACACAGTGGTGATCCGTATGACAATATGTTTATTGTTAGACTTAAATCTCAGATTAATGACTCCAATATTAAATTATATGTATTTATAGATGTGTGTTTTCATTAAAATATTTATCCTTCTTCACATGTGATTTGGTATACAAAGTAATTAAATTATTGTCCTTATTGCAATATCTTACTAATATCCTAATTTAAATATCATCTTTAATATTTTATCAGTTTATCTTTAAAAATGCTGTTACTTTTGATTTTTCGGTAGATATTTTCATATTAAAAGTTTTATTTTTCTGATTTGTATTATGTATCAAACATTATAAATCATCCTCTGAAATTCATAAAAATACAATAGATATATATTTAATATTGACATGAAAATAATCGTAAATTTTTGGATTAAATTAACGAAACTACAATTTAACCTAAAACAAGCATGATTATTTTTCCTACTTGCTCTCAATTATATTAAAAGTAAATAACTTGCATCCTACAAACAAAATTTTGTAAGTACTCTTAATTGAGAGAATAGAACAGAATTTTACCCTTAAACGTAAAGGTGGAATAGTTTCTGGTAACTTGTATTCATACTGACTAAATATAGGTTATAATTATCATAGTTGTTGCTGGTGTAAATGCATTTATTATATAAATGTATGCGCAACTGTTTGAAGATGTAAAAAAACACTGACAATCGAGTTTTGTAACTATGTTTAAGATTACTGTTATTCGGCTACAGCGAAGAAAACTAAAACGGTAACAGTGATTTTGATGCGAGGTGCATACACAAGTTTCGGACCACTGATTTTAAATGCTTACCGCGTTTTTAAAGGCATCTTTACCTATACAAGTTGCATTTTCTTGGATAACATTCAACGCCTGAGCTCAATACAATGCACAGTACATCGATAACATCAAAACATATTCCAATCGGCTGGCTTTCTTCCATAAAGAGCAACATTGAAATGTTTGTACAATTATTTGGCTTTCTTGGAGTTCATGAATTAATTAGTTTAAAATATTAATAATAGTTATTGTTGGTGAAATATTAAACGAAAAGAAGAATGTAGAATTTATAGTAGTATTTCACGGCCGGTGTCTTCACTCTCAAGTTTATCTTCCGGGCTGATTGGCCAGGGTCCAGTTTTATTTAAACTCGACGTTTCATATATTACTTCACATTCCGGCTGCTGTCGTCGTGAATAGTAGACACCATCGGAAAGCCTCCACGAACCAACAGGACGCCGCTACAACGTAGAAACCAACGCACTGACATCGAAGAAATCGTCCACCATGGGCATGGATGAAGAGGGATTCTCCTTCCCACCAGCCCGTCACATTGCTAGAAAGAACAACACAAGGAGAAACAATACACCAATAGAAACAAGAAACTTCGTCGAACTATTGGACACCGACAAGGAAGAAACACCACCACACATCGTGGTCAACACCGATGAAATTACACCCGTACAAACTGGAATGCATCACCGCTGGCAACAAGAAAGAAGTATCCATGCGGTACACCCAAGGTTACCTAACCATTCGAACAACGACGAAAAAAGCATACCAACAAGCATATAAAACACCTCAAGGAATCGAAGACACCGTTCTATACGCACAGATATGGCAAACCTCCGGTCATCAAGCTCACCATGAAATGACTCCCCAGCTCCATCACAGTTCAACAGCTATATGATGAACTCATGGATCGGAAGCTACCACTACGGGAAATGCGCAGCCTTGACAAACAAGTCATACAAGTCGGCGTAAAGAAAAGGATTGAACTGCCAATCCACATCCTTACGTTCGACAAGACGAAAGATCTAAAAACAAGACTGAAAGAAGATATCAGTGAACTTTTTGGAATCCAAGTCCGTCTAGAAAGCTACAGGAAACCGACTGGAGGCACTCAGTGCTTTAACTGCCAGGGCTTAGGGCACATCGCGGAGTTCTGCTTCAGGGCGACAAAATGTGAGCGATGCTCTGGAGAGCACCGAGTTGCTGAGTGCACCCAGACAACACCTAAATGCTGCAACTGCAATCAAGAACACGCAGCGAGCTTCAGGCAATGCCCAGCGTTACAGAATTACTTAAAGACGAGACAACAACCTACATAAGAGAAGACTACACAAAACTTCACCCCTCCTTCCCCACCTATAAGCAAATCAGAATCCACTCCTGTACATAACATAAGTCCTCCCTACCCTTCCAGCACTCCCTACTCCATCAGACACTCAACACACCCCAATCTAAAAACTCTTACCCCTCTTCACAATTATCCTTCAAAACCCAGCACTACTTCAAGCTACATTCACCCTCCTTTCCAACTTGGTCCCGCAATTAGAGGATTACTCTCATCGCCTTACAAAAATCCTAAATACCTCAGACCAGCACCTTAATTACCGGGTCATGGCGAGTAACCTAACTCGCCGGCACCGAACTCCAGCCAACAATATGCGGCGTGGCGGTAGCACATATTCAGGAGATTTTGCCTGCTCACAGAGAACAGATATCTACCGCAGCATTAGATGAAACGTAGAGTTTAAATAAAAGTGGACAACGGCCACTCAACTCGGAAGACCAACTTAAGTTACAAGAAGAATATCTAGTTTTATGGGAAATAATTTTAATTTAAATATTTTCTTTCTTCTTCGGCTTTCCCCCACTTATAGGTTTGCCGTCTTCAGTTTCCATTTATCTCTATCATTCCAATCTCCCTCTTCCAAATTCCGATCATCCATTATAGTTCTGACGTAGGTTTTCAATTTCCATCTTGGTCTGCCATGTTTATTTCTTCCAGGGGGTGACCATTGGTATATATTTTTTGGCCATCTTTCATTTTACATTCTTTGTACATGGCCATACCATTTAAGTGTTTGATTTTCAATCCTCTTAACAACGTATGTGGTGACATTCATTTCTCTCCAAAGGAATTCATTTCTTATTTTATCCTGTCTTGTTTTTTGGAGGCTTCTTCTAAAATAATCAAATTCAACTGTTCTAATTTTGTTCTTTTGTAATTCCGTCAAAGACCAAGTTTCACTTCCATATGACAAAATATTCTGTATTATGCTCTTATAAATTTTCATTTTAGTTGCCTTTGTAATATTTTTGTTCCAAATTACTCCATGTAATGTCTTAGTTGCATTTTTTGCCATTGCAATTTTAATCTGTACATCTCTCTCACAGGTACCTAAACTTGTAGTTATTGACCCAAGATATTTAAAAAAATTCACATTTTTTTATTTTCCCTGTTTCAAGTATGAGGTCATCCACATCCTTTCCCAAACACATATATTCTGTTTTCTGTAAATTTATATTCAGTCCCCATTTTTTTTATATTCTTCCATTAATTTATTTATCATATATTTCATATCATCTTCATCCCCTGCAAAAATTATTTGATCATCTGCAAACAACAATGAATGCAGTACTTTTCCTCCTATAGGAATACCCATTTCAGAACATTCTTTTATACCATAAGTTAAGAGCCTGGTCTAAATAAATGTTAAAAAGAACTGATGACAAACTGCATCCCTGCTTAAGGCCTTTATTCACTGTGAATTCCTCTGTTAAATTATTCTGTATTTTTACTTTAGCATTTGCATTACTATAGATCCTCCTAACAATATTAATCCATTTATCACAGATATTCATATTTCTCATTGCTATCCATAACAATTGTCGAGGTACACTATCATATGCCATCTGTAAATCAATAAAGGTCATATGTAGTTCTTTATTTTTTGCTAGGATTTTCTCTTGTAATTGTCTAATACAGAAAATATTATCAATACATGATCTTCCACTCCGGAATCCACATTGTTCTTCTCGTAAGTTATCTTTTATCTCCTTAAGTTTAAAATTTATAATTTTACTAAAAATCCTAGCTGTTGAAGGTATAACGCTTATACCTCTATAATTGGAACACAGTTTTTTATCACCCTTTTTTAAAAATAGAAGTAATGTAAGATAAATTCCAGTCTTCTGGGATATCGTCTCCAATTTCAATTTTATTAAAAAGTTTTGTTAAAAATATTACTAAAATATCTCTTCCATGTTTTAGGAGTTCCATCTGAATATTTCCTGGTCCTGGTGCTCTCTCCCATTTTTTGCCTCTTTCAAAGCTCTCTTTACTTCATCTTCTGTTATCGCTGCAGTGTCAAATTTGTATTCTACATCCGTATCTTGAAGTTGAAACTCATTTCTATTTTCTTGAAGTAAACCTTTATAATGTTGCATCCATTCAGATGGTCTTATCAACTGAATATTTATCTTCTTTCTTTCTGATTTCCTGATATTTTGTAATGTTTTCCAAGCTTCTTTGGATCTAGCATATCCAATCAAATGATCTGTATTTGAGCATATATTATCCCAGTACTCATTTTTTGTTCTTCTCACTTCCGCCTTTGTTTTATGTTTTAAAGTGATATATTTCATTTTGAGATGTTGTTGAGTGATCTGATAACCATTTCATCCGTGCTTTCTTTTTTCTTCTACTAATTTTTTAATATCGTGATTAAACCATTCATTGTTTCTTTTTGGTTCTCGATTTTCTGTCCCAAGTGCTTCTAAAGCTGCTGAATGTATTACTTTCCTTTAGTTGATCATACATTTCCACTGCAGATTTATTTACATTTAAATTAAGTTTTTGCTTTAATCTTGATTGATAAAGATATTTTATACTCTCATCATAGAGTAAACTTACTTTATATCTTTGTTCATTCAAAGGGGTTGTATTTATTCTGTCTGCCGTTACTTCAATATTTTGTTTTTTGCTACTTGTTAATATGAATTTTCACAAAAGCATATAATCACTTCCGCAATCTGGTTTTCTATACACTCTAACATATTTCACTATCATATCACGTTTTTGTTTCACAATTATATAATCAATTATTGATTTGAGACTTTTTGTTGGCTGTTCCCATGTGTATTTATGTATTTCCCGATGTTGGAAGAAACTATTCATTATCATATAGCCATGTTGCTTACATAAACTTATCAATCTATCTCCATTGTCATTTTCCACCTTTTCCGCAAATGGTCCAATCACTTCATCTTTCATTCTACTTCCTACTCGACTATTAAAATCTCCTGTTATTATTACTTCTTGATGTTTTTTATTTGTCCAAAATTTCTGACAGTTTGTCAAAAAATTCATTTTTTCTATGGTTGTTACATCCTCATTATGGCATATACTCCTATTATTATAAGCTCTATCCCAAAAAGCTTGAGATTTAATTTAATAATTCTTTCATCAATTTATTCCCAAGACACTATATTTTTTACCAACTTACTTTTTATCAAAATGGATATACCTCTTTTTGCTCTACTAGTTTTTCGTACTCCACTCCAGATATGTGTATAATTTCCTAATTTTTCATGTCCTTTCCCTTTCCTTTTTTGTTTCTGAGAGCACAATAATATCTGCATTCATTGCTGTAATCTCATCTATTACTTCTTGTTCTTTAGTATTCAAGCCTTGAACATTCCATGTGCCAATAGCAAACGTCCGTTTTCGTAGCTTAAGTCTGTTATATTTAAATCCATCCGGCTGACATATTTTACTGAAGTACGTAGCGATATACTTTTTTCCAGGGCCAGGTTGCCAGCCTGACGCCTAACCCCCAGACACGGAGGACCTGGGGGTTTTTTTTTGGGGTTTGCTCCCTTAGCCGACAGGTCTCAGTTTTAAGGCGCTGAGAACTCACCTTTCGTCCCATCCTGTTAGCTACAGTCTATTACGACTGCAGTCAGGGAGCACGACGAGAACGTAGAATTAGGACTTGCTGGCAGAGCTGCTAAAGAAGTCGCAGTGGCATTTCTCGAGATTTATTAAGGTATACATAAATATTTTCTTTAATATTATTATTTATTAATTTTTAAGTTGGATCTTTTAGCTTTCTAATTTTATTTAATATTTTTTTCTAGCTGTTATCAGTAGGCAATTTCTTTATATTATATATAATATATTTAAATAGACTAGTCATCCGTCGCTTTGGCGTAGTCGGTAGATTCCCTACCTTCTACTCCGGCGATCCGGGTTCGATTCCCGGCTGGGTAAGGGGTTTTAAAATCTCAACCTTGGGACTGGGTGTGTGTGTGTGTGTGTGTGTGTGTGTGTGTGTGTGTGTGTGTGTGTGTGTGTGTGTGTGTGTGTGTGTGTGTGGTGTGTCGTGTCCAGTTGTACCCATTTGGTTTAATTCCTCTAAAACAAATAAAAATAGACTAGTCACATCGCGAATTTTGTATGGGAGCAATAGGTCTACTTTATCATCTGTGATGTTGAGCATTCTTCCTCTCACCTTAGAGACATGTTGTATATCAGATCTGTGAGAGAAATGCACAATATTGAAAGCAAAATAAATTTGCTACAGACTAAAAAATTGACACTCTAAAAACAAATAACAATTCTTAAAAAATAAAAACGAAGGATTTCAAATTATAAGCAAAGTTGCCAAAGTTCTAGAAAGTCAGCAAGTAGAATGTGTTAGTGCAATCCTTTGTTTCAAGTATGCCAGATTGCCTTCATGTGATATGATATAGTTTTCGTAATATCGAGTTGTGTTACATGACAATCAGTGTCTATTTGTATTGGACAATTGGACGATGTTATGCACCAACCGACTAAGCGCCATTAAGAAAAAGAGATTTTGATGCCATCTGTTGGTCTGGCTCATGAAGCAAGTACGCACACTTTTAGCGCCATATCTTTAATTTTTTTGTCTAATGCTACCAGGTTGTCTTTTATGACATTTCTGGCTTTCCTCCCTGGCATTGGCATTGTAATCCATTTCTTAGGTTGGGGCACCTGGAAGGCGGAGTTATGTTACCCCGATGATATAATGGGTGATAAATGATAATGAAGCGCGAGGAGAGTTCTTAACCTAAATTCCAGACCTTGGGCCAACTAATCCCTGCCGTGGGCAACCACAGGAATAATTCCCTTTAAGGAAAAAATCCTATGGTCTGACCGGGAATCGAACCGGGACCTCATGAACAGTAGTCAGTAACGCTTACCACTAGCCCAAGAGGCTGGTCGAAAAAATATAGCTATATTATTAACAAAAATGTAAACGCCATAAGCCCTATCAGAGATTGTTTTTTTTTTGTAACAAACGGGTATAAAACCACATCTTCATAACAATGGTAATATAAATTTTGCATCATGCAGCTAAGCGCCAAATGTTCCCGCTCTTAGATTGTTGATGCATAACTGTCAAACAAGGAAAATAACTTATAATATCCAGTATTGTTACTTTGAAGACCGACTTAAACTTTAAATATATTTTTCTCGAAACTAACATAATGGCGCATATCTGGTTGATGCATAACGCTGTCCAATTAGGAGATTGCATTTGTTATGTATCGTAATTGTAAATAATACCAACAAACTGACAATCAGTCATAATTAACGAGTAAAATAAACACACATACCACACACACACATACACACATATATATATACATGTTCCGCGTCTTAGACGAATGGTTAAGGCAAGATGCTCGGCGCAGAGCTACGTGCTGGTTCGAGTCCCAATGGAGGAAGAAATTTTCTCATGGAACGTTATCGGTCAGTATGGTGTCAGTACCAATCCAGCATCGTGAGGAATTAATAATAATAATAATAATAATAATAATAATAATAATAATAATAATAATAATAATAATAATAATAATAATAATACATTGTAAAGAAAAGAAAGCTAGCAAAAATGAAATGGTTACACGAGCCAAATGAGGTAAATTTAGAGCAATTGGGTAGTGTTAGACGGGAAACCACCAAGTTACTAAAGAGTAAAAAGAGGGAATATTTGAGAGAGAAGATTAATGATCTTGAAATGAATGCAAAAAATAGGAACATTAGAGAATTATATCAGGGAATTAGTATAGAGAAGAAAGGGTTTCAGGCTAGAACAAACATAATTCGGAATGAAAATGGGGATATGATTGCAGATTCCAAGAGTATATTAAATAGATGGAAAAGTTACTTTAATCAGCTATTAAATGTACATACAGAACAGGACATTGAGGAGGATAAGTTACAGACAGCAGAAATGCTAGTCGCAGAGCCAAGTGCTTTAGAGGTTGAAATGGCAATTGAAAAATTGAAGATGTATAAAGCATCAGGTTCAGATGAGATCCCAGCAGAACTGATAAAATCAGGGGGAGAAAAATTGATGGACAAGATACGCTGTTTGCTTAGTATGATATGGGGAAAAGAAGCTCTTCCAGATGAATGGAAGGAATCAATTATCGTACCAATTTATAAGAAAGGAGATAAAACTGATTGCAACAACTATAGGGGCATCTCATACTTTCAACTTCGTACAAAATTCTAACAAATATATTAGTAAGCAGACTTACTCCCTATATTGATGACATTCTAGGAGATCATCAATGTGCATTTAGAAGAAACAGGTCTACAACAGATCAGATTTTTAGTATAAGACAGATTTTAGAAAAGAAATGGAATATAATGGTACTGTACATCAACTATACGTAGACTTCCAAAAAGCATATGATTCAATTAAGAGGGAGAAGTTATATAGTATCCTGCTGGAGTTCGGAATTCCTAAAAAGTTAGTTAGACTTACACGAATGTGTCTAAATGGCTCAACGAGTAGGGTGCGTGTTGGCAACAGTTTTCAGACACTTTTGAAATCCAGAATGGGTTGAAGCAAGGAGATGCACTATCTCCTCTACTATTTAATTTTGTACTAGAGCATGCCATTAAATCTTTAGAGAATGAGGAAGGCTTACAACTGAATGGTATTAATAAGCTGTTAGTTTATGCTGATGATGTAGTACTACTGGCCGATAGCGAGGAGATACTAAAGGCCAACACGCACACACTATTGAGTAACACTAAGAAATTAGGACTGGAAGTAAATATCAGTAAAACTAAATATATGGTCACACGTAGAAATACATTATATAATGGAAATGGACAGCTAATGACAAATGAGGGAAACTTTGAGGAATTGGCTGAATTCAAATACCTAGGAACAATAATCACAAATAGGAATGAGTTGCACAAAGAAATTAAACATAGGCTCAATTCTGGAAATGCATGCTATTATGCATTGCAGAGACTTTTGATGTCCCAACTCCTTTCAAAAAACGTTAAGCTGAAAATATATAAAACTATTATTCTACCAGTTATATTATATGGGTGCGAAACATGGACTCTTACTTTAAGGGAGGAAAGGAGATTACGAGTATTTGAGAATAAAGTTCTTAGGAAATTTTTGGACCAAGAGAGATGAACAGACAGGTAAATGGAGAAGACTACATAACAATGAACTACATGGTCTTTATAGGAAGCCAGATATAATAAGAACAGTTAAGTCCCGTAGACTGCGATGGTCAGGACATGTTGCGCGTATGGGGAATGAAAGACGTGCATGGAAACTTCTTGTAGGAAAGCCAGAAGGAAAACGCCCAGTTGGTAGACCAAGAATGAGGTGGGAGAACAACATTAACTATGATTTGAGGGAAGTAGATTATACAGGGAATGATTGGAAAGCATTAGCTCAGGATAGGGATATATGGAGAGCTTATGTCCGCGCGGCCATGAACCTACGGGTTCGATAGTGCCAGTGAGAGTAAGTAATAATAATAATAATAATAATAATAATAATAATAATAATAATAATAATATAAACATGATAAATTATACGAGAAACACCAATTAATATATGTACCTTTCACTGGGTAATAATGAAGTCGACGTTAGAGCAAATATAAATTTAGATTTCTTTTAAAAGATGCCAATGTCCGGCAGCCCCTTATTTCTTGTGGTAGGGAATTCCAGTTGCGAGAAGTGAAGATAGTATATGACTTGGTGTGATGTGATGTCCTATGTTGTTAGGGTAGCTACAATAAGTAGCGGCTCCAGGTTGAGAAAACTAGCTATAATGGCTGGGGGACCCAACATGCTGACTATATATTACCGCTATGCTGGCTGGATGATCTCTGTGATTAGCACATGTGAATGTGAGGCCAGCAGCCGTCTGGTAGGCCAAGGGCTTAATAGGCCGGTAGCACCGTGGAGTTATATATATATATATATATATATATATATATACAGTAAAATTGTTTAATCCGGAACGTGAATAATGCGGAAATCTGTCCAATGTGAACAAATATATTGGTTCTGGTAAAATAATAGTAATTTTACGTGTATTTATTTTGTATAAAACGGAATCTGTCCAACGCGGAAACGGAAGGACATTTCAACACAATTCATAAAAGAAAATGCTTATAAGGCGGAAATATAGAGAAATAAATTAGTTTCCACTTCATTGAATTCCCGTTAGGCGAATTAACAATAAGTGATGTTTCGTGCCGCCAGCGCCGGGTGAAGTAGAGTTTCTACATGTATGTGGAATTTTCTTTTGGCCTCACTGCACACCGTTTTGTGAAATACAGGTTCGTTTAACAAATATTTGGCGTGTGACATCTGTCTTACAAATAACCAGTGTACTATAAAATCTTAAATTAGTTTAAGATCTGAGACCGATTGTATACGTATCTTTCACAGGTAACGCTCTAAATTTACGGAATAACGATGGCTAAATCGTATGTATCATTCTCATTAAACGAAAAAGTGAAAGTGATTGATGATATTGTATTGTATTGTATTGTATTGTAAGCCTATGTTTTCCCTTTACAGAGATTTAGGCGCTCTCCCCCTACAGGGAAGAATTTGAACCAAACTAATTTAGTTACACTTGTTTTCGTATAGATGTCATTTTGAGTGGTACGTGGTCAGCGTTCCGCCTCATACTGACATCTAGGAAACCAAGGTAGTACTAGGACGGGAAAATTCGGTAAATTTTGCTTAGAGGCCTTTTCATTCAGGCTTAAGGATGTTTTACGAGCCTGAAAATCTTCAGACTCGGGACCCACATCTTAAAGTCCCTCCCGGAGGACTTGCTCCTTGGATTTTTCCGTCCTAAAAATCCGTCGACCCCGGCCGGGTTTGAACCCGCGACCCTTGGGACCAGAGGCAAGGAGCATAACCACTAGTCCACCGCGGCAAAGAAAAACAAACTCTCAGTACGCGAAATAATGACTAAATTTAAATGTGGTAAACCCAAGTTTGTGATATTTTAAAGCACAAAAAAAAAAAAAAAGAATGAATGGACACAAGGAAATGGCAAAAAAAAAAAAAAGATGAAATCAACGAGGTATGGGAGGGTTTTATAAGTCCACGATCAAAAAATATCCAAATTTCCGGACCGATGCTCCAAAGACTAGCTCTAGCTGTTGCTATATCCCAATGGAATAACGATTTCAAGGCATCTTCAGGTTTGTTGTGGACAGTTTTAAAAGACGACGCAATGTAGTGTGGAATGAAATTTGCGGTAAATCAAAGGATGTGGACAAAAGGAGGCTATAGTTAGTGAGTGGAAATCGAAACTGCATACTTTATTTTCTGGATAAGCGCCTAAGAGACATTTTTAAAGCTGACGAAACGGGACTGTTTTTTTCGCGCGTTATCGTCGAAGTCGCTTGAACATACTATAGGCTACTTCACTTTCCAATGGCAGCGGAACTACAATTAATCAAAGGTACATAAAAAGACATATACGGTGCTCTATAATCTAAGATTGGTTAATAATTTTTGTTTTTTTATAATGCGGAATGTTGTCTAACGTGGAAAAAAAATTGGTCCCGTGCGATTCCGCTTTGAACAAGTTTTACTGTATAATACACACACATATATATATATATATATATATATATTATATATATGTATATACACGTTTTCTTATTAGTGTGTGTGTTTGATTGTGTGACATTGAAACAAATATATGTATATATATATATATATATATATATATATATATATATAATATGATATGAAAAGAAAAAATAATGCTTGAGTCGGGATTTGAACTCGAGTCTCCAAAGTTTTTTTTGGAGACTCGAGTTCAAATCCCGACTCAAGCATTCTTTTTTCTTTTCATATCATATTTGCCTTCATTGCCAGATGCCAAAAATATATTTATAATATCTATATATATATATATATATATATATATATCAAGATTTTACTACTTTTTAACTTTTATTTCGCGTTTTTAGCGCATAAAACACTTACATTTTAGCACCTAAAAATCCGTGTATGTTCATAGCAATATGAATAATACGTATTTTCTCGTATTCAGAAAAGCGAGAAAGTATAAGGCTTGAGGGGAAAATAACCTAGAGATTCAGGAAGAAGACGAATTGCTGACTTACGTGAGAAGGGCAAGTAATGTTTTGATGCCGTAAGTCAGTTTTAAATAAAAAAGCAAATGTATCATGTTGACTGACCAAGAAGACGCATAGCATGAACGCAGTGCTCCACAATACTTATCCACCTCGTGAGAAGGAGACGGGATGTCTAGAAGTTCCATTCCACCACTTCCAACTTCTTCTAAATGCGAGTATTGGCGGTTTGGAGATCAGCGTCAAGTAGGCTACTTTTGCTGATAACCCGCAAATTTTGGATTGATGCAGTGACGTCTTGTGACCTAAAATTTGATCAGGACTTACATAAAACGGGGGAGAATTCATCCAGTAAAACAGGTTGCAGCGACACTACAGAACCATACCCGGATGGTGATTAAAATAGTGATATCCCCCCCTCCTACCTTTGTCAATTTCATGGTTAATGTTGCACAAGCTACTAGCGCGATAAGAAAATCTAACAATTATAATACACTAGTTTTTTAGAGCAAATCGAAAAAAAAAACAGTAACATAGTATAATGTATTATAAGATTTAATACATATTGTAATTGTGTGGATGTGAGTCCATATGTTTTCGGATAGAACAAGACGTCACTGATGGTCTTTGTATCTATTAAGCGGTCAATTATGACTTTCTTCTCACAAAAATATTCATTTATTATCTTTATTGCATATGAGTTATTGATTTTTAAACACTTGTTGAACTATGTAGTTGTGTATGTACAATTAATTTTATGGGAAAACAGGGTATGAATAAAATTTGCGATTAGAAAGCATTTATCTAATTTTGCTAGGCTATGATGCAACCCTCAATTTCAAGGTCACGCATGAACTGGTGGGTAAATAAAGGGGGGGGGGGATTGTTATCTTTCCGAGTGGGTGGAGTGAAAGTACTTCTGTGTGCATAACGGTTATGCTAATTGCACGAGTGATCCCACTGTGCCGTGTTGTGGAGAGGAATCTTCTTCCTGTGCTTCCCGAGACCGCATAAATTTACAGCGTGTCTCATAAAATATCTGAAGTAATATCGCACGATGAGGGTTATAGTAAAACATCCAGTAGCACAGTAAAGGGCAATAAAACTACTTGTTTATGTTCCCACATTGCATCGAGCCTCCGCGTTTAGATCCCTGTTTAAATAATATGTATTTTTCTTTATTTTTTTCCATGACGATTTCATTTCAGTAGAAACCATGCTCTGACTCATATGTTTGTGAGTACATGTAAATGTAAACCTTCCCTCCAAGTCACTTGTAAGCTCGAGAAAATATTGGTTTAAACATATTATCTAATCTAATAAAAAAAATGTTTGTTTGTTTGTACGTACTTTGTGTGCGGCCATACTGTTGATCCGATTGTGATGGTGCTTTTTTGCGAAATGTTCAGGAGATTCCCGAGATGAATATAGGCTATAAGAAAGTTGTGATACTCAACTCCTACGCCCTTAAAAATCGCCCTTTGTAGTGGAAAACGTGAAAAAAAAGTAGCTCTTTGGACGCTTAAATGGCTTACGCTGCCTAAACCATAACAAATACACAACATCAATATACACAGAATTGAATATCTCAAGAAGCTCTACAAAAAAGTCCGTGACAGCATATGTTTATCTCTTACGGATAATTCACAATAACCATTTTTGTCTTTCATTGATGCCAAGAAGATCGAGACAAGTACGTAGATTCCTGTGCAAGCACAGTAGCACATGGCGGGTATTCTTTTACGGATAACTCACAATAACGAATTTTGTCTTTTAGCTCATTTATACCAAGAAGATCGAGATAAGTACATTCCCGGGCAACACCGGGTAATCAGCACGGGGAATTTTAAAATAATTACGATGTACATTCATAATTATTTTTCATTTTACTTATTCAACTAATCATAAAAAGTACATTAATTTTCGTCTTTCAGCTCATTTATGCCAAGAAGATCGGGATGAGTAGATTCCCGGATAAACAGCACGGGGTATCTAAAAATAATTACGATATAAATGTTTCCTCTTACTTATTTAACTAAACATAAAACATTAATTTTCGTATTTCAGCTCAATTATGTCAAGGAGTTTGGGATAAGTAGATTCCCGGACAACGCCGGGTAATCAGCACGGGGTATCTAAAAAATATACATTTTAAATTATTTTTCTCTTACTTATTCAATTAAACATAATAGCACATTAATTTTAATTTATCTAGACGTAGCAGCGTACGCCGGGTGTTAGCTAGTACTGTACAGTATATAAAAATGGATGTTTGTTCGTATTTTATGCGGCGCCATACCGTTCATCCGATTTTGATGGGGCTTTTTGCAAAATATTCAGAAATTCCTGGGATAAACATACGCTTTAAGAGAGTTCTGATACTCAACTCCTACATCTTTAAAAATCATCCTTTGTAGTGAAAAACGTAGCTGTTTGGACTCTTAAATGACCTCACCTGACCTATACTATAATGAACTATACTGGTCCAATCAACATGACCTATACTGACCGGACTTGATCGAACCTAACATAACCTAACCGAACATAACTGAACCTGAACCTAACTTAAACATAGCTCCAACCTAACCTGAATCTAAGCTGAACCTAAACCTAGCCTGAACCTAACATAACATAAACCTAGCCTGAACCTAAATTGAACCTAGTCTGAACCTAACTTGAACATAGCCTGAACCTAACTTGAACCTGGTCTTAACCTAAACTGAACCTAACCCGAATCTAACTTGAACCTAGCCTGAACCTGACTTGAACCTAGCCTGAACCTGACTTGAACCTAGCCTGAACCTGACTTGAACCTAGCCTGAACCTGACTTGAACCTAGCCTGAACCTGACTTGAACCTAGCCTAAACCTGACTTGAACCTAGCCTGAACCTGACTTGAACCTAGCCTGAACCTGACTTGAACCTAGCCTGAACCTGACTTGAACCTAGCCTGAACCTGACTTGAACCTAGCCTGAACCTGACTTGAACCTAGCCTGAACCTGACTTGAACCTAGCCTGAACCTGACTTGAACCTAGCTGAACCTAACCTGTACCTAAGCTTAACCTAACCTGAATATAACCTCAATATAACATGAACCTAAATTGAACCTATCCTGAATATAACCTGAACCTAAATTGAACCTAACCGAATCTAAACTATACCTATACTGGTACTACACTGAACCTAACTCGAACTTAAACCTAACCCAACCGAGCCTAACCTAAACCTAGCCCGAACCCAAACCTAAAACCAAAACCCAAACCTGAAAGAAAAACTGAACTCAGAACTGAAATCCAAGCTCCCGAACCCGGAACTAAGTCTGACCTAACCCGGACCTAATCGAACCGAACCATACTGAACCAAACCTAACTAAACCTAACCTATCCTAACCTAACCGAATCTAATCTAACCTAAACCTGACCTAACCTAACCCAGAAACATAATAATCTAAAAAGTCCAACCGATCCGACCAAACTACCCGGAAAAGGTTGAAATTGCCTCTTTAACGACCAAATTACCAGTAGCTAATCAAACTAACTCTATAAAGACCAAAATTATCAGTAAACCGATTAAACTACCTCTAAAACGAGAAATACTCGTAAACCGACCAAGCTACCTCTAAAACGATAAAATTGCCCTTATAGGCCTACCGATGGATCTACCTCTAAAACGATCGAATTACACGTAAACCGGCTAATTTACCTCTAACCCGACCAAACAACACCTAAACTGATGATTATGATAAACATTTATAATCATTTTTATTTTAACTTATTTAACTTAACATAAAAACACATTTCATTCATTTAGGTGTTGCAGCGCACGCCGGATATTGGCTAGTAATAGTCATTCAAGATATCTCTGCAGGCGGAAGAATTACAAAGCTCTGCTTGTTGCTACACGTGACGTCATATAAGGCAGTGTATACTGTCAGCGTCCCACATCCCATTCCCCTTTGCACTCATAGATAGCAGTGCCACGTGGTCTATTCCTGCATAAACACGACTGTAGTGCCCTCCGTCAACAACTGCACTTACTCCTTGAACGGGTAATATAAATATAAAACGAATGTATACCTGTCTGTTTGTCCTTTATGCGCTGCCATACCATTCATCGGATTGTGATGGGGCTTTTGCAATATGTTCCCGAGTTTTCCGGGGAGTTTTAGGATATAAGAGAATTGAAATACTCAACCCCTTCACCTTTAAAAATCACCCTTTGTAGAGAAAAGCGTGTTTTTCGGAACTTTTTGGGATGCTTAAATGACTTGCACTGTCTAAACCATAATATATATACCAAATTAAAGTACACAGAATTGAATATATATATATATATATATATATATATATATATATATATATATATACAAAAAAGTCCGCGACAGCATAATGTCTTATATTTTACAGATAACTCACAATACCATTTTCATCTTCCAACTCAATGATACCAAGAAAATCGGGATGACTAGATCCCCGGGCAAGCGTAGCAGCGCACAGCGGGTATTCTTTTAAGATAATTCTCAATATCCATTTTTGTCTTTCAGCTCATTTATGCCGAGAAGATCGGGGTCAGTAGATTCCCGGGCAACTTCTGGTAATCAGCACGGTGAATCTAAAAATAATTACGATAGAAATTTATAATTATTTTTCTGTTTACTTATTCAACTAAACATAAAAACACATTTAATTTATTTAGGCGTAACAACGCACGCTGGGTATTAGCTAGATATTATTAAAACGTACTATGTATGCGCAATTCAAGAGTGTTGCAATTCTACTTAAACGGAGGCATGGGATTTAACATGATGTTTCAGTTGTCCGTCGCCGTGGTGTAGTCGGTAGAATCCCTACCTTCCACTCCGGCGACCCGGGTTCGATTCCCGGCGGGGTAGAGGATTTTAAATCTCCGCCTTGGGTCTGGGTATGTGTCCTGTCTTGTGTTTGTTTGTGTGAATAAGATAAAAAGGTTAACAAAGGTAAAACAAAAAGGAAGAACAGTGTAAACGAAAAAAACGAGAAAAAGTCCGTGGCGTAGTCTGTAGAGTCCCTACCTTCCACTCCGGCGACCCGGGTTCGTAGGGGTTTTAAATCTCCATCCTGAGTCTAGGTGTGTGTGTCCTGTCCTTGTGTCTATGTGAGGATAAAAGTAAGTTAACAAAACATGTAAAACAAAAAGGAAAAACAGAAAAAAAAGTCTTAAAATGTCCGTCGCCGTGGCGTAGTCGGTAGAATCCGTACCTTCCATTCCGGCGACCCGGGTTCGATTCCTGGCGGTGTAGGGGATTTTAAATCTCCATCCTGGGTCTGGGTGTGTGTGTCCTGTCATTGTGTCTACATGAGGATAAAAGAAAGTTAACAAAACAGGCAAACAAAAAAGGAAAAACAATATAAAAAAGTACAATGTTTTTGCCCCTACCATAGGAGCAGTTATCGGGGACGTTCAGTTGTCAATGCCCAGAGGAGAAGCATATTCAAACAAAACTCTATAAGAGAGTTCATTAAGGGGTTATCGGTGTTATTTTTCCCTCTTCCTCCAGTCTGGAGTAAAGCCCTCATCCCACTAATTCCAAGGTTTCAGTAAGATACGATAATCTAAACAATTCCGTAACAAAGTCGTATTTTCTCTCTTTTCTGAGATCCAATGTTATCATAAATGCATCTTCCATGCTATGTAGTTCTAGTCCCCATTTTTACTACTACTTTGATAAGACGAGTAAAAACCACGCTTCACTAACGAAGATATTAGTAATATTTTGAGTCCAGTTAGACGTTACTATTGCGGCAATTATTGGCGTTCATATTCTTTCATGCTTTTTAATGAATATATTTTAGTGCATAGAACAGACGCTTTCACCGTTTATGGAGAGAGAAGAACTTTCGGGCTTTAATATATGATGATACAATCAAAATTTCTGACATTTGTTTTTTAATTGAGAAAAATCTTCGAAAAACCTGATTCAAGAAAATTCGAGAATCGAATTTTAGGCCGGGCTCTTTAAGAGGCAAGAATGTCATTTTTATGTCGCACTGCGGCCATTCAAATTCTGTATCCAAGAGTAATAACAAGCTTGAATTATGTGTTGTCTTCCAAATTTTTGCTATTCGTAATGACTGTCAATTCTTCACTCGCCTAGAAGTCTATTTGCAGAGGAATGTTTAAGATACAAAATAACTAGATTCCATTTGCTCCTCATAGGTCCAGCAAGATTGGATACCTTTTGTTTCTTACAGGATTCAATAGGAATATATATTTTAGGTTTCGTATGGGATATGGCAAGACTAGATGTTTTTGTTCACAGATTTTTTGTTCCTTATGGGATCGATAAAGGTTGGATTTTTTTTCTTATAGTATGTAGCAGGACTAGATATGTTTGTTTCTTATGGTATTTAGCGTGGAGGGAGATTTTTTTGCGCTCTTAATCTTGCAGGGTGTAAATATTTTTATAGAATCTGCAGGATTAGAAACCTTGTATGTCATGAGGTCATGGCGTTATCTGCTCTAACAGGGAAATGCAAGACTAGAGTTCCTTCGTTCATGATAGGATAGTGCAGGAAAGGAGGTTAATTTTTATATAAGATCCAGAAAGATATTATGTTCTCTTTTCTATAAAATATGATACAGAATATTGAATTATAGGAGTGAAATGTGACATAAATCTCCTTTGGCCAAGTGCCCGCACAGCTCAGCGGACATGTCCGCACTTGGGCGCCTCCCCCACATAACTGACAATGCTGGTCACGATGTATGCGATTTACCCCAACACCCCTAATGCAGGCTGGCACTTACCCCAATTTGGGGCGAGATTTGTCCCAGACATGGCCCTGAATGACTGGCAACATCGAGACGCTGTGACGTGGCTGGACAATCTGACAACACTGTGTAACACTTGTTGCGTTGCATGCTGCAGTAAAAGGGGTCAGTTAGTGCTGTGATGCGTTGAAGGAAAGTAAAGGAAAAATGATTAAATTCAAGTCTTTATTTCGCAGGCAAAGCCCGCAGAGTGGATCACAACCCAGTAGGAAGGCCCATCACCAGGTAAGCATTGTGTGGAGTAAGTGATTGTTGTTTCTTGGTGGAATGAGATGAATGTGAGGTTATGTTTTTCAGTTGCGGGGCGCAGGCTCGGTGAGTAGTTTGGACAGCAAACACAGGGGCGGAACTGGCATGGTGGATGTGGCGGCAGAATTGGAACGTGTGACGCGCGAGAAACTTGCATTAGAAGCACGTGTCAACGAGTTGACAATGTATCAGAGCGAGGCCACAGCCCTCCGGAGCGAAGTGCACAAATTACAAGAGGAGCGTCTCGAAATGGAGAGAATGCATGATGTGGCCCACTCACCCTTATCGGACTCAGAAAAAGAGCAGCTACTGGCCCGACAACATAGCAATGCCATGGCAGAATTGCCAGATACTTCTTGTAGCACCCCGGACTGGGATAAGCAATCAAGCAGCAGCCTCAGCGAAGTATCTGTGGCATGTCTACAGGATCGTATCATGCAAATGGAAGAGACACATTATAGGTAACTACCATTATGCTTACATAACTCTCAATGTGACATTTATAATTGTCAAGGTTATTAATGTAGCTGTCAATGTGATTAACAAAACTGTTAATATGATACTAACACAACTGTCAGTGTAACCTTAAAGCTTGACAGGTATGTGATTTGCCACATGTAATGGGAGGTTGTTGTTGCAGTGTTATGAATTAATATTAGTTTGTGGGATTCAAAGATGCCAACTCACTAATTGGCATTATCGAACCCATAGGTTCATGGCTATGTGGACATAAGCTCTCCATGCATCCCTATCCTGAGCAAATGTTTTCTTATCATTGCCCAAGTAATTTACCTCCCTCAAATTATGGTTATTATCCCAACTCATTTTTGGCCTACCAATTGGATGCTTTCCCTTCGGTTTTCTGATATGAGTTTTTATGCTCCTTTTTCATTCCCCATTCATGCCACATGCCCTGTCCATCGTAATCTAAGAGATTTAATTGTTCTTACTACATCTGCCATTCCATAAAGTTCATGTAACTTACTTATGTAGTCTTCTCCATTCCCCTGACTTTGTCTTTTTTGGGTCCAAAAATTTTCCTAAGAATTTTATTCTCAATTACTCATAATCTTATCTACACCCTTAAAGTAAGCATCCATGTTTTACATCAATATAATATAACTGGGAGAATAAGAGTTTTTTTTTTATATTTTCAATTGAACTTTTTTTTTGAGAAAATTTGGAGTGACCAAAACCCTAATGCGTAATATAATTTCCAGAATTGAGCTTATTTTCCTCTATACCTCATTCCTGTTTGTAATTATTGTTCCTAGGTATTTGAACTCAGTCACTTCAAAATTTCCCTCATTTGTCATTAACTGTCCATTTCCATTATATAATGAATTTCTGTCCACTGCTGTGATCTCGAGGTAGTGTGCTGCCTTGTCACACAGCGGGCCTGGGTTCGATCCCCGGTCGGGGCAGTTTTTCTGGGTGAGGTTTTTATCGGGATTTTTCCTCACCTGTAAGACAAATGTCAGGAAACTTTAAGGCCCAAACGGTCCCCGAAATCATATGGCCATCAAGCATCATCATCAGCCTTATCATTATCATCACCATCCTTCACCGGTGTGGAAAGCAACGGGAAGCTACCACACCTACAATTCCCTAGTAAAGCTGCAAGCATAGCATGAAAATGCTTTGATTGCAGTAAAGGACCTGCCTTCGGGCAGAATTACTATGGACTATGGATGGAATGAATTTCTATATGTGATCATATATCTAGTTTTATTGATGTTTACTTCCAGGCCCAATTTCTTAGTATTATCAATAGAATGTTTATGTTGGCCCTTAGTATCTCCTCACTATTGTTTAATAATACATCATCAGCATATTTTAACAGCTTATTAATACAATTGAATTGTAAACCTTTTTTATCATCTAAAGATTTAATGGCATAATCTAGTAAAACAATTGAATAGAGAAGAGATGGTGTATTTTCTTGCTTTAACCCATTATAAATTTCAGAAGTATCTGAAATCTTTTTGCCTGCCTGCACCCTGTTCTTTGTGCCATTTAGACATTCAAATAAGTCTTACATTTTTAGGAATTCTGAAGTCCAGAGGATACTATACAACTTGAATTCAAAGCTACACATTAATTATTTTTTTATGCTTATAATAGACTCGTTTAATAAATAATGAATGTGATAACTGCACTTTTTTAATTGTCTTCTTGATAAATATTTCCTGGTGTTAGAAGACTTCTTCATGAACAAATGAACAGTATGTAAATGAGATCAGTTTTTAATCTATTTAAATGTTTTAGCAAATACTTATTATTGATACCAGTAACAATTTATATTTAATTTTAATTTTTGTAATTATGCAAATTTTGAATAGCAGGTCAGTTTTACCTTGAGCCTCCTCCTCCCAATATTAAAAAAAATGGTGCCATTATTAGTATTTTTAATCATTTATTTTTCTTGATGAAACTTGCAAAAGATTCTACTAGGATAACTCGACATTATATTACATTAGATTACGTTTTAAATATTAAATACAATAGTATAATTATAACGGATGTTTATGACTATATTGGTTTGATTCAGAAACTTGTTCTTTTCCATTACAATTGTTGTTTTCAAATGAGGGGATGTAGAGGCCTAAATAATGAAGTTATGAATATCTATTAATAAGTTAATACATGATATAAAAGGAATATATAGGAAAAAAATAAGAGAACTCGCATGTGTGCATGACAGTTTGCATAAATTTAAATTTGAAAAACCAAGAAATGCAAAAAAATTATTGTAATGGTATGTGAATAATTGTCGGAATATATATTTTTTTTCAAACATGCCTTAAAATTAAATGAGGAAAAGAAAATTGAAATAAGACATATGAACAATGTTGTAAAATATGTATTCGTTATTGCTCTAACAGAGTAGCCAACATGTTAGAAACACTAACAAAAAATAAAGGTCATTGAGTATATATCTAATCTAGTCTAACCTACCTGTTTATAATCTAATCTAATCTAATCTACCTTATCTAACTTCTTAACCCAACATGAATAAATATGTTAACAATTGGCTATAGTGTAAACATAAATAAATGTGTCATTGGCAGTCATTTATTCTCTACAACATTCATAGACTGGCATGTCGCATAGCAAATGATGTTTTAATACATTTACTAATTCAAGACATGTGAAAATATGCAGTGTCTTTCCAGGAGTTTAGCCATTTTCTAGGATTTTCATTTTTATTACCACTAAAAAAAGTTTATTTATTGTTGTACTATACATATTATATATCCTGTATTGATCATAGTTATTCCATCTTGTCAAAAAATAACCTAGAACATATTTTAACATTCTTTCATTTAAATATATTATGAAATACATATTGTTTCAAATTTGTTAATTAGTTGATAATTTTTATAATTAAAATTGACTTGCATGCAAAATAATATTTTATGAGAGACTGGAGATATTAGAAAGTACTTGACTTGGAAATGTATGTCACCTACTGACAACACTTGCATTACTGTATTCAGAAGAGGCAGGTGTTCATATGTCATGCACATTGTCACATTGAAATTATTTAATTCTCATCTGTATATGTGATTTTTATAAAAAAATATATTTATAGACTTTGTGAATAAGAAAATCAGAACACAATGAAAATTTCACTAACAAATAAAGGAATTTCCTATTTTAAAAAATCTCATTCTTTTTTATTTAGAATTAGTTGCTTTAACATGTAGAGTCATTTGGATACATTTATTATTTTTTTAATGCTATGAAATGGTAAATATAATGAAATGAATCTTGGTAATGAAATTCCAACCAGTTTGACAACTGAAAAAAAAAAACAAGGAAAAAAACTGTTAGATTGGTTGACACTGGGCTTGAACCTAGTACCTCCCAATATGAGTCTCAAAACTGCTACTCTTGAGTCATCATGCTTAATGTATTATTTATTTATTAAGATCCAAAATAATAATTTACAAGAAACAGGTCTACAACAGATCAGATTTTAGAAAAGAAATGGGAATATAATGGTACTGTATGTCAACTATATGTAGATTTCAAAAAAAAGAAATACAATTCAATTATGAGGGAAAAGTTATATAGTATCCTGCTTGAGTTCATAATTCCTAAAAAAATTATACTTATACGAATGTTCAGTTAATTTAGATCCATTTATCAATTTAATTAAATTTAGATCTATGAATTTTGAAATTCCTCTTGAAAACTGTTTTTCCCATGTTTAAAAAACAAACTGTTCGATAAGATAAGAAGTGATTCATTTATTCATTATATGAATGTGTCTAAATGGCATAAAGAGTAGTGTGCATGTAAGCAAACTGTTTTCAGATGCTTTTGAAATTCACAATGGGTTAAAGCAAGGTGATGCACTATCTCCTCTACTATTCAGTTTTGTACTAGAGCATGCCATCAAATCTTCAGAGGATGAAGAAGGCCTACAACTCACTGGTATTAATAAGCTGTTGGTTTATGCTGATGAAATAGTACCGGGTGCGGCAGAAACAATGACTCATTTTAATTTGCCCGCCATTATTGGACACGGCTTCCTAGAGAGTTGATGTTGGTACCAGTGTGTAGTGCAGTTCAAAGCATTGCCAGTCAGTATGGAGCGTTGGTCAAATGAACACTGTGCGTTTGCAACAGAAACATTTTTCAAATGTGGTGACAGTGTTGTACGGACACAGCACTTGTTCCGGAACATTTTAACATTTGTTGGAATTATCAAGTTCTGTCTCGGAAGTCGATTAAGAGATGGCTCCAGTAGTTCAGCAACAAACAATAAGCCACGTGGTAGGCCACATACGGTTCGCACCCTTACAACATTGCAAGAGTAAGAGCTACGTTGGCAATGTCAGCTGGCCACCTGTTCACCCGATTTATCGGCTTGTGATTTTGTCCTGTGGAGATTCCTAAAATCCAAAGTACTCACAAGCCAACAACTCTTGAAGACTTGAAAAACAACATTCACGCTGAAATCGAGGCCATAACAGATGACACTCTTCATACGGTTATGGAGAATGTGCATGTTCGTGCAGAAGTTTGCATCGCCAATAATGGTGGATACCTAATTTACAAAATAGTGACATGTAATTAATGGTAGGATGTGTCATTTCGAACAATGTACACTAATAACTATTTCTTCATACCTAAATTACATGTTTAAAATGGGTCATTGTTTCTGCTGCACCTTGTATTATTGAGCAATAGCAAGGATATACTAAGGGTCAGCATGCATACTCTATTGAGTAACATTAAGAATTTGGGACTGGGTAAACATCAATAAAACTATATATGTGGTCACACATAGAAATATGTTATATAATGGAAATGGACAGCTAATAAAAAAAATGAGGGAAATTTTGAAAAAGTGGCTGAATTCAAATACCTAGGAATAATAATCATAAATAGGAATAAACATGGTCTCAATTCTGGAAATGCATGCTATTATGAATTACAGGGACTCTTGTTTTCCCAATTTCTTTCAAAAAAGTTGAACTGAAAATATATAAAACTGTTATTCTCCCAGTTACATGGATGTGAAATATGGACTCTTACTTTAAAGGAGGAGAGGAGATTATTTGAGAATAAGGTTCTTAGGAAAATTTTGGACCAAAGAGAGATGAATGGATAGGTGAATGGAGAAGATACATGATAGTGAGCTATGTGGTCTTTATAGGAAGATAGATATAATAAGAACAGTTAAGTTTCATAGACTGCAATGGGCAGGACATGCGGCACAAATGGGGAATGAAAGAGGTGCATGGAAGCTTATTGTAGGAAAATCAGAGGGAAAATGTCTAGTTGGTAGATCTAGAATGAGATGGGAGAATAATAACATTAACCATGATTCGTAGAAGTAGATTATACAGGAGATGATTGGAATACATTAGCTTAGGATAGTGATGTGCGGAGAGCTTATGTATATGTGGCCATGAACTTAAGAGTTTGATTGTGCAAGTGAGTTAGTTAGATCCAAAAACATTACATAACATGCATGACTGAGTCCATTTTGAAATTAAACATTTTATACAAGATCCCTAGAAAAAATTGTTTAAAAAATTGTATACTTCTTTTACTATTTTATTGAAGAGAAGTCTACGAGTCTTGTAAGGGAAAACAAGTGACAAATAATGTGAATACTTCTCATTTTACTGTTGTTTGCCAACATGTTTATTTACATTTTTGCCATGCCTACACACTTCATGTGATTTTTTCTCCATGCATATTAACACTTAATAGTAATATAAGCTACAAAAAAGTATATATATCTTCTTCCTTCCAAGTATTAGGTCAAGGTCTGTTACGATCCTATAGAAAATTTTCCCTCCAGCGTTTCATAACATGGCCCAGAGATCTTCATCCTCTTGGTATATAATTATAAACAGCTTTGGGGATCCGATTTGAACTCATTCTTTCAAGATGGTGTTACCAATTTAGTTGGTACTGTTTAATATATTCCAAAATTGGTGTAATCTTCAATTCTTTTAAGATATCGGTGTTCTTTTTCCAATCCCTGGTGTAACCCGCTGTTCTGCGCATGACCGGGAAATTCTCGTATAAGACTTGAAAGCATAATAATAGTCCCTTCGATTGGTTGTTGGCCAAAGGAAGTTAAGACCAATGATGGGGCTGCCATCTTATAGCCTCTGGTCAGGCTTTTCTGGAGAAGAAAAGAAATAAAGGAAAGAAGAAATGGAAGAAAGGATGCCCTAATAGCGTAGGGGTCGTAAAAACAAGAGTTAACAAGGGAGGTTAGATAGTAAAGTTAAAAGAGTGCAAAACACAAGTAAGTGGAAGAAATGTTTTGCTCAGCTTGGGCACCTTGTAGTCACCATCCACATATCCCCTAGATGAGGACCCCTGAGGTATATATATATATATATATATATATATATACACATATATATGGTTAATGTGAGTCATAGCTAACTATGTGTACATTTCCTGTGCTATCTATATGTTTAATCATATTTTCACCATATACTTATTTCATGTGATTTTTTTCCCTTACATTGGTAACACTTAAAAATACCATTGTGCTGAACAAAATTTACAAATATAAGGTTACTTGAGTCAAGTTGGTTAGTTTTTAAATTTAAGACTTATTTGACTTATTATTTTAGCATATTCCCGTAAGTTGGCTGTATTATTGTATCCGTAATTAATGGCTTTCTTCCTATTTAGTAGGTAATGTTGATATGAAATTTTAGGTTATTTCTCTCTTAACTTCTCATTAAATTTTCTGTACTTTCTTTGGATAAAAAATCATATATGTTCCTCATGTCGTTATTCACTACTGCTGCAATGAGTTGTATGATTTTTAATATTTTTCTGTACTTTGTCAGAAGAAAGTATGGAAAATACTTGGAAAGTAAATAAGAAGTTGGGATAGAAATAATCTAAAAACACCATTAATAACAATACTTCAAGTTGCCACATAGCTATTAATTTATTATGGCTACAATAATATAGCCAACTTAAGGGAATGTGATAGAAACTAAGAGTAACCCACATCAATCTTAAACTTAAGAAGCAAAATGACTCATACTAACCATATATTAACATATGTGGATGTGAGGCCAACAGCCGGCTGGAGTTGGGAGATCACTTCATATTTGAAGAGAAAAATTTCTGCCTAGATCGAGACTCGAACCCGGGACCCTTGGCTTTCCGGGCCAAGTGCTCTACCAACTGAGCTACCGAGGCGAGTTGCGATCTAGGTGAAAATTTTTCTCTTATATACATTGTAATTCCCTCGTGCCAAATGCTTGAAACCGTAGCTTCTATCTTTGCAAATGGCGGCTTCTTAGTTAAGAAGACATAAATTTTTCTCTTCAAATATAATTTATCCTTCAATGAGAAGTGTTAAATTAATAATAAGATCACTTCATGTTTACACACATTGGTGTTGAATTTTAAAAAGCTGAACCAAAATAACTGATCGTAACCTTATGCTTCTCCTTTCTGATATTAATTAGGTCACATTCCAATTAGTTTTGAAATTAGTATTAGACTTAAAAATGTAATAAAATTTTAGATCATTAATTAAAGTGAACTGTATAAAATTAGTTTTGACAGATTCTCATAAATTATCAAAAATATTATAAGTAATAGTTAAACTTCTTGTAGAATTTTAATATATTTGTTCAATGTTTTGTGTAAAAACTTAATAGGCCTACCACTTACTGCAGTAATTATAATTACTTTTGATTGATAAAGGTTAATTGTATTAACTAGGCCTATAAGTAGTTTTGCTAATTTTGCACACAGTATTAGTAAATAAACTTTTTGAACAAAGTTCTCAGACAAAATAAAACCATGTAGGATTCACTGTACAGAAAATATAGAAATTAATATCTGAAAATTCATGGTAAATAAAAAAAACTGATTTAGATAAAAAAATCTTGACTTTTTTTATTAATCATTCACCTACGAACTCTGTTCTAAGGTATTAAAGATACCTAAAACATCTGGAAATCACTTATCTCAGCCAGTGGAAAAATTATAAAGTAGAAAACCCTAGTCAGATTCACATAAAATAAATAAATAAATAAAGCCTGATATGTCCCTTTAGGGCAAAGGCCTCCCTGTACAGGGGTTAAGCTCTATTGAGAGTGTCACCCGGTGAGCTACTCCGTGGTGAGAAGTTGACTTGGATGTAGCACTTGGTTTGTATACACTGTCTGTTCTGTGATTAGTTAATACACAGTTGGCTCTCCATCGTTCTCCAGCTTTTCCTGCATCTGGCGACTCTGGACCATTGCGCCCTGCTCGTTCTTTGAAGATGTCAGCCCATCGTCGTCTTGGTCTTCCGCGCTGTCTCTTGCCTGTGTACGGGTCCCACTCACATACTCCAAGAAAATTACTAATATTTACATTTGAAGAGAAAAATGTTACACCTAAATCGGGATTTGAACCCAATGTCTCTGATTTTAATAGGCCAATTTAGACTATGTTTTTCTCTTTAAATTCAATTTGTCATTCAGTGAGAAGTGATAAATTTAATATTAAACATTGATACTAATTTAGGTAGAATTTTTTATCATTCACCTCATATTGTTCTATTATCATATTCATACTGATATTTACTGGATGCAAATTAGCAAAAAAAAAATCTACTTTCCAGAACCTCAATATATATTCTAAAGATGTTCAAAATTAAACATTATGAATCATGAGGAAGATTCCACAACATGCATTGAAAACACTTGATTAAACAACTATTTTCTGACCTTATATCCACAAGTAAGGGTTGGATGAGCATCCAGACAGTCTAGGGGTGACATGTAGTCAGCATATCTAATCCCCAGCTATTATAGCTTTTTTTCTCAACCTGGATCCACTATTTATTATAGCTCCCAAATTCCTCCATTATGCTGGGTGCACATGGGTCCCATATGCTGGTCAAAATTCCACGAGAAATATTCTTCTCCCATGGCGACTGAACCAGCGCACAAGGTATGATGCTTTAGACTGCTCCGTCAAAGTGCAGGAACATAAACTTTTTCAATTTGGTCCACTGCTGTGGTCTCGAGGTAGCATGCTGCCTTGTCACCCAACAGGCCTGGGTTTGATCCCTGGTTGGACCAAGTTTCCTAGATGATTTTTTTTTTCGGGGTTTTTCCTCACCTGCAAGACAAATGTCAAGAAACTTTAAGGCCCAAATGGTCCCTGAAAATCATCTGGCCATCATTATCATCGTTAACAAGTTTAGGATTAAAGCCTCTCCTGGCTACCATCATCACCTATCATATCATCGGGGCAGCATAACTCCACCTTCCAGATGCCCCAACTTCAGAAGTGGGTTACAATAATACCGTGCCAGGAGAGAATAGCAGAATGTCGAAATGACAATGTGGTGGCATTGAATAAAAGAAATTCAATTTTTAAATTTAAAATTACAATTGAAGTGTTACATTGAAATGTGAAATCTATTGATCACCATACTACAGCCATTAATCTGAATTCAAATTGTAATTAATTTTCTGCCAGTATCATATTTATTAGTTAGTTATACTTGTTGCTGGGATCAATAGAAGAAGAGATTGGGAAGTCTATTTATTTCTGAATTGTGTCTGGTGTAATATTTATGACTTAGCAATGATTTGTGATTTTCAGTACAAATGAGGAACTGCAGGCAACACTACAGGAATTAGCAGATCTACAGGTGCAGCTTACAGAATTACAGGCAGACAATGAAAGATTGGCGGAGGAAAAAAGTGTTTTGTTGGAGTCATTATGTCGCCAGACTGAGAAGCTAGAGGACAGTCGTAGTAAAGTAGACACATTGCAAGAATTATTATTGCATCGAGATCAAGGTGAAAGCTGCACTGAACGTGAACAGAAACTTGTTGAGTTGCTCAAGGTACATACATATGCACATAGAGGATAATTGTAACCTTTTTTTATGCTAAGAGGATGATTGTAATATTTGTTGTGCTAATTTCAATTTAAAAAGAACATACATGATTACTAACGTGAATCTGCATTCTTCAGTTATTTGTTTAAATATTTATTAGGATAGTTCTTTGCATTATTAATAGTGGTTCTTGTATAAAATGTAAATTAAAGAATAATTTGGGGTATTGATGGTAAAATATACTAATTATACAGAATGTTCTGGAAAAATTTAATTAGTATAAAAGTAGGCAAAACATTCCTATAAGCATGGTGCCTGAAATTAATATCTTCTGATTGTGATCAGTTATATGTAAGAGTGGTGTATCGTCTACTTTGAACATTTTGGCAAGAAACAAGTAAGGAAATAAAATATAGACCTTTGTTTGGAAAGAGTTAAATATCTTGATATTTGAAGTTACCATAAATTATATTTTATTACAGTGTAAAAACATACGAACATCGATAAGACTTCTGTAAGACATGAAAACAATTGAACGTTTAAACACAATCTTTGACCTGGCCATTGGTTGCAATAATATTATAAATTATATTCACACATTACAAGAATGGATCTCATTCAAGGAATCTTGCAACTACCAGGAAAGTTTTAGGCTCGAATCTATAAATGCATTAGACCATAAAAGTCGTTCTCTACCTGTACTCTGCTGAGAAAGTTGCATCCAAATACATTTTTGCATACTCAAAAATCTGTTCATGCGATAATAATTGTTGAAATTCCTAAGCTACCTGGCGAGGTGACTTAGCAGAGAAACGAATCGTGAGCAATCCGATGGTAACCGATGTAGTTTGAAACCTTGCTGCGTACCTTGCTGCTTTATCCAAGATGTTGGACCTTGAAGACTTCAATCATGTTTTCGGTATATGTGGAGAAGAGGAATTTGATAGTCTACCAAAGAATTCAACTGGAAAGAACAGGAGAATCGGCGTAATATTGCACATTGCAGACATCGTATACGGTATTATTTGCAGGACGCAAGCGTAAATGCATCCTCTAGCAGGCGAAAATAATGAAAGTGGTTTTATCGCTGAGAATTCTGGGTAATTTCTTGCCAATATTACGAAAACGACGACTTTCATGCATGACCAGTTAGTGGGTAGCTAATTCGATCTGTGCACTTGCTCATGGAAAGTCAGTTCACCAGTGATGGAAGTAATGTATTTGCATACGGCCCTTAAAGATTTTATGATTCTGTCAGATGTAAGGCAGAAGGTTTGCAATATGATGTATGGAGATCATACGAAGCTCTTATTGTGAAGAGTGGATCAAAAGTACACAATAGGAAATTGTTGCTTATACAGTTTCCATAAATGAAAGTGCTTGTTCTCTATTTACAAAACAAGATTTGTTTGAGTGTTTCTGTTTCTCTTTGGAGATTGCAATGTTACATGTTGTGGAACCACTATCAGATGTCCTATTTTAATCAATTATAATGGAAGAATCCTAGGTGTAACTACCTCAGCATGCTGATAACACAGTGGGTTGACATACACAATGTTCTGTTTGAAACCAATATTTTGCTTTATTTTTATTGTTTTATTGAAAGAGAGAAAATGTAGCTGACCATAACTTTTTCCAGACAAGAAGTAAAGCATGATGAATTCTGTGTTGTAGATTTACGAGCATTGGGGACAACTCATTATGGAAACTTGACCACAAAAATAATTTATAATTAAAATTCGTCATATAAATAATTTGTTATAATTAAAATTGGTCACAAAGGCAATTTGATATAAATATGATTTGTCATATATTTAAAATTGGCCACCAAGAATTTTTTTTTTTAATATTAAAGTAACAGAGATTTTTCCACCGCTGTGGTCTTGAGGTAGCGTGCTGCCTTGTCGTGCAGCGGTCCCGGGTTCGATCCCCGGTCAGGGCAGTTTTTCTGGGTGAGGTTTTCCCTCACCTGCAAGACAAATGTCAGGAAAACTCTAAGGCCCAAACGGTCCCCGAAATCATATGGTCATCATCATCCTTCACCGGTGTGGAAAGCAATGAGAAGCTACCACACCTACAATTCCCTAGTAAAGCTGCAAGCATAGCATGAAAATGCTATGATTGCAGTGAAGGACCTGCCTTCGGGCAGAATTACTATGGATGGATGGAATAGAGATTTAATTCATCACATAATTTGGAGAAGACTACAAACTGATTGGTCTGACCATCCATTCTTATATAAGCGAGGGCAGGAACATTTCAGAATACCAGTCAAGGCTTTTCCTTAGTAAAAGCCTCAAGAACTGATCTTTCTGGAATAGATGCATGTGGTAACTTCTCCATGGGCTTTCCGATTTGTGAGTTATCAGCTCACGAATCCTTCTCTATCGTACAAGGCAATATCTGACTTCGATGTTGCCTAAGAAATTGAAAAGACAGCTCAACAATGCATCACAGTATACTAATAAATGTACTTCTTATACAAATATTAGTTAATAAAATAAAGAATAATAAGGGCAAGCAACCTACAATTAAATTTTGCTGTTGCGCTAGGTTAGGCGGTAATTTGCTTGCTTCTTGACTAGCAGGGTTTGATAGAGGACTTCAGAACTTCCTACATGGTGCACCAAACCAACCCTTTGGAAACCTACTGAAAACATTAAAACTAAAGAGAAGAGACTTCTATGGCACAGGAATGATGATAGATTGATTATGTATATCTCCGAATTTTGAATTGAGGCATTTTCTCACTAGATTGACTGTCTACGGTTTTCACCATCAGTTGTGTGGAAACAAAACATACCGTCTATTTTGGAGTGTGTACGTGAACTATATGGAAAATATTGTGAGCATCATTGTATAGATCTGTGTGTGAGATCAATAAACAACTATGCCAAATATATTGATAGTTAACAGTGGAGGAGTATATGGACAACTGTGCACTTTTAAGTTATTATAAAGCAAGATAAGATGACGTTGGGCTGATGCTTTATGAAGTCGAAAAGGGCAATTGCCTAATTCCTGGAGTGATGATGATGATGATGATAAAGCAAGATAATGAAATCTCTGTTAAACAAGATGGCAAATTATCTTCTTGGGAAAAGAACAACACTGGAGTAAGACAGGGATGTGGGCTTTCACCGGTGCTTTTCATTATATATATGAATAGAATAAATAATAAACGAATGGAGGAGAACACAACGGGGATATATACCCATCAATAGGAACCTCAAACTCAATGCTATTCTTTTTGCAGACATTTAGCTCTTCTGGCACTTTCCGAAAATGATGTGCAACGATCAATTTATAATTTACAAAAAATAGCTACCAAATTTAATATGGAAATATCGATTAACAAAACTAAAATTATGGCATTTCATGGGAAGGACCCCATACAAAGTAAAATCTGTCTGCAGAATAAAAATTTTAGAGAGAACTAATAAATTGAAATATTTTGGATATTATCTCTCTATCTGGGATGAAAAGGATGTCCCTGAAAAAAAAAATACTAGTTATAATAAAAGTTTGGGAATTATTAACCAAGTTATGAAACCATCCCTTGTACAAATGAACACCAGATTACATTTATATAACACTTTGGCTAGACCAGTGTTGACCTATGGTAGTGAAGCATGGACACTAAAAAGACAACATGAATGCAGAATAGCGGCTTGTGAAATGAGATTCATGCGCAGAACAGTGCGTTACACCAGATGGGATCGGAAAAGAAACACCAATATCTTAAAAGAATTGAAGACTACGCCAATTTTGGAATATCTTAAACAGTACCAACTAAATTTGAAACATCATCTACAAAGAATGAGTTCAAATCGGATCCCCAAAGCTGTTTATAATTATATACCAAGAGGACGAAGATCACTGGGCCGTCCTATGAAACGCTAGATGGAAAATTTTCTATAGGATCGTAACAGGCCTTGGCCTAATACTTGGAAGGAAGAAGAAAAGAAGATAATGCATGTGTGTGCACTTTTCAGTTATGTATTTTTCTGCATTGTTGACTGTCAACTATAGTTTAAATTTGATTTGAAACTGCCATGATGCTTGTGCATTGTTAGGTTGACAAAATTAAAAAAAAAATCAAACTGCAATCTAAATAAAAAATCATTTGATTTAAATTATGATTGAATCAGTGATTTAAATCATGACCAACCCTGGTAGTGAGTGGCATTAGAAAACACATGTTAGCCTACATTTAGATTTGGGTTTCTGTTATGAATGGTCACTCATGTTTAGGGAATGAGTAAATTATTTGAGAAGAGAACAAATTTAAATAAATATTATATGAAAGTAAAATGATTTGTTATAATGAAGAATATGTTGTATAAATATGATATGAGAAATGAGACAAAATTATTTTGAATAGCCTACTTCTGTTATATAATTTTAGATGTGTTATTTAATTAAATAACTTAGATTATTTAAAAATCATATTATAAAAATAATTATATACAGTTTTACTAAATTTATAGCTATATATTTTGTCTTTCAGATCAATAAAAATATATTTTTTAAAATTATAAACATAAAAAAATCTTAGTACATACTTATAATTATTTTAAGAGATAGTGAATAATATTTTGTAAAATTTAGGAAATATTGGAAACACTGTAAAATTCTGATTTCTGGTTTCGCCAACTTAGACTACAAAACAATTTCATGAATGAATCTGTGATTAATGTTTAAAGGAACTGACACTATGAGGTATATTTTAATTAATTAATTAATTAAATACAAAATTTTATTAATTAATTTAATTGAATTCATGATATTACCTTAAGAGTGAGTATAGAGTGAAAGGAGGCCTATTTGTGATACTATATTAGACAAGAAATCTGTTCAAGTTTTATTTTTGTTTGAATGCAGCCAACATATATTTCAGAATTTCAGAACTTACATTTTACACTACTTATTTTTGGTCATTGCATTCTTTTACAGGTTGGAGTATTTAAATTGTGTTGGTTAGATTTTAGGTTATTTTAGACCTAAAAATACTTTGTATTAATTTATACAAACATCATTGTGTATACAATATATAAATCATTGTGTATGTTGGCAGCATTGCATGATTAAAAATTGTATCCACTTTCATCTGCTGGAGCATTCATATGGTGTTTGTCTTGGACTTAAAAAAATTTTAATGGCAGTTGTTGGAAACTTTATCCAAGAAATCAACTTTACTACTATATAATTCGTAAATGTAATTATAAAATAAAATAATGATGGAAACATTTAGGAACAATGTAGGATATATGTTTTACGCTTAATAAAAATTGTGTTTTAATGATTCAGGGAGCCCAGGAAGAGAGAGAAGCACTTCTATTGAAGCAAGAAGATCTCACAAGTCAGTTGACTGAAATGCAACAGACTGCAGAACTACAGGGGCAGGAGGCAAGCCGTCTTGCTGATAGAGTGCGTCTCTTGGAATCGACTGTAGACGCGACACATGCAGAACGTAAGCAGCTGGACCAGGAGTTGGCATTAGCAAAAGAGGAGAGTTCCTCTCGCAGCATTGAGATCAGTCGGTTAACCACACTGCTTGATAATGCGAGGGCGAAGATAGAGGAATTAGAACAAGCTAGGGAAGTAGGTGACAAAACAGAACTAGATGAGATGTTAGACAATGCACGCAAAGAGAAGGATGCTCTGGAAAGTCAGGTGGCGACACTTCAAGAACAACTGTCTCGTAGCCAATGTGAGGTGGCCAGACTGAAGGACCAACTTTCACATATCCAGGTATTTGATATATTTTATGAACCCAGATATTTTTATGTTATATTTTAAATTCAAATTTTCTAGAATTGGATATAGTTTTATTTTAGAAAGAAAAAATTACGTTTGAACTGGGAGTCAAACCCTGGATCTCTGACTGTGTGCATCAGTGTGATAACTATTACTCCATTCAAACTTTGATAGGAACATAAAATTTCTTTCCACTTATACAATTCTCCTTTCATCTATAAGCCGATAATCATTGCTATTAACAACACTATCTGATGACTTCTGTTTGAAGTACTTTTATTGAGAATTTAAATATTACTTTTAAGTGGTAAAGCTTATTATTTTGATGTTATATTTTAAATGAACTTTTTCCAGAATTGGATATAGTTTTATTTTAGAAAAAAATTACGTTCAAACCGGGAGTTGAACCCTGGATCTCTATGTACGTTAGTGTGACTATTTAACTCATGCCCCAAATGGGAGTCAATGACCAATCACGTTTCAATGAGTTCTGTTTTACAACCAATCAGAGTCGTGTTTCACCAAATATTTATCAGTGTTATAATTACCATATTAAAGAAAGCTCCTCCTTACAATATTGCGTTCCTTTGGCAATAAATAGCATGATCTGGTTGCAGTGATAAACAAAAGAAGCAGTAGAAGCGTACCTATAGTTTCTCATTTGTTTTCAAACATCGCCGTTTACATTAAATATATAAATATTTTAAAATAACTATAGTTAAATAATGATTTGTGAGTAAACAGCTTAATTTTATTCGTTAAATAGTCCTAACAAATGCCACTCTTGATTTCCAAATTCTCTAGATAAATTCACTCCTCACTTCGTGAGTCGTGAATTTATCGATAATTTGGAAATCACTCGTGGCATTACTTACGATAATCATTACTCCATTCGAACTTCATTCGATGTTTCTAGTGGAAGTTTGAATGAAGTAATGGTTATCACACTGACGTACATAGTCAGAGATATGGGGTCGACTCCCGGTTCGAACATAATTTTTCTTTCTAAAATAAAGCCCACATATATATTTGCTGGCATGCTAGCATAGATAATATCAGGTATGCCTCAGATTCAGGTTCAGTTCGCTGTATGATCAGAATTTATTTAATTATTAAAATTTAATATCACCTGATATGCTGTCTTCTTTTTCGACTGGTTTCAGAGTATTATTCTCCATCGTCGGTATTTTCTAGATCGTTGTTCTGTTGTGTTGATACATTGTTTCTTCCTCCATCTGTTGGTAGACCAATGAACCTCAAAATCAAATCACATTCCCTGATATGTTGTCTACTTTTTCAACTGATTTCAGAGTATTATTCTCCATCGTCAGTATTTTCTAGATTTTTTTATTATTGATTTAACATTTCTCACTGAAAGATAAATTATATTTGAAGAGAAAAATTTTTGCCTAGACCAAGACTCGAACCCAGGACCCTTGGCTTTCCGGGCCAAGTGCTCTACCAACTGAGCTACCGAGGCAAGTTATGATCTAGACACAAATTTTTCTCTTTATACGTTGTAATTCCCTATTGCCAAATGCTTTTGAAACCATTGCTTCTATCTTTGCAAATGGCGGCTTCTTAGTTAAGAAGACATTTATTGGGAATTTAACATTACTTTATAAAGCTAGTAAGGCTTCTAATGATGTTTTTATTATTGATTTAACATTTCTCACTGAAAGATAAATTATATTTGAAGAGAAAAATGTTTGCCTAGACCAAGACTCGAACCCGGGACCCTTGGCTTTCCGGGCCAAGTGCTCTACCAACTGAGCTATCGAGGCGAGTTACGATCTAGACGCAAATTTTTCTCTTAAATTTTTCTGTTAAATCAATAATAAAAACATCATTTGAAGCCTTACTAGCTTTATAAAGTAATTTTAAATTCCCAATAAATGTCTTCTTAACTAAGAAGCCGTCATTTGCAAAGATAGAAGCAATGGTTTCAAAAGCATTTGGCGATAGGGAATTACAACGTATATAAGAGAAAAATTTGCATCTAGACCGTAACTTGCCTCGGTAGCTCAGTTGGTAGAGCACTTGGCCCGGAAAGCCAAGGGTCCCGGGTTCGAGTCTCGGTCTAGGCGAAAAATTTTCTCTTCAAATATTTTCTAGATTGTTGTTCTGTTGTGTTGATACACTGTTTCTTCCTCCATCTGTTGGTAGACCAATGAACCTCAAAATCAAATCACATCCCCTGGAAAAATTTGTTAATATTTCCTTATTTTTTGTGTAGATTTTCCCCAAACAGTGAGTTCTGTAGATTTTTCCATTTGTTTTATTAATTGAGTCTTTCTTTCAATTTGATGTTCTTCTGACCAAGCTACTGCAGATTTTTCTACTTCCACATTTAGAGAATGGGTTTGAAGGAAGCATGATACACATGTTAATCACAGAGATGGTTAATCATCCAGCCAGCATTCCAGGTCCCTCAGTGGTTGTAATTTTTTTTTTTCAACCTTGATCTGCTACTTAAGTATCCAAATTCCTCATGATTTTGGGTGAGCACTATCCCATACTAGCCAGAATTCCACGAGAAAATTTATTTCCCATAGGGACTCTAATCAGTTATATTTAAATTAAATGTGGAAGCCATGACTGAAGAGGGACAAGATATTGTCTGAAACCGCCGGTATCAAAGAAATTTGAAATTATATGAGGCGAGTCGTTAAAAATATGTTCTCCACTCACTATTAAACTCTAATCAGTGCCAAATCCTGTAACTTTGTACCAAGGTATCATGCTTAAACCACTCAGCTATGGCACAGGACTGACTTTTAATATATTTATGGATGAAATAATACAGATATGTAAGAGAAGGACACAAAATGAAAGTAGGAAATTGGAAATTACGACAAACCTATTTATAAACTTTACTGTATTCAACCTTTGGCCAGCAACCAATCGAAGGGACTATTATTATGCTTTCAAGTCTTATACGAGAATTTCCTGGAGAAGGGAAAATTTTCTATAGGATCGTAACAGGCCTTGGCCTAATACTTGGAAGGAAGAAGAAGAAGAAGAAATGTCATTGTCTTTATAGCCAATACACAAGAACAATTATAACAGGCAGTAAATGAATGTTATGAAGAATTGGAAACAATGGAATGATGATAAATGTTGAAAAGAGTAAAGTTTTAAGGATGATAAATCATTAAAATTCATCGGAGAACATATTGTTTAAACAACTCACCTTATAGGATTCATGCTTCCATGATATCGCGATTTCAAACATAGTTATGGCTGACGATGAACATGACTATGTTTGAAATCGCGATATCATGGAAGCATGAATCCTATGAGGTGAGTTGTTTAAACAATATGTTCTCCGATGAATTTTAATGATTATACCTCATAATGTTTACTTCCCAACATTAATTAAATATGATAAATCATATTTAAATTAACATTGGGAAGTAAACATTATGAGGTTATATCATTAATACCGGTAGCGAGTGGAGAACATATTTTAATCAATGTCACTAAAGAAATCAACAATCATGGAATTTCATCAGTGGAAGCCATGACTGAAGAAGTACATGATATTGTCTGAAATCGTCGTTATCAAAGAAGTTTGAAAATGTATGAGGTGAGTCGATTAAAATATGTTCTCCATTCACTATTAATGATAAATTATCATCATCAACAACAAGGATTAAGCCCAATGACCTGTTCCGATCTCATTATAGGTTGAATTGGTCCTTCCATCTCTTCTATGGTCTTCCCAACATTTTTCTCCCTTTTGGTTTATAATTATACGTTCTTCTTGGTATGCACTGTTCATTCATTCGTAATACGTGCTGAAGATAAGCATTTTGATAATATTTTATTCTTTCACAGAGATTAAATATATTAAGTTATGTTCTTATATCTTCGTTTTTCTTTTTATCTGTCCTTTGGTATCCTGCTATTGCTCTCAACATCTTCATTTCAGCAGGATGACAAACAGGAGAATTAAATAATAAAATGTGAAATGGACACAACAGGAAATAGATAACTTTGAATATTAAGGAACTAAAATTTATAAGAATGGGAAGATAGAGTAAGAAGTTTTTAACCACATAAAGAATAACATGACTACCTACATAACTTAGTAACATAAGCTGCTTATGAAATATGCAATACAATGGTTAGGAAGAAAGTGGTTAACATTAAGACAAAAATATCAATATGTTACTCAAATATAGTACTTATAGTGTAGTATGGAACTAAAAGTTTGCTACATTGAAATAAACTAACAGCAATATAAATTAAATACTTAAGAAGAACAGAGAGTAACATGTGACAAGATAGAATAAGAAATATTATTTTTAGTCTGGACATCTTACCACAATATTAATGTTGATTTGTTCTTGAACATGTTTCAAAACAATTCTGTTTTATCCTCAGCTTTTCCAAGACTGGTTTTATATATGTTGCATTATGTTGCACAACCTGGATGTCGATGTCAACTCCATCCTGTGGTTGGCCAAAGAACCTTCAAACAAGGTCATGCTCCATCTAAAATTTGTAGTAATATATTTCTGTCTACTTTGTCAAAACCCTTTATGAAGTCAACGAAAGCGATATGAGTTTCTATATTGAATTCCTTGTGCTTTTCTAATAGTAGTTTTAGAGTGAAGAATCCATCTGTACAAGATGTACCCTTTCTGAATCCATTCTGCTTTTCTCCAATTATATTTTTCATAAATTTTTTTCAATTTATTCTTAACTATATTAGCATAAATTTTATATCCAGAGTTCAACAAGCTAATTCCACAATAGTTATCTTTGATTTGGCGACTTCCTTTTTTGAAGATTGGTATTACAATGGATTTGTTCCAGCTTTGTGGTGGTTCTTGTCCTTCCCATATCATATTAAGGAGAATAAGAAATCTGTCTAAAAATTTTTTAGTTGAAAATTTAAATAATTCCTGATTAATGTGGTCTTCTCCGAGAGCTTTGTTACTTTATAATGATTTAACATCACTTAATTCATGTATAGAAATTTGTTCCAAAGCAGTGTTATTAGAGATTGGTATTTGTAATAAATCATCCTTTTGTGTCCATAAATGATGAAAGTAGTTATGCCAAGATTCTTTAGATATACAATTTAAATGTGCATTTTCTCTTGAATCATTATTTAAATTTTTTAAAACTTTATACATTTTTGGTTGAGGCCTAGTGATATCATTTTCCAAAAATGATACAAATTGTTCCCAATTTTGTCTATGTTTTTTGCGAACTTCATTTTTAGCTATGGCTCTCTTCCTATGATACTCTACTTTATCTTCATCTTTTTTTGTAGACAAGAATTTTTTATATGCTTCACGTTTATCATCAATTACTTTTTTGATGTTTTCATCCCATACCCGTAGTATATAAATTCTGTAAACCAGCAAAATCAAACCATAAATTTAACTTTTTGAGGAATTCACTTAGTTTATGCAGTTCCATTGTGAAGGACCTTTTAATTTGAATTCAATTTTTACACTAATAATTAAAACTGAATTGCATCTCACCTCATACTCCGTGTTCTTCAAGCACGGAACCGTAGTTTCTGGAAGCATCCTCCCATCTTCAGGCATATCCACGACTATTGAAATGATAAACCAGATTTCAATAGTAATGGATATAGCTGAAGATGGGAGGGATGTCTCCAGAACTGCAGTTCCGTGCTTGAAGAACATAACATATGAAGTGAGATCTGACTCAGCTTTTATCAATTTTATTAACTTGAAAACCTCACAATGTTATTTCCTGTAATTAATTTATGAATCAGTTTTTATATCTTGGATTTTAGAAGTTAAATTTTATTTCTTTTTTTGGTTTGTACAAATTTATGTAGTAGATATGAAGTTGATGTTTAGTATTGTGCATGTAATGAACTTGGAGCTTGAATATGGTATGTGCAGGAGGAATGTAAGGTGGTGCGAAATAATGCTAAGTCTGCAGTCAGCGACTTGGAGTACCAGTGTTCTGTGGTGCGGCAGGAGAAGCAGCAGCTGGCCACAGACTTGCAAGTTTTGCAGGAATCTGTGTCAGAGCTACAGGTACAGTGTCAGTGTCATCTGGAGGACAAACGACAACTCAAGGCTGTACTATCAGAAACACAGCGCCACTTGGGAGAGGTGGAGCGCAGATTGGCAGAACAGGAACAGGCGCTTGCTGAGGAAAAAAGACTCAGACAGGAAGAGGTACCAATATATTGTTAATATTCTTAGAATTAATAAATAAGGTGAATCCGGTACATTTGCCTCATAAATATTTATGTTTCATTTGACATGTCAAATGAAACACAGATATTTATGAGAAATTATAATGTCAAATGAAAAGAAATATTTATGAGATAAGATGATTTGTCAAATGGATCACAAATATTTATAGGATAAGATATACCAGATTAATCTTATTTTTTAAGAAGAACCTTATAATGTTACTTCCTATTGTAATTTATTAATTCTTAGAATTCCTACATAGTTTAAATATGGGAAAAAATATTATGAGATTCTTATTTCAATGAATGATGAGTCACTTTTTATCTTATGTCATACTTTGTTTTTTTAAACATGGGAACTGCAGTTTTCAAGAGTCCCTCTTATCTTCAGCCGACATTATGACTACCGGATTTTTATTAGAATCTTCATCTATACCGCTGTGGTCTCGAGGTAGTATGCTGCCTTGTCACGCAGCAGGCCCGGGTTCGATCCCCGGTCGGGACAGTTTTTCTGGGTGTGGTTTTTATCGGGGTTTTTCCTCACCTGTAAGACAAATGTCAGGAAAACTTTAAGGACCAAACGGTCCCCGAAATCATATGGCCATTGCAATCATCATCATTCATATCCATCTTAGATTAAGCACCACAATCATCATCACCCATCATATTATCTGGGTAATGTAATCCCGCCTTCCAGGTGCCCCAACCTCAGAAGTGAGTTACAAGTATTCCATGCCAGGAGAGAACACCAGGAAACATTGCCATCTGGTTGATCTGATGAACCTCACTGACATTATGACTACCGGATTTTTGTTGGAATCTTCATCTATAATGTTGCCATCTGCTAGTCATAATGTCTGCTGAAGGTAAGAGGGACTCGTCTTGAAAACTGCAGTTCTTGTGTTTAAAAAACATAAAATGTGAGGTAAGATAAGAAATTACAATCAAATGTTCCCTACCTCTCTTCATATAAATATATAGATTTATATGAGGAGAGGTAGGAAACATTTGATTCTATCATAAATTAAACCTCACAGTGATTAATTCCTGTAAAAGTTAAAGATAAGAAATGACTCATTCATTCATTTTTGGAATTTTTGTTTTGAGTATTTTGACTTTTTCCATAATAATTGTTGTAATTTTTTAAATACATATATATGTGTGTATACACAATATATGTATTACTTTTAGTTCTTAGAGCATTAGTTACCATAAAATTTTATAGTAGGAAATGCACGTAATTGCTTTTGTCACATCATACAACTAAAGTGTAGAGTCGTCTACATAAACCTTCACCATTTTAAATGATTTCAATAGTCTCCTTCCAAACTGAGATGTAAACTTCCAGAATGTTAAGTTATGTAGATAGGAAATAACACTATGAAGTTTTTTAATATTTTTTATTTCACTCACCTCATACTTCATAACTCCTCGCAAACCCTGGGTTTGCGAGGAGTTATGAAGTATGAAGTGAGTGAAATAAAAAATAAACAATATTCCAGAATGTTGTTCTTTCTGAAGGGAAATATAGCCATGCATTTTGTGTTTTAGATTTACAGCACCTAAAAGAATATCAAATCTAAAATAAAATTCTGTGAACAAAATATATTGTCCATTCCATGCCAACTTTAAATTGGATTACTTGAGATATTAAAGGACATTAATAATTAAAATGTTATAAACCATTTTAAAGAATTATAATTTCTGTATAAAAAATAGTGAACAGTTGAAATTGAATATTATGGTCTTACTAGCTCTGGAAGAATCTAACAAGGGAACTATTACGTCATACCTTCAAATGCAGTTGATGAAGTGGTCATCTAATAAGAATCTTATCTATCAAAAATCAGCTTTAGTTCCAATTGAAAGGTCTTCAGATCAAGACTGGAATATTTTGTAGCATGGCAGCTCAGCAGCAGCACTTGTACAACTGCTCATACATGCTTCTGTTATCATTTCCACTCATCCCTACCTACAGCAAGGGCTGTCCAAGTGTTATCTTTAAATTTCACTGCTTTTTTAACAAATTGTGATCTCGATTTCAGTTACTTACAGTTAAAACTTGGAGCTTATTTTTTGTCTCTTAAGTTCAAAACAGAATGGAGATGCTCCCATAAAGATTTTAAATAGATTTCGATATAAGAACAATGATAGTTTCCTTGTAAGGTATGTTGATACATCTTTCATCATAATTAGACTTTTTATTTTTATGTGCTTTAACATCTCTGGTTGTAAATATCATGAATCAGAAAATAAACACCTCACCTTATAACTTGTGGGGGCATGCCGTAGCATAGTGGTTAAGGCACTGCGCTACAAGTCGGAAGGTCGAGGGTTCGAGTCCCGGTGGGGTCAGGATTTTTAAACTGATCCAAACCCTCCTGCGGCACTATGGCCCTGGGGTCGACTCAGCCTCTAATGGAAACGAGTACCAGATACTTGTTCTGGGGGTAAAGGCAGCTGTCACGCAGGGCTGACAACCTGGCTGACATCAAGAGCCGATTGTCTAGAAAAAGTGGGAGCCTTAACCTCCTACTACCCAAAGGGCCACCTGAGGCTTGTAGTGGGATCACTTTACTTTTACTTTTTGTACTTATAACTTGTAGAAATTCTTGAGAACATGTTTCAGAAGACTTATCTTCTATCATCAGTTCATTCCAACTGTTGAATTGTTGGTTGGCAATCCTGCAGTTTGCCTCCTTCTCCCTCTGTAGGTTGAGTGATGAACTTCAAATCAAATGCTTTTCCCCAGGAATTTCAAAATTCGTTACTTTTTCTTTATTCCTGGGGAAAAGAATTTGATTTTGAAGTTCAACGATCAACCTAGAGAGGGAACAGAGGGCAAAATGCAGGATTGCCAACTACCAATTCAACAATTGTACTGTGCTGACGATTGAAGACTAATCTCCTGAAACATGTTCTGAAAAATTTTTACAAGTTATGAGGTGAGGTGTTTATTTTGCAATTCATAACATTTATTTAAAAAAAACTCAGTGTTACTTCCTAAAAATTAATTTAAAATCTCTGTTCATGTTACATCTAGGATCTTCGGGTGTAATTAGCAAGTTGTATTCATTTGCCTTGATATTATCTTCTAAGGAAGTGTGATGATTAATTTTGAAATTGATTATGATAATGAAATTCCATTTCAACAATTGGCTGGGGGTGGGAGAAGAGCAGCTTTTTATTTACCCACTTTAACAGTACCTAATTGCAAGAAATATTAATAAAACATTATATTAAACATATTTACTTTCGAAGAAGTAATTATCATTTCTTTATTTTACTCGTAAATATGAAAATAAAGTGGGACTATTTCCTGTCATGACCACAAAGTTTGCAACAGTTCTTACTTCTAACCAGCGATAAACCACCGTTTCACACTTTTAACCAGCGATACACCACCGATGACCAGCGACAAACCCACTGCTAGAGCATATCTCTGGTTTCAACAAATGATGTCCAAAATTATCTTTTGCTTATTTAACTGTGTAAAATAATAAAAAGGACGCTCCCTGGAGTTCACCTAGGTTAGAGTAATTGATTTAGGTTACAGTAATTGAATTAGGTTAGGTTAGCTTTTAGGTTCCTTGCATTTTAAATGTGATTTCATATGTAAAATAAATTACCTCTTCATATCAGTCATTCTGTGAAAAATTCAACATATCTGACGGTTACAACATAAAATCGTATTTCCACTAGTTGATTTCGTGATACGTTTACATATTTTGACAATGGTAATTTCTCGAAGATAAGTGGTATCATTAACACATTGTAATACTTTAAATTATATAAAAAATGGCATAAGTCACGTAAGTAAAAAGCTGGTCTTGTACAACCCCACCCAACAATTTGAACTTGGATTTCTTAAATCATCTCCTCTTCATCTTTCCATGTATCCCCTCATTTAGGGGGTCAACGCTTGGATAGAAGCCCCTATCTAAATTGATCATTCCATAATCCGTTCATTCATCCATCCAATGGCTGATTGGCTCAAATTCGAGCTTTGGCCTCCCATAATTTGTGCCTTCAATCATTTCTATTTTGCGCAGCATGCCTCCAGTTGCGACACTTAAGTAGGTTTACAGCATCTTTGTGCCAATTCATAAGTCCATTTTTCCTTTGCTTTAGTTGTCGTTGTAGACCATCATTCTGAAAACATTAGTCGTGAAAACAGCTGAAGATGGGAATGATGTATTTGCCGATACTGCAGTTCTGTGTTAAATAAACATAGACGTATAAGGTAAGAAGAATTCACGATTCATTTGATTCTTATCATTCTGATGCACGTTGGGTTTCTGAACGTATTTGTTTTTATGGGGTGGGGATGTCAACCCCATGCCCAATCTCCAGCAATCCTGGGGGTCGATGATTTTCTGTTGGGGTTTTCTCCCTTAGCTGGTATGTCCCAATTTTTTAAGCGTCAGGAACTTGCTTTTTTTTGCCCCTGCACTTCTTAGAATTAACCATGAGGACGTGGTGCAGTGGGCTGGGCAGAAATGAATGACATTTCTTGGGTTTTATTAGTGTGCACCGGTCATTTCTCTTTATAATTTCTTCCAAATTTATTCCTCTTCTTTCAAGATCTTCCTGACATGTTCCTCCACTGTAACTTGGTGGCTGTTCTCTTGATTTCTTTTCTCTTATATGGTAGCTTATCTTATAAGGGAACTGTTAAACTTTGCATGCCGAAACCTACTACTTTGAAATTTCACCCAGAGATGCGTTGTGATGTATCAAGGCCATGTCCAAAATATTATTTGCCGCTTGTAAATGCAAGGCACAGAAATCAAAGCCAGAATCCAGCAATGGCAACCCACAGTGCAAAGCAGATGGATGTCTCTCTGAATACTTGAATGGAGTGGAGTGTGGCAGGGGCAGGGTGTGGTGCAGGTGGACAGTTGTGAGGTGTTATCCTATCCACCAAGTCAGGAGTTGTATTATTTCCCTGTAATTTTAATGAGAGATTTGGGACTGGATTTTAGTGCCTTGCATTTAAAAGCAGGTATTTGGACGTGCCCTTGGTACATCAGAATGCTTCTCTGGGAGAAATTTCAAGGTAGGTTTCGGCATGCAATGGTTGACATTCCCTTGTTAGTAGATTCCCAGTTTCCATCCTTTTAACATGGCCATTCCATTTTATTCAACTATTTTCTATTTCATCCTGAGATCAGTCAAACTTGAAGGTGTTTTTTATTCCTCTGTTCCAAATTTTTCTCTTGAACTTTTTTTAAAAATTGTTTTTTAAATGTTTCATTTCTAATACTTTATATTCTGCTCATATATTTTCTTTGTTGTTCAAGATTCAGCTCTATATGATTTAAGATATGATTTATTGATTGTCTTTTACAATTCTGCGGTACAGTATACCCTGATTTCACAACAGACTTTTAATCAAGTGATGAAACATGGTGCTGCTTTGTATTCATCATCATCATCATCCATGCAAATATTAGGCTGTGTGGCCTGTTACGGTCTCAAAGAGGAATTTTCCATCCAGTGCTTTTTTGGACGTCCCAGCGATCTTTTGCCTTGGGGGCAGTAGTGACGTATGGCTTTTGGAATTCTATGAGACGGCATTCGTAGAAGATGGGCTTTCCAGTTGTTCTGGTAGTTTTGTATATGGTGAAGAATAGGTTCTACATCCAACTCTTCCATAATTTCCTCATTTCTTTTATGGTCCCATTTACATTTGCTTTCAAGTCTCAAACCAAGCTTTGTATTCATCTGTTTATTTCTCTTTGTATTTTGGCTTCTTTGTTAATTTCACTTTCTAAATATTTTAACTTTTTTTAAGATAATGTCTTCTTAATTTAACTTATATTTTCGCTAGTTTTTTCCTGTTATTTTCATCACTAATCTTCATTAATATTTAACTTAAAATTTATTCTTATGAGTCTTAAATGTTCATCACATTACCCAACTCCTTTTTGTTGACAATTGATACATAAGTTAACTTGGTAATTAGTTAAGTTGTATTACAATGTGTAGTACATTCTCCGACAGGATGTTTTTGTACTGGAAAACTACTGGAGGATAAATTTCAACATTTTCTGTAACAGAATCATACTTTCTTTATAATTCATAAATCATTGCTCATGTTTATTGTTAAGTGATCTACAAATCACTCTTTCTTTCTTTTCCATAGTTTAACCTCTCACTTGTAGGTACTTTTACACTCTTCCTGGCCCTTACAGGGACACTGTTTGTTTACAAGTTACAAGTAATAAAAATGGTAAAAGTTTATATGGATCTAGATACAAATTGAGAGAAAAATGTTAATGAAATTTGTGTTGATCCCTGAAAATAAATAGTTATCATATTCTCAAATGGTTCTGAGGTCCATAATGTGGTTAGAGTTGATGACATTTTTTAAGGCATAAAATTCGTTAGGATGTCTTCCTTCAGTAGGTATAGCCTGATAAGTTATGTAGATAGGAAATAACATTATGAGGTTTTTTAATATTGTTTACTTTTTATTTCACTCACCTCATACTTCATAACTCCTCGCAATGTCACAAATGATGTGACGAAACCCTGGGTTTGCGAGGAGTTATGAAGTATGAGGTGAGTGAAATAAAAATAAACAATATAGCATGATAATGTTCTTATTATTAATTTCATACATCTCAAATATGATAGCCTGATAACTTCATGTAAAAATCCTGGCTTGGACCCAGCGTTGTTGTGTGTCAATGCTAGAGAGAGAGAGAGTAGAAAAAGAGGCAAACATCATGATACTGGTGTGAAATACTATGATAATAAACAGTGCTGTTTTGATGTTATATTTTAAATTAACATTTTTCAGAATTGGATATAGTTTTATTTTAGAAAGAAAAATTATGTTCGAACCTGGAATTGAACCCCGGATCTCTGACTTTGTATGCCAGTGCAATAACTGTTATGCCATTCAAACTTCTGTTAGGAACGTCAAATTCCTTTCCACTTATACAATTCTCCTTTCAACCGAAGGCCAATAGCCATTTTTTCAACAATGCCATTTGATGATTTTACTGCTTAAAAGTAATGTTTAAATTCTTGATAAAAATACTTTGAATAGAAGTCATCAGATGGTGTTGTTGATAGTGATGGGTATCGACCTTTACATTAAAGGAGAATTGTATAAGTGGAAAGAAATTTGATTTTCCACTTATACAATTCTCCTTTAATGCAAAGGTCGATACCCATCACTATCAACAACACCATCTGACGACTTCTATTCAAAGTATTTTTATCAAGAATTTAAACATTACTTTTAAGCAGTAAAATCATCAAATGGCATTGTTGAAAGAAATGGCTATTGGCCTTCGGTTGAAAGGAGAATTGTATAAGTGGAAAGGAATTTGACGTTCCTAACAGAAGTTTGAATGGCATAACAGTTACTGCACTGTCGTACAAAGTCAAAGATCCGGGGTTCAATTCCAGATTCGAACATAATTTTTCTTTCTAAAATAAAACTATATCCAATTCTGAAAAATATCTGCTCCAGTGTTATTATTATGGACTCTCTCTCAAGTGCATTTAAGGAAGAAATGAAAAAGAACTGTTCTTGTGGCAATACTGTGTAGGGGTCTGTTCTATTAGGTATGAAGGTTACACACTCCCTCAAAGGGATTACTGCCCACTGAGTGAAAGAGAGAGAAAATCAATAGATCACATATTTTCTGGGGTTTTACTTAAGGTTGTCAGGCTGTAAGTAAAGTCATGGGTTCCATGTCATAGTTTTATGGTGAATAAAAGAATCTCGAGCCTGAATTAAGAACCTTCTGCAATATTTATCAGCCCTTTCACACTCAGATTTAAATTAACAGTTGTTAAAGAGCATTATGAATTTAAATTCTAACTACAGTTCAGCACCGATTTTGTCATGTCCTTGAAAGCCAATGTGCTGTGCTAATATGAAACTTTATGAGCCTAGTATCCTGATTATATGCAACCTATAAAGGAAGGCTAGTTAGTACATATAATAACTGTAAGTATTGATGAAAATTTTTAAGGAATTCAAATGTTATGACTAGAGTCCGGATGTTAGGCACTTAAAAAATTCAAAATAGGCAGGCAAAAAGGCACTAAAATCATTAATATAGGCACTAAAAAATTCAAAATAGGCTCTTACAAAAAAATGGACTACAACATACATTCTTACAGCCTTACGTACATAATATAAACATATGCTATCAATAGCATACGAAGATATCAGAGATGATTTTGTAACTTGTTTTGCCTTTTTACAAAGAGCATATGTATAAACAGAAGAAATATATATAAACGTGCTGCGAAACATGACACTTCTTTGCGCAATTCACTGAAATTTTAAACACTTTGACCAAAACAATATTGAACCATCACTTGAGAATATTTCCGCACCGAATTCTTTCACAAAATTGGTCAGTTTGTCTTACTGTTGTCTGTTCTTTTAGGCATTGTAGAAAAACTGTTCCAAAGGTAAAAAAAAAAGCCACATATATTTATCGCACTACTTTGTCTTTGAAGTACCTGTCTGTGAACGAGGACTACAGATTGAATTCAGTGTTACCAACATCAAAAATAACATTGCGAGTCACATAAAGGTTTCTATGTAATGATATGGTGTCATGAAGTTTGTCCATTTCAATTAATTTCATTGGAATACTAAATTAATTTTGAGAAAAAATGGCAAATAGGCATTTATAGGCATTGTAAACTGAAATAGGCATTTATAGGCAAAATTAACTTAATAGAAAACAACTCTGGGTTGTCGGTATGAACATTAAGTTCATGTAAATGAAGTCACTTTTACAATATCTGTAATGAATAACTGTAGGCATTTTCCCTAACATCAGGTCTCTAGTTATGACAGACTGTAAGAATACAAATCACCAGAGATTGATGTGAAAGATGTATAACCACCTAATTTTGTGTTTATTTGCATTGCTTTCTCTTGTACCATGGGTCCTGCTATAGGAAACAATCATAAATCCTTTTTTTTTTAAATCATTAGGAAGTAACATTATGAGGTTTAATTTAATAATTGAGTTTGTATTTTTTAACGTTCTTACCTCATTTGATTGTTTAGTTGGACATATGAAAAAATACAAACTCAATTATTAACCTTTTCACTGCTGAGATATTTCCAGCCTTTAAAACCCTCCTTGCTGAATGCAGGGAGAAATATGGAAAAAGTTTATTTAGGTTCCTAGGAGATGGCAGTATATGCTTGCTTAGTTTGAAAGCAGTGCAATACGTATTATATAACTAGCAGGCGTTTGGAGTTGAGAATGGATATACACACCCATAGCACAGCAAGCATTTTCTTTGCCAACGGATATACCCATTCGTAGCAGTGTAAAGGTTAATCATAAATCCTATTTGCCAATTCCTGATTAGCTGGTTGTTTCATTGATTTTACTTTTCTTACTGCAGTTTTGAACTTATCTATATGCTGTGTTACAATCTCATGTTGCCTTTTAATTTTAAACATCATAGAGAGCAGGAATCTCATGTCGGTAGCGTGGTGTATGGTAGTATTTTGAATTAACTTTAGCTTTTTTGCAACTCTTCGGATATTCCATTGAAGTAATATCTTGCAATGATCACAAAGCCCTTCGAGAAAGTGGCCTGCATCTCTGTACCAATTTGAAAAAAATGTATTACCTCTTAGTTGGTAAAAAATGGCACAGGGCTTATTGATGTCATTCAGGCAGGTGCATGCTTCATCAAACATCACAATATATTTCAATTTTTCCACCCAGGTGACAGTTGGAGCTTTCTTCTGTTGTTCTACTGTTCCTTGAATGTGTTGAGGTAGGACATTGTGATTACAGTTCGTGGTGCTTTTGTAGATTCAAATTTTTCTTAACTATTGTATTAACCATCTTCAATGCAATGATTCTTAGAGTGCTGGGTTCCTACCAGAAATGAATACTTTCACCTTTCTGATTACCTTGAATGTGCAACTTGTTGTAGGACCTGGTTTTTCATCCATTCGAATGGAGTTTTACCTATTTTATTTAAAATACGCCATGTCCACAAATATAGTATCATACTTTAAACTACTACTACATCACTTTGGATAATCATATCTAAATGAAATTGGTGACAATCAAAAGAGAAACTCAAAAAATAAAGTTTTTGTTATACCTCATAGACATTGAATGTGGTCCCCACGAGTGACACTGCAGTCATTGAGGCAATATTCCCATTCATGCCACACACTCTCCAACATATGTGAAGAAATAAACTGGATGGCAGCAATGATACAAAGCTGGACTACTTGTAGGTTTTAAGGCAATGGGGGTATATAGACACGATCCTTTATGCAACCCCGTAAAAAGAAGTCACAGCAAATATTCACATTTAACCTGTCTGCTAAATATCCAACAATGAACCCATAATGACCACAAAAAACATGATTAAATTTAGTTTAGTTTCTGTATTGTTGCCCATTATTCTCCATTGTTGACATCGTTAACATGCACAAAACTTTTTGAGTTTCTCTTTAGATTGTCACCAATTTCATTTTAGATATGATTATCCAAAGCGACATAGTAGTAGTAAAATATATATACAGTCAGTATGCCCATTTCACCAATTAATGTTTAAAAAGGTCAACAAGTTTCCACAGCCAAGATGTCATTCTCAAGACCAGATATTGACTGAAGACAAAATTGATAATAAATAATTAACTGAATTTGTTTATTATTTATTATCAATTTTGTCTTCAGTCAATATCTGGTCTTGAGAATGACAGCTTGGCTGTGGAAACTTGTTGACCTTTTTAAACATTAATTGGTGAAATGGGCATACTGACTGTATATATATTTTAATATTTGATCACCAAGAAGATCACTTGTGTATTAAATAGTAGTAGTAGTTTAAAGTATGATACTATATTTGTGAACATGGTGTACAATAGATCCTTTTTCTAGATATAACAAAACTATGTTCTTTGAGGCTTCTATTATTACTGTAATTAGCTTGGAGTGGACTGTAATTTAGTCCTCCCAGAAGTGATAGATTTTCTTTGGCATATAACAAGAAGTACACCTGAAACTACTATATTTACGCATGTATAAGCTGAACTTTTTACCTAAAAAATTAGGGTGCGGCTTATACATGAAATAACTAGATAACTGATACATATCGGGAAGTTTCTGTGCTATTGATGTATACTGCCGAATTACAAGATTGTGGCGTGTCATAAATCGCCTTGCCCAGCCGTAGCTTGCCTTAAATTCATTGCACGGGATTTCCATATTCTTGGCTATCTTAAGGCCTTCCAACTGTATAATTTCGGCAGATACAGTAAATCCGTCTGGCCTTATTTTCCATACATAATACAGGAGAACTCTTTCTAACTGTTGAAGCAAGATTTTTAGTCGGGGTATGTTTTATTATGTCCAAGGATATGGGTTCATGGAGAAACAGGATTTGTGGTCGGGGATAGTTTTATAGGTGTCCAGGGTTAAGGTACATGGACAATTGTGCTCCGGACTAGTTGGGTTCAGGTTTCGGTAGAACAATAACAATCAACAAAGTGCTGAAACTTATACAGAGCGATGTGCCGTCTCTACTTGCACTAGCATTAGTAACTTAGTTCATTTCGCTTATGTAAAGCGATGTGCCCTGCACCGACACACTCGCTAGTCGCTACAGACTACCCAACTGACACTGGTTTTCGCTAAGTAAAAATATTTATTATTTCTGAGTGGGCCGGCATTAGTCACTTCCACCAAAAGTCTTAGCATCTCACAAACAGTTTATATGTTACACTAATTTTGATTGGTAAATTATATCTTAAGGACGTTGTTGGGGGTGTTAAACTTAGGCATTTGTGGCCTCGTCCCCTCCCTTTAAATTAGTTGCCTCATAATATAATATTTCCAGGGTTGACCAAATGGAGTGCTCTTTAAGAGCACGGCTATCGACTGTCGGCATCTACCTTATGCCGCCAAAGAAGTCACCTGCTGTTAGCGACATGTCCTAGTTAAAATTGGCTTGGGGATAACTCTTTCCACAAGTTACCTAGGAAAATCCAGTTGCTTGTTTGCGACTTCCCAGCCTTTTGTATGAAGTTTTTGGGCTTAGCATTGTTATAACAAGTTAATAATTGTGCAGTCTTGTAAGTCCTCTTAACAAAGGAAACTGCAGACTTTTTCCCCATTGTATAAAGGCTTACGGTTCCATTGTATGATGTTTACTAGTTTCGTTCGCTACAATAGCAAGGGTCCAGGTCTATGACTGGCGCTAATTGCTTGATACTAGTGTTTTATTTATTGCTTATGAAATTATTTTGTGGTAGGTTATATCATTTTAAATTTGTTACCATTGAATTCCTATTTTAATTCCAATTCATTTGAATATAAATATGCCCTATTTCTGATAATAATTACGTGTTCATAAATTATTCACCTTTGATGAAAGTACTTATTTATCTGAAATAAGAGGCTGAGCGAATGACTTGCCACACTGTAGATACTGTGCTTTCTTTCTGCAGAAAGATTGTCGATGTTGTGATGTGCTTTCAAGTGCATGTTTTGTATGGATCCACTGTCGCACTTTTTTTCATCCACATCAAACTTTCTTCCTGCTGTCTTATTTCTGTGTTCCGCTGCATAGCACACCACTTGTAGTTTGAATTTGGAGGTATAGCTTGCTCTGTAATACCGTACCTACCAATGGACCGTCCCATTTACCTTATGTTAATGACTGAACTGCAGCCCAAATGTACTATTACATAGCCGGCAACAGATGCTTAGGAATTTAAAACATTGCCAGATTTAAAAATGGTGTAGGCCTACTTCCGTCATAGCAAAAATATAAGACAAATATTCTTCCCCAATTTATTATTGCAAAACTTGAATGCGGCCTATACACGCATAAATACGGTACTATGATAAGTTGCAAGAATAACCCTCTCCACACACTTGCAAGCCATGACCATGATTCAGACAGTGGTCCCATTGTAACGGTTTAAAATTGTCTCTAGAGGTTGACAACTACTCTCTGCATTCTTAGCAATTTGTGTTTGATTGGTAATAAGAAATGATCTAGAATAGAGTTAGTTCCAAGAATTAATTCAAGATTTGAAGTATGATTAGGTAAAATCTTGTTGCTCGATAGTGTCCTGTATTTCAGGTCTGTGTCCTTGTTTTGAGCTAGTAGTCATCCGGTCACCCCATTATCAACTAAGTTTGTTATAATAAAAAAATAATTAGAAATATAGGTTCACAAATTCATTTTAAATTTATGAGATGAGATGTTTATTTTCTGATTCAATTCTAGTATAATTATTACCTCAAAATGCTACTTCCTATCAGTTATTTAAGATAAGTAATGTTTTTTTTTTAATTATAAAATTACTCTGGTTTAAAATGAAACAGTTCATAGTTCAATATTATAATGATATTGTGAAAAGAAAAATTGTCTGAACCAGAAATCGAACCGTGGACCTCTAGTTCTCCAGACTAGTGTGCAGCCCACTACACCATTCGAGACTTGGCACAAACATTAATAATTCTCTCCACATATACAAATCTATAATTCTCATTTCGTCCGCTGTCAGGCAGGTGTCACTACCATCGCCAGCGTCCAGCTTCGTTTAGAAGTATCTATATTTGAGAATTTTACACCACCACTTTTATAAGCAGTAAACAATGTTATTTAACATTTTCCCAATATCATTATAATGTTATGATATGATCCATTATTGGAATTGTGTTAAAATAACAGTATTGGAAAATGTTAAATAACATTGTTTACTTTCATAGTTCAAAACTATTTTTCTTTTTTTAATTATTGTACTGTGACAGAAATTTGAGAAATATTTCTAAAGGATTGGTATATATAGTCTGGTTATATTCTTTCTTTTAGAGCTCTGAATGGGACCAGTTTCAATCAGATCTCCTAATGACAGTGCGTGTTGCCAATGATTTCAAGACTGAAGCACAGCAGGAGCTTGAGAAGCTTGTCATGGAAAACAAGAACCTGCGTGATAAACTGCGGAGTGTAGAGGCTCAACTTGAAAAAATGAAAGGTAAAACATTCTTGTTTATTTTACTTGAATTTAATGAAATAACTTTATCTACTTTTAATTATATTATTTTCAGTCTGATCATCTTACCTCAATATTAATGTTGATTTGTTCTTGAACATGTTCCAAAACACAATTCTGTTTTATCGTCAGCTTGTCGAGACTGGTTTTATTTATGTTGCATTATGTTGTACAGGGGCACGCCGTAGCGTAGTGGTTAAGGCACTGAGCTACAAGCCGGAGGGTCGAGGGTTCAAGTCCTGTTGGGGTCAGGATTTTTAAACTGACCCACCAAACCCTCTGGCGGCACTATGGCCCTGGGGTCGACTCAGCCTCTAACGGAAATGAGTACCAGATGCTTGTTCTGGGGGTAAAGGCGGCCGTCACGCAGGGCTGACAACCCGGCTGACATAAAGTGCCGATTGTCTAGAAAAAGTGGGAGCCTTAACCTCCTACTACCCCAAGGGGCCTCCGGGTCTGTTGTGGGATCACTTTACTTTTATTATGTTGTACAACCTTGATGTCAGCTCCATCCTGTGGTTGGCCAAAAAACCTCCAAACAAGGTCGTCATGCTCCATTGGTATATCAAAATTCATAACTCTGTTTTTGTTCTTCTGAATATAAATTTTTTCCCAAATAGTCAGCTCTTTTGTATTTTCTAACTGTTTTAATAATTTAGTGTCTGAATCTGAATTTATATTATGTTTTTCAGACCAAACATGAGCAGTAACTGCAGATTTTTCTATTTCCCCATTTTTAATATTTCTTAATGTGTTCTTTGGTTCTAATTTTTAGGTTTCTTTTTGTTTTTCCTATATATATATAAATATATCTCTTTTCAACCACATATATCTTTTCACAGCCCATTCAAATTCAATTTGATATATTTCTGACTTTTTATTTTTATCAGTTTTTACGTTTTTTTTGTTTTTATTAGTTTATATAAATATATTATATAAACTGTTCAAGAACAAATCAACATTAATATTGCGGTAAGATGATCAGACTAAAAATAATATAATTAAAATAACCTCAAAATATTTCACTTCCCTAAAATTAAATATTTATCTACTTTTGTTACAAAAATAAGTCATTCACTTGACTCTTTTGCAATATGCAATATGCCTTTATTGGTATATAAAATGAAAATCATGTTGCTATATAATTTAACTTAAAGACTGTAGGAGTAGTAAGAGGTTAAGACTCCTGCCTTTTTAGACAGTTGGCACAAGATGTCAGCCCTGCACATTTACCCCCAGAACAAGTATCTGGTACTCATTTCCATTATAGGCTGAGTCGACCCCAGGTCCATGGTGCTGTCAGAAGATTTAGGGCAATTTTAAAAATCCTGACCACATCGGAACTTGAACCTCCGATCTTCTGGCTTGTCACATATTGCCTTAAATAATTTTACTTAGCATCATGATATGAAATATAACATTCTGTTTCAATTCTGGTCAAGATCAATGGAATTTTAAGGGTATTAAGTCCTGAAAGGGAAGTAAGGGTGTGGGTCCTGTATCTTTATATGATTTATAGCTCATAAAAGTACACCAAGCATAAAAAAAAAGATGCCTCTGAACAAAATTTGTTAGTTCTTTGATCCCAGATTTGAATTACAAAATTAATAACCTGGAATGTTAAAGAACTTTGATAAGAGAGTTAAAATTTTATATTTGAATATAAAAATATATTAAGGTAGAATATTTTTATCACTCACCTCATAGTGAGAATTCCTAAAATAAGTAATAAAAATATATGTCTAGACTGGGTTCCTTCAGTGAGAAATGTTAAATTTATAATATAAACATTAGAAGTTAAGATTTTATTTAATAATGTCTTTATTGATTTCTCTCAACTATAATTTATTAATTATTACCAAATTAACAATGAAGCTGACATCATGAATCATAAGGAATAAACATTTTTTATAGATATTTAGATTTAATGGGGCTAATTTTATTTATAGATTTATTTTATGCTAAAATGAACAGTATAGATAAAATATTATATACAATCATATGACAGAAGCTTTAATTCACTGCAGGCCTTAGAACAATCCCTTCAGTCCTGTTCAACTTGACCTACTAGTTAATAAAACTTCTCTTTTGTAACTTGTTATATATAAATATAGTAAGTTATGTATATAGGAAATAACACTATGAGGTTTTTTAGTATTGTTTATTTTTTATTTCTTTTTATTCTGTGCCCCAGGTTGTCATTCTGATATTTCTGATGTTTTTTTCCTGGCATTGGCATAATTGTAATCCACTGATGTTGGGATGCCTGAAAGGCAGAGTTATACTACCCCGAAGATATGATGGGTGATGATGATGATAGTGATGCACCAGAAGAGTCCTTAATCCTAAACTTAAAATAAGGCAAATATGAATGATGATGATTATGATGGCCATATGATGTTTGGGTCTTAAAATTTGCTGACATGTCTTGCAGGTGAGGAAAAACTCCGAAAAAATCTCATCCAAGAAACTTAACCTGACAAACTTAAACTTGGGCCCGCTGCGTGATTAGGCAGCATGCTAACTTAGACCACAGCGTGGACACATATAGTAAAATAAAGTTTTACTAAATGATTCGAATAGATTAACACACTGTGATTTTTTTTTTTATTTCTGGTGTGGAATGGAACATTACAAAAAAAAAAATTAAATTATATTAATTTTTACCAGTGTCCTTTATCTTCAAAACCATGCTGATACGTGCTTTTAATTGCTTGTAACGAATCAAATAGATTGGTTTTGTTGTTTTGCTCAGTGATGTGTGTTAATATATTTGGCTCTTTCCAACAGAAAGCTATTCAGGTCTAATTAATTATTTCTTCATTGTTTAAATATATTTCAAACGTAATATTGAAATTAATGTACTCGGACTTACTGTTCACATGCAATAGTTGATTAGTGAAGAAATGTTTTACCTAAACCAAGATTTGAATGCAAGATCTCCAGCTGAAGATGTACGGTTCAAAACCCAGTTTAAGCAAAAAAAAAAAGTTATCTTTAATTGAGGATTAAATTAAAATGCTTCATACGAGGGTGGATCAAATATAAACAGGAATTTGTATCTGGAGGCTCTGATAGCGAACTGCAAAGGTTGTGGTTTGGACGGGAAGTTGGTGGGGGTGTCTGGAGTAGGGATCTTGATGTGTCGCACTCCGAAGAGCGGCCACTTGCTTCAGTACGCCATGAGCGAGCAAGAGGTACACATGTCTGTTGCTCAATGCATTATTATTAAGTTTTTGGCGAAGAAAGGCACTAAACCTTCTGAAATTTTGAGAAGGCTCCATGTGCAGTTCGGGGAAGCAACCCTTTTGAAGACGCAGGTGTATGATTGGCGCAAAAAAATTTTAACGGGCCGGGATTCAGTGGAAAATGAGCCCCACCAAAAACGGCAACGAACAAGCATTACTGCAGACAACATTCGTGCTGTACGGGACCTTATTGAGGAGGATCGACGTGTAACAATTTCTGAAATTGCTTCACACGTTGGAATAAGCTTCGGAAGTGTTCAAGCCATCATCAGGGATGAACTCGAATTCCGAAAATTGTCTACCAGGTGGGTTCCTCGGCTCCTCAGCCAGGACCAAAAAAATTTGCACCAGGAAGTGTCCCAGAGGCATCTGAGTCACTACGAGGAGGAAGGAGATGATTTTCTGAATCGCATTGTGGGACCTCTGATGAAACTTGGGTTAATCATTACACCACAGAGTCAAAATGTTCCAGCATGGAGTGGCGAGAGCAAGGTGCGGCTGGACCAGTTAAGGCCAAAACACGCCTTTCTGCTGGAAAGGTCCTTTTGCTAGTGGATTTCCTTCATGAACGACGAACAGTGAATGCAGAGTACTACTGCTGGCTTTTGGATGAGACAAAAGCAGCATATCACAACAAGCGCCGCCGGAAACCGATCCGAAATGTGATTGTGCTGCATGACAATGCAAGGCCATACACTGCTCGGTTGACACAAGAAAAACTGACGAAAATGCATTGGACACCTCTGGAACATCCTCCTTACAGTCCAGATTTGTCACCCTGTGACTACCATTTGTTTGGGCCACTGAAAGAAGACCTTGGAGGAAGGCGGTTTGGTGACAATGCAATGGTAGAGGACTTCGTGTGCAACTGGCTGACTACACGTCATCTCTCATTCTTCAAGGACGGCATCAAAAAGTTGCCAACTCGATGGTAAAAGTGTGTTTGAAATGCAGGAGACTATGTGGAAAAATGAGGTGGTGGTTTTGTATTTTTTTTGTTAATTCAATGAAATTGTAAACAATAATTCCGGTTTATATTTGATTCGCCCTCATACCTTACCTCATATCCAGTCTTCTAAGTAGACTGCAGTTTCAAAGCCTTGGTGGCTTCATCTTCAGTACTTTCTTGTCGACTGATTGACATAACATTAGTCGACGAGAAAGTAGTGAAGATGAAGCGAGTTCTTCTAATCAACGTAACATCATCAATGAGAAAGTACTAAAGATGAAGCCGCCAAGGCTTTGAAACCATGGTCTACTGAGAAGACTGGATATGAGCTGAGATATGAAGCATTTTAATTTAATCTTAAATTAAACCTGATGGTGATTTTTACCTATAAAAGTTCTCTTTCATTGAATTATCTAATGCATGCAAATAAAGGCTGAGTAAGTTAATTTCAATATTATGTTCGTAATTAGCCGATATGACATGGAACAAATCCAATCATAATGTCCTCTTAATAGAAGTAACCCTGTTATAATGTGAATTGAAGTTAACCAATAAGGATACAAGACGATTTTAATAGAAAAAAATTAGCTCAGATTTGAATTGTGATGCTAATGACCCGAGTTGTTAATGATGATTGTTAAGTAACATGTAAATAAAAAAAAAACATGGTAATAACAAGGGTCTCGGTCTAGGCGAAATTTTTTTTCTTCAAATATAGCTATGATGATCTTGAAGATTTCCGGGCTGTAGGCCGTGGTCTCGAGGCTTGAAGTTCTGTGACGTTTCGCTGTCCTACAGCCTGGAAAACATCTTCAAGATCATCATAGCAACTCCGGCCGTTAAAGCCTAAGTCAATACATGGTAATAACTGTATTTTCATTTCAAGTTTATATACCAGTAATTAATTCATATGCTTGGATTGATATTTAAATGCCATTTCTTCATTGCTCACTCTCACTGAAATGTAAGAATATTTCAAGATACATTTTCTTTTATTTTGCCTACAGTTTCACCTGAAAAAAAAATAAAGGAAAATGTTTGCCTGTTTTATGTTGAAAGATATGTTACACATATGTATCTAAAATAATTGTACAATTGTAGCTGAATATTTAGAATCAAGGAGCTCTGCACCTCTTCAGAGGAAAAGACCTTTTGTCTCAATACGACCAATATTCTCAAAAGGCAGATTTCGCTTGAGGAATAATACTAACAACAATTCACATCAGCTCCCTTCGTATAGTAGTGACTCTAATCTTGAGTTGATGTCACAGACTAAGATGTGCAAAACAAAATCCAAAAGTGACAGTGAAGTTAATTTATCATCTCTGCCACATGTGTTGAATGCAATGAACAGTGAAATGGAATATCAGAAATCACAAGACAAATCAGATGGCATGACAGAAACAAAAGATAATGAGGAATTGTACAACATTCACTGGGACTTTCCTGCTTTAATAAAGCGCTCATGGAGTCATATTGCTAAATTTGCTCTTGATCTGCCATCAAGTGAGGAGGAGAGGCCTGTATCAAGTCCAGCAACTTTATGTAAGTGCACGATGTGGATTTTTACATTTCATGTGTACAGCGTGCTTCATTGTGATTTGTTCTGCCAACATTAAGCTGTTTGTGTTTGTGATATTGTTCATTTAGACATTTATGTTAACTGAAGGATAAACATGTTCATAATCATTTTCATTGCTGGCTATGTTGATGATGATAAGTGAATTCAAAGTGCCAATAATTCTTGATTTTTATTTGGACAGCTGATTTTTACATCTTGCATTTACTTTTGATTTACACAAAGTAGATGAAGATGATGATGCTGATCACAGTGTATTATTACTGGCTCTTCCGTCTAAAAGACAAGTAAATTAAGTAGATCAGTTCTTTCATTGGACATTTAAAATTACAAAATCTGCTGTCAGTATTTATGTTGTCTTCTCCTCCCCCCCCCAAAGTCTTCATTTCTGCCATGGTTTAGCATACAGTTTTAAGTTATATGTTTTCGTAGATTCAAATTTAGCTCTATATTAATTTATGTAGATAGGAAATAACACTATGAGGTTTTTTAATATTCAGTGTTTTTATTATTAATTTCATACATCTCAATGATGGATAAATCATATTTCTTCTTCTTCCTTCCAAGTATTAGGCCAAGGCCTGTTACGATCCTATAGAAAATTTTTCCTTATGGGAAATTCTCGTATAAGACTTGAAAGCATAATAATAGTCCCTTCGATTGGTTGCTGGCCAAAGGAAGGCAAGACCAGTGATGGGGCTGCCATCTTATAGCCTCTGGTCAGGCCTTTCTGGAGAAGAAAAGAAACTAAAGAAAAGAAGAAATGGAAGAAAGGAATGACTCCCTAGCCCCCGGGACCCTTGGTTTTCTAGTCCAAGTGTTCTACCATCTGAGCTACCTGAGCAAGTACCGATCTAAACACAAATTTTTCTCTATATATGTTTAATTCCCGCCCACCAAATGCTTTGAAGCCTTTGCTTCTATCTTTGCAAATGGCGGCTCCTTTATTAAGAAGACATATTTGGGAATTATACATTACATTATAAATGCCAGTATGGCTTTTTTTCAATGTTTTATTATTAATTTCATACATCTCAATGATGGATAAATCATATTTGAAGAGAAAAACAAAGGGTCCCAGGTTCAAGTCCCGGTCTGAGCGTATAATTTTTCTTTTCAAATATTTTTTAATGTTGTTTATTTTTTCTTTCACTCACCTCATACTTCATAACTCCTCTCAGACCCAGGGTTTCGTCACATCATTTGTGACATTCTCAATGCTGTGTCACGTTCACAACTGACGTCCAACGGCCTTCTATCCTGCAGACTGACCTCTGCACCATCTGATGGCTGACCGACGAATTTCGAAATCAATTCCCTCTCCTTATAACCGGGTATTTCAAAATTCATAGTTGTATTTTCATTCTTGCATATGTAAATTTTTTCCCAAATTGTGAGTTCCTTCGGTTTTTCCAATTGTTTAAGTAATTTTGTTTTGGTTTCTATTCTATGTTTTTCTGACCAGGCATGTGCAGCTATTGCAGATTTTTCGGTTTCTCCATTTTTAACATTTCTGAGGTGTTCCTTTACTGATTAAAGAAACCAAAACAAAATTACTTAAACAATTGGAAAAACCGAAGGAACTCACAATTTGGGAAAAAATTTACATATGCAAGAATGAAAATACACTATGAATTTTGAAATACCCGGTTATAAGAAGAGGGGATTGATTTGGAAGTTCGTCGGTCAGCCATCAGATGGCATGGAGGTCAGTCTGCAGGATAGAAGGCCGTTGGACGTCAGTTGAGAATGTCACAAATGATGTGACGAAACCCTGGGTCTGAGAGGAGTTATGAAGTATGAGGTGAGTGAAAGAAAAAATAAACAATATTAGCTCTATATTGTTTTAAAATATATTTTGCATTATAATTTATTATTTCTCATGATGGAATTAGTCATTATTTTGGGGGTTTTATATATGATAGAGTGAACACAATCACCTTGTATTGTTAAAATGGGTGAATGTTTCATCTTAATTAATAATTGAATCATTTTCAGAAGGAGATAATTATTTTTTATAATATTACAATGTAATAAAACATAACATGTTGGTTCCGGTGAATTGATGTTCAAAAATATCGAATCAAATTTGGTATAAGAGAAAATTTCGACATATCAAATTTTATTTTCAAAATTGATTTGAAGTAACACTGAGATTAATTTAAGAAATTGATTTGGTAATGTCACCTATATTTTAGTCTCTCACTAAGATGGTTTGAGGACATTTTCCCTATTTTCAGCCAGAAACCTACACTCTTTAGATTATTATTATTATTTAAATTTGAGAAATCCTGTGACTTTCATAATTGCAAGATTATGTTTATTGATATATTTGTTTTGTAATACCTTACTTTAAAATCTGTGAATTAAAAGGTATAAGCTTTATATCTTCTTGTATCTTGTAAGCCCATGTTTCCCTTAACAGAGATTTAGGTGCTCTCCCCCATATTTGAACCATACTAATTTAGTTACACTTGTTTTCGTGTAGATGTCATTTGAGTGGTCCGTGGTCAGCATTCTGCCTCATACTGACATCTAGGAAACCAAGTTAGTACTAGGACGGGAAAATTTGGTAAATTTTGCTTAGAGGCCCTTTCATTCAGGCTTGAGGATCTTTTACAACCCTGAAAATCTTCAGACTCGGGACCCACGGCTTAAAGTCCCTCCCGGAGGACTTGCTCCTTGGATTTTTCCATCCTAAAAAAACCCATCGACCCTGGCTGGGTTTGAACCCGCGACCCTCGGGACCAGAGGCAAGGAGCATAACCACTAGTCCACCGCGGCTGAATATAAGCTCAATATAAACTGGAAAAAAACAGACAGGAGGGAAAACATGATGTATAAATAAACTGAATGGAAATCAAATCACATTTTTCTCTGTACTATTTCTTCCAATTTTTTGTGACAGATTGAATATTGGAATTATTTACTTAGGTCCTAAAATAAATTTTCATATCTTGAGAGACCTTTGTCCCATTCTCAACTATATTCTGATTACTTGAGTCAAGCCATCAATATTAACTAACTTCTCTTCCTTTAGTGATGGGTAAATGAACATCAAGAATTGCAAAACACATTTTTTTATTTATTTTGTTTCTTTGCAAAAAAATCTCCATTCCAAAGAATAAGAATTAAATTATAACTTTTAAAATTCTTGGTAAGCACAATTTGATATTCAATTTGTAGTTAAATATGGGTAATAAATGATGAGGTTCTTAATTTGTAAATTAATGAGTCTTTTTTTACATCTTACCTCATATTTCATGTTTCTTTAAACATGGGAACTAGTTTTCAAGAGTCATAATGTCGGTTGAAAATTAGAGAGATGGTTCTCTTAAAAACTAGTTCCCGTGTTTAAAGAAACATGAAATATGAGGTAAGATGTAAAAATGACACATTAATTTTGACATTCAAGTTTATTTAAACAATCAAAATCCAACAGAGAATGTGGACAAGATCTTTGAAACATTTCCAGAGAGTACATTTATTTTATGATAAAAGATGTTTATTTATATTTAATTTAGTAATAATTTTGGGCATTATTTATACCTCAATAGCATATGGAGCTGCAACCTGGCATTACTGAAATCACGTTTATCTTGTCAGTGTCTCACTTTCACAACATTGAGGTAATCAAGCCACAGTTTTGCTCTGTTGATCTTGAGTTATTGACTGAATGTTAAGGTTATACTATGTACAACTTCACTAGCCTTTCTGGAAACTTGCCATTATTATTTGATTAACTTATGCTTAATATTTCTAAATTTTATGTAAATTATTATCAATATTGTAATGTAAAACGTAAAAACCATAAGCACATGTACATCCTATCCTGAAAGTAAACACACCCTCTCCTATGATGATCTTGTAGAAGATTTCCGGGCTGTTGGCTGTGGTCTTGAGGCTACGGGGAGGAAATCAACAGATACATTCGATAAAGGGCAGATAGTCGACAAAATTGTCAGTCTCAAGACAACCCTTGAGGATGCCGGATGCAGTCTCTGGTGAAACGTCGGGGAACTACAAGCCTCAAGACCATGGCCAACAGCCTGGAAATCTTATACAAGATCATCATAGTAACTCCGGCCGTGAAAGCCTAAGTCAATATATTAGTACGGGGAGGAAATCAACAGATACATTCGATAAATGTATAAATAGGGCAGGTAGTTGACAAAATTGCCAGTTTCAAGACAACCCTTGAGGATGCCGAACGCAGTCTCTGGCGAAACGTCGGGGAACTACAAGCCTCAAGACCATGGCCAACAGCCCGGAAATCTTATACAAGATCATCATAGTAACTCCGGCCATGAAAGCCTAAATCAATATATTAGTACGGGGAGGAAATCAACAGATACATTCGATAAATGTATAAATAGGGCAGGTAGTTGACAAAATTGCCAGTTTCAAGACAATCCTTGAGGATGCCGGACGCAGTCTCCGGCCGTGAAAAAGCCTAAGTCAATATACACCCTTCTCCCCTTTAACACTATAGATCTATCAGCATCTTACTTAACTTTTCAAAAAACGTTTAAACAGATAATAAATAAACATCTTACTATCTCAATGACCATGAACTTCTTGGCACTCTTAACAATCAGGATTACAGCACAAGATCCGCCTAATATTACTGAGGACATTTGTGAGGCTGTGGGTCATAGTAAATTGACTGTCTAGTCGACTTTTCCAGAGCTTTTGGCGTGGTTAATACAAACTCTTACTGTCAAAATTTAAGTTGCTGAACTATTCAGAAAATTTAATTCAGCAGTTTGGAAAACATGAACTCAGGATAGGGATATATGGAGAGCTTATGTCTGCATGATCATGAACCTATGGGTTCAGTAGTGCCAGTGAGTTAGTTTAGTTAGTGATTCCACTCCTCCCTCATTAGCTGCCAATGGTACTTTGTTGTATGTGTAATTATTTTTCTTCACGGAGGTCATTAGATTGCAGAGTTCCATAAGGAACACTATTGGGTTAATTTTCTTTTCTTTATACATTGACATCTCTGCCTGTATCAAACATTGCAAATATCACAACTACACTCATGACTTGCAAGTATATATATATATATATATATATATATATATATATATATATATATATATTCTTCTTCCTTTATGCATGTGAAAGCTGGCAGCTTGTTGCATGTTCATTCACTACTGGACCGGGGTTACAGTGACGTCCTACCAACGTAGTTGTGGTCTTCCTAAAGGCTTTTCTTGCTGAGGGTGTCCAGTCACGTACTTTCTTCACTAGTCTACTGTTCTCCATTCTATCTATGTGCCTCGTTCCAGTTTAGTCTTCTATCATTTATCCATAGGTTTATAGATTCAATTTCACATTCTTCTCTAATAACAGAGTTGCAAATTTTCTCTCTCAGCGATTTTATATATATATGTATATATATACAGCGTGTCCACAAATATAGTATCATACTTTAAACTACTACTATGTCACTTTAGATAATCATATCTAAATGAAATTGGTGACAATCAAAAGAGAAACTCAAAAAGTTTTGTGCATGTTAACAATGTCAACAATGGAGAATGGACAACAATACAGAAACTAAACTAAAAGGAAAAGGCATTCTCTACAATGAATATACACCAGTAAATCAATGGATTCGTGATCATCAGGTATTGTTTTGTTCCGAATGGAGAGAAGCAATTAAAATGCAAGCCAATGTATCGGTGGTGCATTCTTTGCCGGGCAGGTCTAGGGACGATATCCTCCGTAGATGTTGTTGCAGAGAGCACGAAACCCTTGCACATGTCCTTGGGGCTTGTCCGTTTGGAGAATCACTGAGAAACATTTGGCACCGCACTATTCGAAATATGATGGCAGAAGCCTTGCAAGATTATGGATACACAGTTTATGAGGAAGTTCATGGGTGTCCACTAATGGGAGTAATAGACGAATACATATTATTGCATTTAGACCATCTTCTAAAATTGGTATGATATTAGATCCCACAATTCGTTTTGAGACTCTAGTGGCCAACCTGAGGAAGTTGACTGTGAAAGGAAAGCCATATATGAGCCAACAATTGACTATTACAAAGATAAATACCAATTAGATAGTATAACTGTCACAGGATTGATGATGGGGCAAGAGGTACTATACCAGCATTCTTAGCTAAATTTTGGAATTCCTTAGATTTGGACAGGGTGTATCTTTCTAAAATTGCCATCGCTGCCATTAGAGGACCAATTTCAATTTTAAGAAACCATCTTTACAAAATGTCTACTTTATAGTATGTATACTTCAATTACAATTTGAAATTTTTTAATGTATTTACAAAATGTATTTCATCAATTTTGAAAATTAATTGTCTGTATCACTTTGTCCTTGAGGCAATCCTCTAATGGTGAAAGATGTATATAATAATCATGTTTTTTGTGGTCGATATGGGTTCATTGTTGGATATTTAGCAGACATGTTAAATGTGAATGTTTGCTGTGCTTTTGAAATTGTGTTATTAAAGAAGTTATGAAATAAGTTTTAACCCATTCAACTCGTATGATGTGACGTTCACATGCGCTCCATTGAGGCCCAGTCTTCGAATGACATGACATTCACGTCAAGCGCACGAGCTCATATATTTTGCAATAACTTCCAAACTACCCACAGATGTCTAATGTGTTAGCTTTTCTAGGTTCCTGAGAGAAAGCATGTTGGACGACCTGCTTTTTTTTTTTTTTTTTTTGTAAGAATTTGTGAAATTAGAAACTGTCTGTTTGTTGGAAATATATAGAAGAAATTTGTAGTGCTAAGTCTTTGAAATGGCGTCTAAGAGGGTATGTCGTGATGATCGTGACGAGATTCTAAGTTTATTAGAGAGTTTTGTCCTCGAAACATCAGACAGAACACTGACAGGAAAACTGAGGAGGGTAAAAGGGCAAAGACCTAGGGAAGAAATAAAAAACCAAGACTCTGCCTGAAGTACCAGGATGCAAGGCGTTGACTTGCAAGACCAGATCCCTATAATGCGTTGCACTGTAAAAGGATACAGAAAATTATTTTTCTATTTGCTGGACATATGTATTTAACTCTTTTGTGGTCTACAATAATTTCATAGATAGCAAGACAGTAAATTCAACCTTCAGAATAGCTGTCGCCAAGCAGTTATTGGAGACAATTCAGCTGCCATCTTACAATGTAAGAGGCCCCCCATCATAAAGTACAACCCCTGTCAGGTTACAGGCAAGGAACTGGGCTCACTTTCCATTGTATGTCCCCAGCATAGACAATAAAAAGAAACCCTACAAACTTGTGTTCAAAATAGAACAAAAGAAGTGAAACAACATTTCAGTACAAAAAGTGTGAAGTTCCACTTTATGTCCCTGGAATGTTCCGAGATTTACCACACCAAAATATTGCTTTAGGCAAGTACCAATTATTCAGAAGCCTTCATTAAAATTTCTAAAGAAAAATATTTATTAAATTCCATTCTATGAGCATTTTTGTGTTTGCATGTAAAGAGCATGACACCTCCTGTCTTGTGTGGCCATTTAAATCTGAGTGGAGGGGAAAGTTAGCAGGCATTTAAATAAGAATCCATTGGGTTAAGGAGTTACGGCAAACCCTCAAGAACATAGTTGGTCTGTTGTGGAATATCACACCAAACAGAATCTGGTGCTGGTCCAGCATGCTTTTAAGTAAAGGTTTCAACATCAGGCTCCTACACCCAAGTCAATTTTGAAGTGGTACTGTGATTTTGTGGATCATGGCTGCATATGTATTCAAAGAAAAGGCCATTCAGGGAGACCATCTGTCGATGCAGGAATTGTGGATCAAGTGCGGGAGGCATTTGGTGCGTAGTCCCAAGAAGTCTGTCCATAGAGCTAGTCAACAGTTAAACATCCCTAAATCCACCGTATCTAAGATCCTACGTACAAGACTGTAGTTCCAACCTTACAAACTCCAGTTAGTGCATAAGTTGAAATCTGATGATCATGCAAAGTGATTAGATTTCTCTGAGCATTTCATGGCACTAATGGAGGAAAATGAAGAAATATCAGAAAAAATAATTTTCAGTGATGAGGCAACTTTCCATGTTAGTGGAAAAGTGAACAGGCCTAATGTTAGGATTTGGGGGAGTGAGTAAATCCAAACACCATCGTGGAAGTTGAAAGAGACTCTCCTAAAGTGAATGTCTTTTGTGCCGTATCGATACATAAAGTCTATGGCCCATTTTTCTTTCTAGAGGCCACTGTCAAAGGTTGCAAATATCTTGATATGCTCACTGAATGGTTATTTCCACAATTAGAAGAAGAAGAAGGCAATGAATATCTTTTCCAGCAAGATGGAGCATCTCCTTATTGGCATGTGCATGTTCGGGAGCATCTGAATGACCGGCTTCCAGGAAGATGGATTGGATGTGCCGGAGATGATGATGATAATGTTTTTCTACAAGTGGCCACCGAGGTCACCTGACTTGATAGTCTGTGACTCCTTTTTATAGGGTTAAATAAAAAGATCATGCCTATGTACCCCCATTGCCTCAAAACCTGCAAGAAATCCAGCTTTGTATCATTGCTGCCATCCATCTATTTCTTCACATATGTTGGAGGGTGTGTGGCATGAAAGGGAATATCACTTCAATGTCTACAGCGTCACTCGTGGGGGCCACATTCAATGTCTGAGGCATAGCAAAAACTTTTTGAGTTTCTCTTTTGATTGTCACCAATTTTATTTAGATACGATTATCCAAAGCGACGTAGTAGTAGTAGTAGTAGTTTAAAGTATGATACTATATTTGTGGACACGGTGTATAAAACAAATCAACATTAATATTGAGGTAAGATGATCAGACTAAAAATAATATAATTAAAATAACCTCAAAATATCACTTCCTAATATTAAATATTAATTACCAATGTTTCCCTAGACAATATAATATATAATCATGTTCTAGATATATTTGTATTATTATTTTATATTTTGCACTTTCATTGCCAAGACAATAATTTAATCAAGTTTTACGTTGTTGTTATTATTTTTATTATTATTATTATTATTTTGTGTTTTCCTTCCTGTCATCTGTATATTGTTTATATCTGTTATGTGTTGTTAATTTAACTGTAGATCATTCATAATTGTATGTATAATTTAACTCTGGTGAAGTGTTAGAGAAGAATAAAGAAGAAGAGTAAAATAAACCATTATCATTACATATAAATGTCATCATCATCCATAAAAATTTTAAGCCAATTGGCCCGTTATGATCTCATAAAGGAGGAATTTTCCTTCCTGGGTTTTTGGGACATACAGAGATCTCTTTCCATGGAGCCAGCAGCAAAGCATTGTTTATAGGATTCTAGAGGATTTGCCGTAAGTGGATCATCAAGTTGTTTTGATAATTCTGTATAAAATGGAGCACTGTTTCCAAACCAAGATCTTTCATGGTTTTCTCGTTATGTATGGTCCCATTTTGTATATCCTGCAGTTTGTTTCATAAATCTCATTTCATTAGCTGTTATTGTGCTTTTCTCCATTCGTCTCGGTGTACATGCCTCGTTGCCATAACACAGAACAGCTCTTCCCAAGATCCTAAATAGGAGTATTCTTGTGCATATCCGTACAAGGAATGTTTCGTTACTTTGTTAATAATTGTTCCATAGTTTTTGTATTTTTACAATTCTTCCTAAAATTTTGTTTAACTGCAATTAAAGTAGTTTTATAAATATTGTATATATATTTTGAACTATTACTGGAAATATCACTATGAAATATAATTTAAAATACGTCACCTCATATCCCGGCTTCTGTTCTATTATATGTTTATATATATATATGTATATATATATACTGTAGTGTAGTGGTTAAGGCACTGCGCTTCAAGCCGGAAGGTTGAGGGTTCGAGTCCTGGTGGGGTCAGGATTTTTAAACTGGCCCAAACCTTCTGGCGGCACTATGGCCTTGGGGTCGACTCAGCCTCTAATGGAAATGAGTACCAGACACTTGTTCTGGGGGTAAAGGCAGCCGTCACACAGGGCTGACATCCAGCGCCGATTGTCCAGAAAAAGTGGGAACCTTAACCTCCTACTACCCCAAGGGCCTCCCGAGGCCTGTAGTGGGATTACTTTACTATTTATATATATATTATTTATAGTCTAGGGTGTCCTGTGACAAAATTTCTAATTGATTTCTGTGTATAAATGTGTGTGTCAAAACTACATTGTTCAAGAAATGCTAATAATTTTTAAATGTCAGAGATATTTTGTGACATTAATATTTTCCATTAATTAAAACTACAGTACATTTGATATATTTGCCACTCCCAATGAAACAATTTGTCATCAGCATTGAATTGAACCTAGCAATTAGAAAATTACTAAATCAGTATTACCAGGAAATCCAGTAATGGTGGAAGAATTTAAATTTTGTTCTTTAGGGATTAAAATTAGGCTAATTGGACTATTTAAGAAATAAAATGATTCGTGATTATCTCTCCTAATAGAGAGGTGAGATAATCACAACTCATTTTATTTATTAATTTGAAAGCCTCATAATGGTATTTCCCATAATAAATTTTATGAAATAATTGGACCATAATCAGCCATGAACCTACGGGTTCGATAGTGCCAGTGAGTTAGAGTTAGAATTGGACCATAATAAGTTTATTTACAAACTAACAAAGTTGCTGTTTTTTTCAATGTTCATATTATTCGTTTTTAAATATCTTAATGGCCCTCAGGGGTCCTCATCTAGGGGATATGTGGATGGCGACCACAAGGTGCCCAAGCTGTGCAAAACATTTCTTCCACTTACTTGTGTTTTGCACTCTTTTAACTTTACTATCTAACCTCTCTTGGTTAACTCTTGTTTTTTCGACCCCGACGCTATTAGGGCATCCGAGGGCTAGGGAGTCCTTCCTTTCTTCCATTTCTTCTTTCCTTTATTTTCTTTTCTTCTCCAGAAAGCCTGACCAGAGGCTATAAGATGGCAGCCCCATCACTGGTCTTGCCTTCCTTTGGCCAGCAACCAATCGAAGGGACTATTATTATGCTTTCAAGTCTTATATGAGAATTTCCCATAAGGGAAAATTTTCTATAGGATCGTAACAGGCCTTGGCCTAATACTTGAAAGGAAGAAGAAGAAGAAGAAATATCTTAATGATGGACAAATTATATTTGAAAATAAAGATATATGCCTAGACTGGGGTTTGAACCAAGGACCTTTGACTCTCTATGTCAATGCTCTATCCAAGTGAGCTACCTAGGCTCGTAGCATTTGGGGTTAGGAAATTAACTATGATAAGAGAAAAATGCGTGTTTAGATTGGAGGCCTATGTAGCTCACTTGGATAGAGCATTGACACAGAGAGTCAAAGGTCCTGGGTTCAAACCCCAGTCTAGCCATATATTTTTCTTTTCAGATATAAAGTTGCTGTTGCTTACATAAACAAGCACAGTAGCATGAGTATACTTTTCTTTCTGTTTTGCATATAATAACTAATCAGGAAAAAATCTTTTAAATCTAAGTTTTTTTTTGTTTTTTTTTTTTTTAATGTTTCACTCTTTAGTTTCAAAAGCAAAGAATTATGATGTGAACAAGCATTCTTGCTTTGTTTCTTAATTTATAATGGAAATATTTTGATATTCCAGCTACACAGAAACATTCTGTACCTGTGAGTCCGGCAGTCCCAGTTGTGCCAACAGAAACAACCACATTACTAGACATGGCAGCAGTGCGACGGCAGCATAAAGTAGGAGTGTCTCGTCAAGATAGCAGACTGTCTGTAAAATCACTGATTGAGAGCATAGAGAATGCTACAAAACAAGCAAAGGCAGGGCCTGGTAGTCGCAGCAGTTCTACATCAAGTCTGAGCAGTATTGCTAGTGGAGCACCTCCCACTCCAACGTCGCCTCGTCGACGTCTTGCCTCCGAAACTCCACTGCGAGATCAACAACAAACAACTAATACTGCTGCTAACAAAATTCAGCCACTGCGTAAGAATACTTTATCAGGTTGGTATTCTAGTTAATGCTAATGTTGTGTTGTAATATGTTGTGAATATTTTAGTTACATAAACTTTGTTTGTGCACTTATTTTGTAAGAAGTATTTGTTCTTGAAGCCAGTATCTCATATCAGTATTTAATAATTGATGTTCTTGTACAAGTGCAGGAATTTAAATGCTATTATGCTTATATCAATACTTACTTATCTTAAGTTATGTAGATAGGAAATACACTATGAGCTTTTTTAATATTGTTTATTTTTTCCTTCACTCACGTCATACTTCATAATTCCTCGCAGACCCGGGTTTCGTCACATCATTTGTGACATTCTCAATGCTGTGTCACGTTCACAACTGATGTCCAACGGCCTTCTATCCTGTAGACTGACCTCCGCGCCATCTGATGGCTGACCGACGAACTTCCAAATCCACCCCCTCTCCGAAGGAACTCACAATTTGGGAAAAAATGTACATATGCAAGAATGAAACAACTATGAATTTTAAAATACCCGGTTATAAGGGGAGGGGATTGATTTGGAAGTTCATCGGTCAGCCATCAGATGGCACGGGGGTCAGTCTGCATGATAGAAGGCCATTGGATGTCAGTTGTAAACGTGACACAGCATTGAGAATGTCACAAATGATGTGACAAAACCCGGGTCTGCGAGGAGTTATGAAGTATGAGATGAGTGAAAGAAAAAAAAATAAACAATACTTACTTATCTTCTTTGACTTTTTAGGAATTAGCAATATGAGGTACTAATTAAAACATTTTGTCTGTTGATTTTTACCTCTTATAGTTGTTTTGTCAAACATATGTTTCAAGGCTTCTTAGTCCCATCGTCAGCGATATTACAGATTTGAAACATATGTTCGACAAAAATATAGACAAGAGGTAAGAATGAACAGACAAAATGTTTTAATTATTAAACAAACCTCTTAATGTCACTTCCTGTTGTATTTTAAAATATGAGGTACTATTTATTAAAATAAAATTTTATCACCTCATCTCATATTCTTCTTCTTACACTGGTTTTGAGATCTTATTTGCTTCCATCTTCAGTATTTTCATGACCATTGTTATGTCGTCTTGAAGAGCCCCTACTGCTTCCTCTGTTACTAGACTGAAGAACCTCGAAATCAAATCATTCATCAGATGAAATGCGGGGAATGTGATAAAGTCTACAGAGGGAGAACAAAGAGAAATTTAAAAACCAGAGTGAAAAAACATCTCTGGAATGTCAAGAATGGGAAGTAGAAAAATCTGCAGTAGCAGCCCATACATGGTCAGGAGAAAAAATATCAAATCGAAAGAAAGGCTACTTTAATAAAACAAATAGAAAACCTAAGGAGCTCTGGTTGGAACCAAATAAGGTCCCAAAACCGGTCTAAGAAGCGGAAGAATATGAGGTGAGATGATAAAATTTTATTTTAATAATTTAATGTACTTATCTGTTGTGAAAAATAAGATATCTGTGCCACACCATAATTATATTCAATTTCAGCCACATATTATTTTCCTTGCTGCATCTGCAATGAATTCCAAGCCAGCAGCTGTATACTATGCAGTTTAAAAGCATTGATCTCAACAGACTTATTTCCTAGTGGGTGACTTTAAGACAAATGATGGTGTTTTTATTTTAGATTTTGAAGAAAACAATTGTCTTATATTGATATAAATTTGTCATTTCTAATTAATTAACTATTTATACACTATCCTTTGAAAGGCATTTTAGGAATTCACTGTATTAACATACTTTTCTGTGTATATCACAACCACAGATATTTATGCTCCTTATGCTGATATCTTGATGCTAGCTTGAAGAGTTGTGCATGACTGTGTAGTATTTGTGCATGAGTCTGTATCATTGTGTATTTTTGCATGGTAGAGAAGCCATCGAGTCAGGATGAGGAAGTGTCAGCGCCCAATCCTGTATCTATCCTCGCCAACAAGACTATGGACTTTGTGCGCAGAAACAGCTATGGAGACTTGAGTATGTACATTTCTGAGTACTCTTATTACTAAGGCCTTATTTTTTATTTGTTAAATGTGTGGAAAAACATTTGTTTTTAAGTAGATTTTGGCATATGTACTAAAACAGGCATGGGGAACTGCCGAATGAGGGGTAGTATGACATCTTCCTCATTCCACCTTTCATCGAACTCAAGACTGTTATTGTGATCTCGGTATACCATGCAGTATCAGTGGCGACGCAACCTTACAACCTGAAATATATGCACTAACCCTTCCATTCGTACATACTTTACGTATATCTGTGCAAACGTTTGAAGGGCACATAGTAGACCGCTGACACTAATTTATCTATGTCAGGCTGATAGTACTTGTAAAGAGACGTAATATTGAGACAAGGGTGCCATCGTTTAATCTGGACTGTGTTTTAGATTTGATATGATTTCTCAGCAATCAATTTTGAAATCCGGTAACTAGCACATACTGAATTCTCTGAAAGTGGTTGTCTGCTATCGTTTTAGAGTGTTTGCTGCTTTAGGTTATTTAAAAAATCCCATCCTGTCATCCCCTGTGTAAACAAAACATATGTCTATTATATTTAATATATGAATTTGAACTCCATGCATGTTACCGAATGTATTTTAAAAGTATATATCATTAATATGTCCCTGTGAAAATATAGTTATATATTTCTAATCGTGCCTGTGCCTGTCCGTATTGATTTGCATGTGAATATCTGAAATGTCGTGGGATATTATAGTGTTTCACATGAGGGTACTGCGTAGAACACAATAAACAAACAATTTTTCGTGCCATTTTGAATGCAAAAATAATAATTTACCCAGTCCATATTAAAATTATATCGGTGTTTAGAATTTTCCCGGCTCACGCTGGTTTGAACGCCACTGACTCTCACTGTGTACTGTACCTGCGTCTCCAGTGCAGGTACAAATGAGTGGAATGGGCATCGGCCGGGAAGTTTGTTATGAGCTCTCGGAGCCCAAGCTCCCCATGCCTGTACTAAAAACTTTCTTTATATCTCAAATAAAATCACATCGGGGTATCTGTGTGAAGTAAAGATGCACATAGGAAGGAAGGGTTGGGTGGAACAATGGACAGTAATATAAGTGCTTAAAATGCAGCACACAAACACCAATATACAATACAATTCACCTTCTCCTCACAATGCTCAAGTTAACTGTTCAAGTTACATTGTATGTTTATTAGTATTTTTTAATTATTGCTGTCAAACTTCAATGGAACTCCGCTAAAGACAGTTGTATGAATGCATATTCTATTCTAGCTGTAAGCATATTACATATAAAATATCAATAATAATAATAGTAGTAATAATAAATTAATAATTAAATAAAATAACGATGATAATAGCTGTGACATTCTCCTGATCGAAGAACAGTCCCTGGCTTACAGTTAGATTACAAATATTCCCCTTCCTCCCCTGCCACACAATCATTGGACCAACAAAAATTGCACAGAATTTAGATTTAATTGGCTTACTTCACAGATACCTGAAATGAATTGAAGAGTGGTGTGTACTTAATTAATTCTCTTAATTTAATAAGTGATGTGTGCACTTTTCAGAGACTTGATACAGTCATTAAATAACACAAAACTGGTTTTTCTATATAACAGTCCAGTTTTTTCATAAAGTTCTTATAAAATTCTGATAGACAGTGATTCATCTTATTATATTTAATACTGTTAAATACATCAAAATATTGGAGGACGACTGACTTACTAGGTACTAATTTTATAATTAATATCTATTACATAACCTTAACGGTACTTTAATATGAATTTCAAAAGTGTTGATCAAAATATTGACATTATAGGCTAATGCGAAGAGTCATATGCACTATCTTGTGGCAAAGATATAAAGAATATAATTACTAGGCACAGATTTTTATTGTGTAAAAAATAAGAAAATATGAATGCATTTATGACCTAAAAGAGGGGCACACTGTAGTGTAGTGATTAAGGCAATGTGCTACAACACAGAAGGTTGAGGGTTCGAGTCCTGGTGGGTGAAGATTTTTAAACTGCCCTAAAACCTTCTAGCGACACCATTGTCCTGGGATCAATCTCACCTTTAATGGAAATGAGTACCAGACACTTGTTCTGGGGGTAAAGGTAGCCATTAGGCAGGACTAACATCAAGTGCCAATTGTCTAGAAAAAGTGGGAGCCTTAACCTCCTACTACACCAAGGGCCTCCTGATGCCTGTAGTGAGATCATTTTATCTTTATGATCAAAAAAGTGTTTAAATCTGACCCAAAAAGACAACAAATATGACCTTATAATTTAATTAATCTATTGAACATTTTTATAAGACACTAATAAAGCCTGTACTAACATATGGAAGTGAGACGGGTTTTGACTGAAAATACCATTGCTTGGCTCGGAATTTTGAAAGAAGAATTCTGAGAAGAATATATGGCTCCATTCAGGAAAGAGGAGAATGGCAAATATGATATAATGAATTATATAATTTGTATAAATCACCAGACATTGTTACAGACATTAAAATAGCTAGATTGAGATGGACAGGACATAGCCAGAGAATGGATAATAATGAAATGGTTAAAAAATAATGATGGACCATCCAGATGGAAGAAGAAATGTTGGAAGACCTAAAGCTAGGTGGATGGATGGAGTTTTGGAAGATATCCAAAGACTTAAAATTCGAAATTGGTGAACATTCGCCTGGAATAGAGAGGTCTGGAGGAGAGTACTTAGGGAGGCTATGACTTACCCCAGGTTATAATGCCAAATATGATGATGATGATTGAACATTTTATATTAATTATTCATTTGTATACATTATATAACTTTTCTTGAGGTAAGAAATTATTATATTTGAAGAGAAAAATTATTCGCTGAGACTAGGGTTTGAACCCATGACCTTTTGCACTTTAGGCGAATGTTCTACCAAGTGAGCTATCTGAGAAACTCCAATCTAAATGCAAATTTTTCTCTTATGTATGAGTTAATTCCCACACATCAGATGCTATGAAGCCTTTGCTTCTATCTTGGAAATGGTGGCTCCTTTATTAAGAAGATATTTAATTTGGAATTTTACATTACATTATAAAGCCAGTACAGCTTCTTTCGATGTTTTTATTATTCATTTCATACATCTCAATGATGGATAAATTAATAAAGACATCGAAAGAAGCCGTACTGGGCTTTATAATGTAGTGTAAAATTCCCAATTAAATGTCTTCTTAACCCATTGGAGACACGTTTAAAGCGCCTAGCATGTTCACTGGGAACCCATTTAAATCTCCTCACCGCTACTCCGGCTGCGCTGGACTTTAAATCAGAATACAAAATACACATAATGTGTTCTATCACTTATGTTTTCAGATATTTTGTTTACCCCTGAATTTCGTTTAGTATCTTGGACTTTACCGAATAGCAAAGCAATGTGCCTATACCTGCTACCCTCTGTTGTGCAGTGTAAACCGTTATGCTTTGTTATTTTCAAGGCGGTGAAAGGTGACAAACATTTTCAAAAAACCATCTTTTTGTAACAGTTCTCGGACATTGCCTTGAAAGTAAACAACAAATCATATGTTCAAACATAGACCGAACAAAATAACTAACGCAATATGAATACTGTACATAATAAAAATAAATATATGAAATATAACCGATGTTTTTATTATTAATGTCATACCTCTCAATGATGGATAAATCATATTTAAAAAGAGAAAATTATACGCTCAGCACCGGGACTTGAACCCGGGACCCTTGGTTTTCTAGTCCGAGTTCTAACTAACCATTTGAGTCTAAAACCTGAGCAAGTACCGATCTAAACGCAAAATCTTTCTATATATACGTTGAAATTCCCATTTCCCGCCCCAAATGCTTTGAAGCCTTTGCTTCTATCTTTGCAAATGGCGGCTCCTATATTAAGAAGACATATTTGGGAATTATACATTACATTATAAATGCCAGTACGGCTATTTTCGATGTTTTTATTATTAATTTCATACATCTCAATGATGGATAAATCATATTTAAAGAGAAAAATTATACGCTCAGACTGGGACTTGAACCCGGGACCCTTGGTTTTCTAGTCCAAGTGCTCTACCATTTGAGCTACCTGAGCAAGTACCGATCTAAACGCAAATCTTTCTCTATATACGTTGAAATTCCCGCCCCAAATGCTTTGAAGCCTTTGCTTCTATCTTTGCAAATGGCTTCAAAGCATTTGGGGCGGGAATTTCAACGTATATAGGGAAAGATTTGCGTTTAGATCGGTACTTGCTCAGGTAGCTCAAATGGTAGAGCACTTGGACTAGAAAACCAAGGGTCCCGGGTTCAAGTCCCGGTCTGAGCGTATAATTTTTCTCTTTAAATATGATTTATCCATCATTGAGATGTATGAAATTAATAATAAAAACATCGAAAATAGCCGTACTGGCATTTATAATGTAATGTATAATTCCCAAATATGTCTTCTTAATATAGGAGCCGCCATTTGCAAAGATAGAAGCAAAGGCTTCAAAGCATTTGGGGCGGGAATTTCAACGTATATAGAGAAAGATTTGCGTTTAGATCGGTACTTGCTCAGGTAGCTCAAATGGTAGAGCACTTGGACTAGAAAACCAAGGGTCCCGGGTTCAAGTCCCCCCGGTCTGAGCGTATAATTTTTCTCTTTAAATATGATTTATCCATCATTGAGATGTATGAAATTAATAATAAAAACATCGAAAATAGCCGTACTGGCATTTATAATGTAATGTATAATTCCCAAATATGTCTTCTTAATATAGGAGAGCCGCCATTTGCAAAGATAGAAGCAAAGGCTTCAAAGCATTTGGGGCGGGAATTTCAACGTATATAGAGAAAGATTTGCGTTTAGATCGGTACTTGCTCAGGTAGCTCAAATGGTAGAGCACTTGGACTAGAAAACCAAGGGTCCCGGGTTCAAGTCCCGGTCTGAGCGTATAATTTTTCTCTTTAAATATGATATGAAATATAAATAAGCATAGACCTATACATTATAAAATCAGGAAAAGTTCTTCGTATATTCTTTAATTATCTTAGTTATATATCGACCTGTAAATTATAAAATACTATAGATAAAAACTGGACGAAACTGACCTAATATTTCTACCATCAGTAGCATGCACGGTTACGTTGTCACTGTATATTATTTCATCGTTCGAATCTTCGTTCCATGATGATATTCACTACAATCACTGTCACATAACATTTCATCCACTATTTCACTTAGTTTCTCAATAGCAATACGATCTGTCCTATTTACGGACATATTGCAAAAAAAAAAATTACAGCTATGAATTTTAACAAATAAACACTGAATTTATATTCACTTATATTTTACCGTAATGAATGCCTACAGCTATAGTCTACTATTCTATAAATAATAACTAAAATAAACTATACAATACACTAGGCCTATACATATTTACTTTACATAAACAAACAACAAATTTTACTGACGGTGAATCGAAAATTTAAACCACTAAAAAAACCTAACTTCTTACAGTGGGGGTTATAACACAACAACGAGTGTAGGTCATGGAGGAGCTCTTTGGACTTTCTACCTGCTCACGAGGGAGACTCGTTAAAAGTCTCCAATGGGTTAATAAAGAAGCCACCATTTGCAACATAGAAGCAAAGGCTTCATAGCATTTGGTGTGTGGGAATTAACAGTCTATATAAGAGAAAAATTTGTGTTTAGATTGGGAGTTTCTCAGGTAGCTCACTTGGTAGAGCTTTTGCCTAGAGTGCGAAATGTCCTGGGTTTAAACCCCAGTCCTAGTGTATAATTTTTCTCTTCAAATATAATTTATCCATCATTGAGATCCATCCATAGTAATTCTGCCGGTCCTTTACTGCAATCATAGCATTTTCATGCTATGCTTGCAGCTTTACTAGGAAATTGTAGGTATGGTAGCATCCTGTTGCTTTCCACACCTGTGAAGGATGATGATGGTGATGATAAGGATGATGATGGCCATATGATTTTGGGGATTGTTTGGGCCTTAAAGTTTTCCTGACATTTGTCTTACAGGTGAGGAAAAACCCTGATAAAAACCTCGCCCAGAAAAACTGCCCCGACTGGGGATCGAATCCGGGCCTGCTGCGTGACAAGGCAGCACGCTACCTCGAGACCACAGTGGTGGACATCATTGAGATGTATGAAATGAATAATAAGAACATCGAAGGAAGCTGTACTGGCTTTATAATGTAATGTAAAATTCCCAACTAATGTCTTCTTAATAAAGAAAGAAGCAAAGGCTTTCATAGCATTTGGTACACGGGAATGAACAGGGTATATAAGAGAAAAAATTGCATTTAGATTGGAGTTTCTCAGATAGCTCACTTGGTAGAGCATTTGCCTAGAGTACGAAAGGTCCTGGGTTCAAACCCGAGTCTGGCATATAATTTTTCTCTTCAAATATAATTTATCCATCATTGAGATGTATGAAATGAAGAATAAAAACATAAAAAAAAATGATCCGTTCTTAATTCAGATTATGCAACCTGTAAATTAAAAAAAAATCCATCAATGGGGAAAAATAATAAAGTGTTTAAAGTAAAACAATAAAGAGAAAGAATAACCAAGATAAATTAAATATTCATGCCTAGGTTAGTTTCTGTCGGCAGCAAAATTATACTGGATGATGACTTGCATTTGTTGGTTGTCAAACTTGAAACTTCTTATGTTGTCTGACAAGAAGTTTTTGTATCTGGAGAAACAGCATTCAATATCACACAAGGCAAATTTTAAATGAGTTAATTCATCTGGAAAAATTTCTTACTCAAAATCTTCAATATTTGCATTATGTCCACAAAGGATGTCCTGGTTTTGGAAAGGGTGGAATAACCTACATTATTTGCCAACACACTTTGCAGTTTTGCATTAATGTTTTCAGCCATTTTACCTTTTGCTTGCTTTAAGACACTTTCAGTTAATCAGTGGAAAAGAGAAAAATTTCTGCTTGAACCGAGAATCAAATCCCGAATCTTCAGCTTTATGTGCTAACCACTGAGCTAATTCAAGCTTCCTTCCCATCCGAGCTTAAATCCTCTCTTTACCTTATTCTCTTGGTCCCATATCCATTGCAGTGAAATATCATTCACAAATACACAATGAATGTCTTCTACATTAAGGGTCGAATGTTTGAACGCATTAGACAGTAAAAGGTGTTCTCTGCTGATAAAGTTTTATTCAAACACATTTTTCTTACTCAGAAATCTATTCACGCGGTAATAATTGTAAAGCTACCTGACAAGGTACTTTAAGATCGTAGCTCAAGATATAAACTTATGTGAAAATCCCAAAGGGAACCGATGGTAACCGATGTAGTTTGAAACTTATCCAAGATGTCGCACCTTGAAGACTTCGATCATGTTTTCGGTATACGCGGAGAAGAGGAATTTGATAGTCTACCAAAGAATTCAACTGGAAGAACAGGAGAATCGGCGTAATATTGCACATCGCAGACGTGTTTGTATACGGTATTATTTGCGGGATGCAGCATAAATGCATTCCTCTATAGCAGACGAAAATAACGGAAGTGGTTTTATCGCTGAGAATTCTGGGTGATTCGTTGCCAATATTACGAAAACGTCAACATTCATGCATGACCGGTTAAGGCAGCCGTTAATTCGTACTCAGCTCACCAGTGATTGGAAGTAATTTGAGTAGAGAGTAATGTATTTGCATACGACCCTAAGAAGACATGATGGGACTCCACATAGCTGTAGCATTATTTATTAAATTAATATTAAGAAGCTAAAGCTATTACTATGATTGAAATAAGTAAATTAATATACACAACTAAACTATTATAATCAATGGTAAAGAGAAAAATTTCTGCTTGAACCAAGAATCGAACCCTGAAACTTCAGCTTTATATGCTAATGCTCTGACCCTTGAGCTAATTCAAGCTTCCTTCCTTCAGTTAGTTTCACAATTTGTAGTGCATCATGAAGTGAAAGTCCTAGAGTTTCAAGACGAATAATTGCAACTGATATTCTACCAAAGTTAGATTTTATATATCTCAAGGACAGGCCACATAGTCACACAGAAATACCTGTTTCATTTTAATCTCATTGATTCTAGTACCTGCTGTTGGTGTACCAGTCATGAAGAAGATCTTGAACACATCCTCATAAATTGCTCTTTTCCAAACCTTCAAAGAACTGAACTCAAATCTTTAATACCTGGAACTTTGGTAAAAACACAGCAATATATCCTGACTACTCCTCATCTTTGGACTCTAGCAATTGGAATATACTACAAACATCGGGCTCTATATCCATCTTTTGTAAAATGAAGAACAATGTAGTGGAACTTTGTGTTGTCAACAAATAGCTGGATATGCTAAGAAGATAGAAAATATCTCAAATTTGCAGCCAAGGCTGGCAAAGCAAATAAATCTTAATGAATTATGAATCAAATTCCGTTTTGCCAGTTTTCATTTCAAAACTCTAGTTCTGGCCACTAAGCTCATTTCCCATGTTCCGCTCACCTTTCTTCATGTAAATTGTACAATATCTCCTGATCATGCCAAGTTCTAATAATTTTTCTGTAGATTGAAGTCCAAAATGTCTTTCAGCTTCTTTATTTCCATGTTGTTTTGCATATTTTACAACCTCATATTTGTAATTTGAAATACGTTAATATCTTCTGCTTTTTTCTATCACTAAAATTAAGAGAAAATATTAACTGAATACAAAATATCTCAACACAATAAGGATAAACATCAGTAACTAATTATTTAGATAAGACATTACGAAACTTGAATATGAAACCCTGTTCTTAGTCAGTGATATACAGGGTGGACCGCTCGAATGGACCTAATTTCAATTGCTTGTTACTGGCAAACGGTTGAAGATAGAAACTTAAAACAACGTTCATATTACAGAAAAACTCACCAAGTTTTGATATCCAGATCACCACATCTCTATATGAGCCCCAGCAGTCACTGTGACGATATCAAAGCGATGAACAATTTCTTGCCAAGTACGTTGGAGTATGTCTTCTGGAATGTTCTCAGTAGCCTCTATGATGCGCTCACGAGATCACGAAGGTCTTTGACTGGGGTGTGTAAACTTTATCTTTGACATAGCCCCAGAGAAGAAATCCAGTGGTGTTAAATCGGGAGATCTCGGGGGCCACACGATTGGTCCTCCCCTACCAATCCAACGGCCAGGGAAAATGTTGTCCAAAGTCGTACGAACTTCATTGGACCAGTGGGGAGGAGCACCATCTTGCTGGAAAACGATGTTAGGGGCTGCAGTTGTTCAATTTGTGGAAAGAAGAACTGCTCCAGCATGTCAAGATATGTGGTACCACGAACAGTTTTCTCGGCGAAGAAAAACGGTCCAATGACCTTATTATGTGACAAACTGCACCAAACATTCATCTTCGGACTATCACGAACATGCTCTTGAATAGCGTGAGGATTCTCCGATCCCCAGATCCGCACATTATGCCGGTTTACCTTGCCTGACAAATGGAAAGTGGCTTCGTCCGAGAAGAAAATCTTGGTCATGAAGTCAGGATCAGCGCCGAGACGGTCCAGCATCGTATTGGCGAATTCCACTCGTTTCGGCATGTCATTCGCTCCAGACGTTGCACTAACTGCACTTATATGCGTGCAGTTTTGAGGCGTTTGTGGACAATCCGTTGTAATGTCGATTTTGGTATTTGAAGTTCCCGCGAAGCTCTTCTTAATGACTTCCGGGGGCTTCGCTCAAATGCGGCTTGAACATTTGCTACCATTTCATCGGATGCTCTGCGACCACCACCATGCTTCTTCAACACAGATCCTGTAGCTAATAATGTATCACGCCACTTCTTTATGCTTCTAGCAGTTGGAGCATCACGGTTAAACACACGCCGGAACTCCCTTTGAACTCTAATGATTGATTTAAACTCCGCATACCACAAAACAGCTTGCGCTTTCATCTGCGGAGTCGCCATTTTCACAAACAATTAAATCTAAGAACGAGAAACGTATCTTTGTGCCATCTACCGACAGGATTCGAAACTTGGTGAGTTTTTCTGTACTATGAACGTTGTTTTAAGTTTCTATCTTCAACCGTTTGCCAGTAACAAGCAATTGAAATTAGGTCCAGCTTGCGCTTTCATCTGCGGAGTCGCCATTTTCACAAACAATTAAATCTAAGAACGAGAAACGTATCTTTGTGCCATCTACCGACAGGATTCGAAACTTGGTGGAGTTTTTCTGTACTATGAACGTTGTTTTAAGTTTCTATCTTCAAACCGTTTGCCAGTAACAAGCAATTGAAATTAGGTCCATTCGAGCGGTCCACCCTGTACTAGAAATCAAGCGAAGATCACATCTATGTGATTCCGCTATTAACTGCTTACAAAAAAATCTTGCAAGATAAAAGGGGATGTGTATGAGTTTGAAAAGAGGACAGCAATCTTTACCTTCATTATATGGGATGCACCTCATTTTTAAGATACATTTTTAAGGTAAAAAAGCTGAATATGTGGCTAAAATGTTTTGTAATGACTTCTTTGATTTTGTTTTATTGCTCTTGAAGATTTTATGTATTGTTTTTATTATATCTTGTTTTTAAAGATCGTGTAGCATTATTATAAGTTCTGGGAATATTAATATCAAGAAACATTGCATAACCATAATTTATTTTTTACCAAAAAAAAACTTATTACAGTGTCATTTTTATGACAATGTTTACCTTGAACTTCTTAATCACTGTTAAATCAGTATTGTGTTCCATGAGTTCTACACCCTTTATAAAAACTACTAATGATCTTCGTATTCACTTAGTTTAACCTATACTTTTTTTTAGCTATTGTTGTACAAGGCCACCAAAACTTTAATGTATTTTCTGCTGGTATTACATGGTCTTGTGAACAGAGCTTCTGACTTCAGTTCATGAGGTTTCAAGTTCAATTCCCAGTTAGATCACAGGAATTTGAAATTATTCCTGTGATTGCCCATGGTCTGGAATTTAGGTTAAGTTTACAGAACCTCCTGTTGTTTCTTTATCACCATTATATCATCCAGATACTGTAACTACGTCTTTCAAGTACAATTCCCCAATGCCAGAAAATGTCAGAAATGTTACAAAAATCCTGTGGTGGTATTAGAAAATAAGACTTTGCTATATAGCAATATATAGATTCATTGAGGATTAGTGAAGAAAGATACACCAATATAAATCATCCAACATAGAAAACTATATTTAATTAATGTTGGGAAGTAAACATTATGAGGTATAATCATTAAAATTCATCGGAGAACTTATTGTTTAAACAACTCACCTCATAGGATTCATGCTTCCATGATATCGCGATTTCAAACATAGTCATGTTCATCATCAGCCATAACTCCGACTGACGAAATTCTTCAGCCGCCAACTATTCTATTGTCGCCATCTTCAGTGCTGCCATCTATGGTTGAATTTATTAACTCCAAAATCAATGTAATTTCGTTAGGGATACCAAAATTCATTGATCTATTTGTGTTTTCTGAATGCATATTTTTTCCCAAACTGTCAATTCCAAAGGTTTCTCTACTTGTTTTAAAAGTTTAGCTTCTCTTCCAATTTTATGATGTTCTAATAAACTATGTGCAGCAATTGCAGATTTTTCAATTTCACAATTTTTAATATTTCTGAAATGTTCTTTTGTCCGAATTTCCAAATTCCTTTTTGTTTTTCCTATATAAACTTTATTGCAATCTTCACAATTTATTTGATAAATTCCAGATTTCTTACTGTCTGGAACATTGACTTTTTTTATTGGTACTTAGAAGATCACCCAGACTAAATTTATTTATTGGTGCCAAAGAAATGTTGTATTTGTCAAAAATTTTTTGAAATTTCCTATGCATTTCAGGATGGTAAGTAATTTTCTTGTATTTTTTCTTTTCTTTGCAATTTTGTAGAGTAGTATATTCATTAAGTCTTTTATGTGTTTGAATTTCTTCAACTTATTTAGAATTAATTATAATATAGTAGTATATTCATTAAGTCTTTTATTGTGTTTGAATTTCTTCAACTTATTTAGAATTAATTATAAATAAGTTGAAGAAATTCAAACACAATAAAAGACTTAATGAATATACTACTCTACAAAATTGCAAAGAAAAGAAAAAATACAAGAAAATTACTTACCATCCTGAAATGCATAGGAAATTTCAAAAAATTTTTTGACAAATACAACATTTCTTTGGCACCAATAAATAAATTTAGTCTGGGTAATCTTCTAAGTACCAATAAAAAAGTCAATGTTTCCAGACAGTAAGAAATCTGGAATTTATCAAATAAATTGTGAAGATTGCAATAAAGTTTATATAGGAAAAACAAAAAGGAATTTGGAAATTCGGACAAAAGAACATTTCAGAAATATTAAAAATTGTGAAATTGAAAAATCTGCAATTGCTGCACATAGTTTATTAGAACATCATAAAATTGGAAGAGAAGCTAACTTTTAAAACAAGTAGAGAAACCTTTGGAATTGACAGTTTGGGAAAAAATATACATTCAGAAAAACAAAAATAGATCAATGAATTTTGATATCCCTAACGAATTACATTGATTTCAAAGTTCATAAATTCAACCATAGATGGCAGCACTGAAGATGGCGACAATAGAATAGTTGACGGCCGAAGAATTTCATCAGTCGGAGTTATGGCTGACAATGAACATGATTATGTTTGAAATCGCGATATCATGGAAGCATGAATCATATGAGGTGAGTTGTTTAAACAATATGTTATCCGATGAATTTTAATAGAAAACTATATTTGAAGAGAAAAAATATCTTTCAGTGAGAAATGTTAAATTAATAATAAAAACATTATAGAAAACTATACTTATGCATTAAATAAATTGTCTTAAAACTAAACATCATATAATTTTATTTTATAACACTGTTTCAACATATAGCCAAAATTAATATTTGTTTACTGTATATTTTACTATTACCCAATGATTTGTGATTAAATGGAAGAGGGACAGTTTTCTGTGTGTTGCTTTATTTTGCACAATTCTGTACCATGTATAACTGTTTCTTAGGTGGTGGGTTCTGATATATAAAACTTAAATATTTAGTTGTAATTAATCTTAATTTCATGAAAAAAAAACACTCATAAAAATAATGTTTATGTTCTACATAATGTAACATTACAGCATTTGAATTTTTTTTCTCTTGTCGTTTTAAATTAATTTTTATTGAATATATTTTGCATGAAAGCCTTGCTAATCTAAATATTTTATTTAGGAGAGAGGACTTTTAATTAATTTTTTATTTAAACTGCACAGAATTTTTTAATTATGTAAAGTGTGAAAAGTATCATGCCCAATAAAAATTACAGTCTTTATGAAAATTAACATTTTATATAATACCATATTTATGCATGTATATGCCACACTTTTTTAACTAAAATATAAGCTTCAAAATTAGGGTGTGGCTTATACATGAAATAACTAGAAAACGTGCTTCATTTTAGAACAATTTTATCTAATTAATTACAAAGCCCACGTACCTTACACATATTCCAACAAATGTATCCAATATGTATGTTGTTGGCACATATTGTTCGTCACTTGATGCATCCATGTCACTTTCATCATCACATTTGCTAGAGTCCTCACTGCCTGATGAGGCAGTCCACAATGCGTCGTCTTCTGTCCCGTCCATGGCATTAGAAATACATGTCACTTTAAAACTCTTGGTGACCATGTCTTGTGGTATTAAGTCCCATGCTGCGACAATCCATTCACAGATTTGAGTGAGGGAAGGTTTCTTCAATCGTCTGCTCGACGTCATTTCCTTGGAAGTGCATCTCCATTTGCAGTAGAAGCATCACAAATGTGTTTTAAAGGGGTGGTTAATTGAAACGTCAAGTGGTTGTAACATGCCAGTCATTCCTCCAGGTATCACAACCATGTCACACTTTTCATGTTTTATTTTGTTTTTTACACTTAACTGTCTATTATCAACATGGATCGCTGATATGAGTGCACCTGACCGCCGAAACCACACTTCTACCAATCCATGTACAGTTCTTCATTCATCCACTCTTTCTCTTGCACCCTTACCAAATTCCTGGAAGCAGTTTTTCTTTTGGCAAGATCTTTCTTTTAAAAATAATGAAAGGTGGAAGTTTTCTTCATCCGTCAGCAGTGATGCCAAGCATTACGATGCACCGTTGCTTTTCTGCTCCTGCCATTCGCACTTGCACAGGTTTTTGCCAGTCTTATGCATAGTCGTGTCTCCTGGTATGTCAAAAAAAACAGACGTCTCATCAGCATTCCCTATTGCTCCTAGGCCATAATCATGTGTTTTCCTTAAGTTGAGGACATGTTTTTGGAATGCGAGCAGTTTCTCCTGGTACATATCAGGGAGTTTCTACACTATTGATGTAAGCTGCCGAATTACAAGGTTGTGACGTGTCATAAATCACGTAAATACGGTACATAGCAGAGTGGGCAAGAATTTTTTTACTTCAGGATATGAATGATCATTTATCCGGGGGGAAAAAAAAAATTACGTAAATTGTAGGCTTAATTCCTGTTAAATTGGTCTTCTGGGCTAAATGACCATGGTCCAGTTTTGTTGAAATTTAATGTTTCGTCTACTGCTATGGTAACCTTTCTCAGTCAATTCTGCATGCTCTCTGTGAACTCCTCACTCAACTGTAGTCTGCAGCCGGTAGTTGAGGAGTTCACAGAGAGCATGCAGAATTGACTGAGAATGGTTACTGCTGTTATAGACGAAATGTAGAGTTTCAACAAAACTGGATCAAGGCCATTTAGCCCAGAAGACCAATTTAACAGGAATATTTTTTTTTTAATTTTGAAACTTCTTGAAGTTCCACATTAAAAGCTTTAGATATGAAAAGTGTATGTAAAATATAACATTCATTACAATACAGTCATCATGGTAGGCCCTTGGCCTGTTCTGCTCTCAGAATTCATCTTCCCATCATCTTCTACAATACAGTAATACAGTAGTACATATAATTTCTTAAAAAATCTGTAATTTTAAATGCTAACACTGAAGACTTACATTTTACAATTCTGTTCATCAAGAGAATACATAGTCATTTGAAGTTAGTCACAAAAATCTGGATCTACTTACTACAAATAAAATTGTTAATGGGCCATTTAGGTATTTTGCAGAATTGTACACATTTGGATAGTAGAAATTTGATCGTAAATAACATTACAATAAACTCTAGATTCAATAGGCTTTGGATTTATCTTAGAAAATTGTATGGACAGAAAAATATAAAAATTAAATATTTTTGAGATGAAAAAAATCATGATAAAGTTTTTGAAGTCCATGGTTGCAGTTTAAATTTGGCAGTTATTTGTAGCCATAGGAACAGATGTGAATTTTTACTGTTGAATATTTGGCTATCTTCATGATAATTCGTATTATGCATGCATGATTTGCATTCATACAGCATTATGTCAGATTATTAAGAGAAAACAGTATTTATGCTATATGTGATCCCCAAGTACAGTACCAAGCTTGCACATGTTAAATAGCATATTAACAATATATACTTGGAGTATTACAGCAAAGTCCATTATTTTATCAGTGAATTACAGATTAAATATCTTTGGCATTAAGAAAAACATGTGAACTTTAGTATAAAGCATAAGCTTGTGCCTATAAATAAACTGGAAGGTGGTGTCTGTTGCACATGTTTGTGAACTGTACAGCATAAACAAACACACCATCTCAGACATTCAAAAAGATAAAAATAATTTTTTTTTAAAATTTTTACTAATGTATAGTGTTGATGGTTTGAATAATAAGGGATAGAGAAAACATTAAACTAGCCAATCACAAACAATTGGAGGAAGTTATGTACAAATGATCTTGTAGAAGATTTCTGGGCTGTTGGCCGTGGTCTTGAGGCTTGTAGTTCCCCGATGTTTCGCCAGAGACTGCGTCTGGCATCCTCAAGGGTTGTCTTGAGACTGGCAATTTTGTTGACTACCTGCCCTATTTATACATTTATCCGCAACATGTTCTCTGTGCGGTCCGTTACTTCGTAAATTGTATCTGCCTTCTGGTTGGTTAACATTAGGGTTTTCCATTGCACCAATGAGGTATTCTAGTAGATTGTTCTTGTAGGGATTTATATCTGGCTTTTTTTAAGACAGGTATCCATGCTTTGTTGACTTCTAAAGATTCTTCCTTTCTATTGTAACTATTTTGATGTTTGAATATTTCAATGGCTTCTCGTTGCAGACGGCCAACAGCCCAGAAATCTTCTACAAGACCATCATAGTAACCCCGGCCATGAAAGCCTAAGTCAATATATGTACAAATGGTTTATTCAACAATGTTCTAGTTTTATTTTGAAAAGAAAAATTAATAATTGAACTAAGACTTGAACCCGGACCTCTGGTTTTACACACTAGAGGTCGGAGTTCAAGTCCCGGTTCAAACATTAATTTCTTTTTCTTCAAAATATTATTGTCCAGTATTGGAAAATATTAAAATTTAATAATTTCATCAAAATTCTGGTGGTACTTTGTGTGGAATTGTAGGCTACTGTTGATAAACTGCAAAACATACAGGTATCCAGTTTCAGATGAATGTTCGGTAGCTTGATGTTTTATAAATGCCATGACATCTTAAATAGACCTACATGTGATAAAGCACTGAGTGCAGATACTGAACAAGTTGAATCTTTTTAGCAATGAGTAAAGGAAACGATTGAATCACTTTCTCAGGCTTACAGTGCTGATGAGACTGGTCTCTACTTTTGTGCTCTGCCTGAAAATACTTTGATACACAAACATGAAGTTATTACACCAGGCAGTAAACTCAACAAGGAGTGCATTTCTGCTCTACTGTATGAATGCTAATGGTTTGCATTAGCTTACTCTAGCCATAGTTGGAAAAGCTAAGAACCTCTTGCAACAAAGAACATTATGAACCAGTTGCCAGTCAGTTATGAAAGTTCAAAAATGTTTAATTACTTCCAGTATTTTTTCAGACTGATTTTTTAGTCATTTTTTCTCTGAAGGCTACTTTTTAAGAAGAGACTATGAAAATATCTTTGCAAGCAGTGGAGTATTACTATTGGATAATGCACCAGTCCATCCCAGTGCTGAGAGGTTAGTTAGCTATGATTGAAAAATAAAATGTGTGTTTCTCCCTCCAAAAACCGCCTCAGTATTACAACAAATGGACCAAGGGGTGATTGTTGCCTACAAAAACTGTACAAAAAAATTTCTTGAAGAGGTGATGATTGTCTTAGAGGACAAACAAGACCGAGATAACAGCATGAGAGGAGCTAGAATGCTGCAAAATCTGTGTACATACAGCATCAAGTCTGCCATCTTTAATTTTGCTGCTCTGTGGATGGAGATAATGAAAACAACATTGACTATTGTGAGAGACTGAATTGGAGTATGATTTAAGAGGATTTGAAACATCTGATTTATGGGAAACTGTAAAGAAGGCTAGTGAAAAAGACCGAGAACAACGTAGAACATTGGCTAGATTTGTGCGAGGGTGGTCCAGGTATCAAATCATAAATCAGGAAGAGATATGAAATCTTTTCTATATGATGATCAAGAAGATGAAGTTTATGGCGATGAAAAAAGTCTGTTATAGGGGATACTAAATTGTCAGCAAAATGAAACAATGTGCCGGATTTGAATAATAAATCCACGGTCTGCCTACCATTTGCGCAGTTTCTATTAAAAACCACGCTCTGCACCTCCGTGTATCGTCTTTTGTTTCCATTGTATATATTAGCGTAGAGTTCATAACAATCAAGGTTATTAATCAAAAGCCTTTGCCCGGGCCCATAAGAAGCAAAGATTGATTCATCTTTCTTTTCCAAACACTTAAACATAAATCAACAATAGATCTTAAAACACTCGAGTAATCTGTGATTCTTAATTAAACTGGATATATCATTATTATTATTAACCATGAAAGCTAGATGGAAAAAAGGAAGCTTGTATGATCTCCTAAATCAATAAGTTTATGTACGGGAATATATCGAACAGCAGCATGCACATAAATAATTTGAACATTAAACAGGATGTATATAAAAATTATGTTTAATATAAACAAGACGTCTGAAGTATATGAAAAATATAACAAATATAAATATTGATCATTCTTGAATTTAAACAAAAAAATAAATCATTAACATAAAAAAAATATATCATACCTCACTCAAAGAAGTTCATTCATACAAATAGTCCAAGCCAGGGTGGCTTTCCCTGGTCCTCCGGACCAAAACTCAAATCACGCCACTCGCGTGCTCCAGATGACGTAATATCAACTTAAAGTTCCGATCGAATGATAATGTTCTGAAAGTGCATAGCGTATTTGAGTGTTCCGAGGTAGAAGGGGAGATGCACAGCACAAACAGCGCAACAAGAGAGGTAAAAAGGAGAGTGAGGGTAGATGCATAGAGAAGGGATATTGGCATAGTTCACGAATCTTTCTGTTCAAGGAGGATAACGGCACTGCAGTTGCAAACCGAAAATCGCACTTTCGGTTCAACAACATGAATGAAATGATCACATACACAGTAGTCTTCAGATTCAGAAATGTGTACTTATTATGATCATTTTGCACAGTTTAGATCTTTAATAATAAAGAAGCAGCATTCTGATGGGGAAACAGACTCTTCATGCTATCATGCTATTCTCCGGCAAAAATAAATGTGTATGTACATAAAACATTTGTAAGAATAAAATTCAAGTGTGATAGGCCTATTTTGGCTTAAACATGTCTTCTAGACTAAATTTACGATTTGATTTAATGGACTTTTGATTTCTAAGAACCTCTCAGTCCCGAATAAACTTTAAATTGAGTATTTATTGTATTGAAGTTTTTTAAATAATGAAGAAACACAATCTAGAAAGAATGAGTTCAAATCGGATCCCCAAAACTGTTTATAATTATATACCAAGAGGACGAAGATCACTGGGCCGTCCTATGAAACGCTGGAAGGAAAATTTTCTATAGGATCGTAACAGGCCTTGGCCTAATACTTGGAAGGAAGAAGAATAATAATAAAGAATGAGTCATTTTTTACATCTTAACTCGTAGATATGTTTTCTTCAACACGGGAACTGCAGTTTTCAAAAGGACGCATCCCTTCCATTTTCAATCGACATTATGACTACCGGATTTTTGTTGAATCTCCATCTATAACATTATAGATGAAAAAATTTTCCATGTTTAAGAAAACATAATCTATGAGGTAAGATGTAAAAAATGACTCATTCTTCATGATTAAGAACCTCGTAATGTTATTTCCCATATTTAACTTTGAATTATTAAAATAATACTGAATTACTGATCTATATTAATTTTATTTTAACTTATTACCTACTTACAACACACATAATTATTTTTCTCTGAATAACAAAATTTCTATCTAAAATTGTAGCGTTTCATGGCTGCTGTCTTGAAAACGAGACTACGACCATTTAGCCTGAAAGACAAACCCAACAGGAATAATAATTTTTATCCATAATTAAAACTCATTTGTGAATTCAAGTAAACTTTAGTCATTTTTTTTGGGGTATTGTGTAGCATAGTTGGTTAAAGCAATATACTACAAGCTGGAAGGTCAGGAGATCGAGTCCCAATGGGATCAGAATTTTTAAACTGATCTAAACCCTCTGGTCTTGGGTTTTACTTAACCTCTAATGGAAGTGAGTACCAGATGCTTGTTCTGGGGATAAATGTGATTGTCATGATATAGGGCTGACAACCTGATTGACATGTAATCCTAATTGTATGTAAATGTGGGAGCCTTACCCTTCTACTACTCCAAGGCCTCCTAAGGCCTATGGTGCGATCACTTTATATTTTATGGTAATTGCTTATAAAAAAGAGGAAATGCTAATACACTTTTAAACTATATGAATGTTAAACTGTGTTATTGCTATAATTCATATTATAAAAAAAAGTAAATACCAAAGACAGGTTTTTAGCCATCACTGATTTAGCATAGTACAATTATGACTTAATAAAAACTAGACTTTCTGGACATCTTCAAATGACAAAGAATGTCAAGCTGTCAAGGACAACAAGTCTGTTACAATAAAACGTTCATATAATAGTAATTATTAAGAGCACAGTATTTTTTGTTAGGTCAACAAATATGAGGATTTCTTTTCTCTTCATGTTAAATTTTATTTCCATACATATAATCTTCACTTACTGGTATCTTATTGAAAACTTTTATTCAAAGAAACATTTTAGCTTTTTTCTTTATAAAATTATAATTTAACTTAAATAAATACCAATACAATTGAAAAGCTCATACAACATATGTCCAAGAATAGAATACCAAAAGTCACATGGAAAGAAATTGTAATAGGCATCAGGCCTTATACTTACATAAATGGGTGTGTTTATATAAAAACAAATTAAAAAAAAGAATTATATGAAGTAAAATGTGATGTATCTGCTCATCCAGAACAATGAATTCAATTTGGGATCCCCATCTCTGCACAAGAAAAATATTTATATTGAACTTTTATAGGAATAAATCACCATGAGGTTGAATTTAAGATAAATTAAAATGTTTCATACCTCTCCTCATAATTAATCTTCTAAGTAGATTGCGATTTCAAGACCATTGCAGTCCCATTCTCAGTACCATCTTGACGACTGATGTTATGTCAATTGAAAGAACCACTTCTTCTTCCCTCTGTTGATGGATCGATAAACCTCCGGATCAGGTCAGAATCTGCGGGAATTTCGGGGAAGTTCATAAGTTTTTCTTTATTTTTCTGAATGTGAATTTTTTCCTGATCTGATCCAGAGGTTTATTGGTCCACTAACAGAGGGAAGCAGATCGACATATCAGTTGTCAAGATGGTACTGAGAATGAGACCACAATGGTCTTGAAATCGCGATCTACTTAGAAGATTAATTATGAGGAGAGATATGAAACATTTTAATTTATCTTAAAAATATTTATACCTAAAGTACATTTTCTAATCATATGTTTATTTATGAATGTAAATTTTATGAATTATTAATATTTGATTCATTCTATGTACTAGCATATTAAACCACTGCTACTTAGGCATCTCACTTTAAACGGAATTTTTTTTCTCTCTCATACAATCCACACATGCCCAAGGCAATGAACTTTCATTCTATATGCCATCTGGGTGCTCCTTATTCAAGAAGACTTTTGATGGGATTTAACACTACTGTTATAGTCAGTAACGCTTATATTTTTGATTTTATATGCATAAATATTTCTCTTCAAATATTAATTTGTCCTTCAGTGTGAGTGATAAATTTAACCCTTTAGGTGTCGTGAGCCGATTAGATCGGATGATTCTGTCCATTACCTGCCAGACAATATACTTAAACTACTTGCAAAGCCGATCACAGCGATTTAAATCTCTGACACAAGAGATTTTACCAGTGGCATGCAGAGGGTTAAATAAAACATAAAATATATGATTCATATTTGATTTATTATCTAAAATAATTACCTATACTAGCATGAAAGACATTTATTAATTAAATATTGTTTAGTTGTCTCTTCATTCACCTCATACTTCTTAACTCCCAAGCAGACTCGAGTTTCTTCACTTCATTTGTGACATTCTCAATGCTGTATTATGTTCACAACATTGAGAATGTCACAAATGAAGTGAAGAAACTCGAGTCTGCTTGGGAGTTAAGAAGTATGAGGTGAGTGAAGAAACAACAAAACAATATTAGAATAAACCTCATAGTGTTATTTCCTATCTACATAACTTAATTTATTAATTTATATGGAATCTATAAATATTTAATTTCTATGTAATTATTCACTTATTTGTACTTTTTACAAATTTAGTTTCTATATGGTTTTTCTTTAACTGACTCATATTTTATTTTAAACATAAATTATAAACATATTATATTAATTTGCAGGTGAAAGGAAAGACCCTCTGAGTGGTCTAGTGAAGAATGGAGGTTCCAAGAGAAATGCATTGTTGAAATGGTGCCAGAATAAAACTGTAGGGTATCGTAACATCGACATCACAAATTTCAGCAGCAGTTGGAATGATGGATTGGCTCTTTGTGCCATCCTGCACTCTTATCTGCCTGAACGTGTCCCTTATGATTCTCTGACTCAAAGCGAGAAACGACGTAACTTTACAATTGCTTTTGCAGCAGCTGAGTCTGTGGGGATCCCTACCACACTGGTAAGTTATTTTTATGTTACAAATTTGTTAAAATTGTTTTGAAAATATGATTATTAGCACTCAAGATATAATTGTTAAAATAATGAAATATATAATTGTTGATATTTATACAGAGATTTTAATGAAATAGATTTGATTTAAATTTAGCTGACTCTATGGCTTATACAGGGTGATTCATAATTTATATTACAAACTTCTGGGAATTGTAGAGAGGACTTAGTAGATAAAGTTTTGATAAGGAACCCATGTCCTGAAACGTACCACTTTGATGTAAAATAAGTTTGAAGATCGAAACACATTGGGCTGATATCAGGTGTCTTGTGTTTCAGAATAAGTATTACAGACTTCTAGGGGTTGTACTACACCTGTCGAGTCAGAGGAAGATCTTGCATGAATTCTGGTGACAGTAGAAATTATTGAGCACACACTGATCTTGTGGGGTGTGTCTACGAAAAAATGTGTTACAGGTACACTTTGTGCAACGAACAATAGGGTCACCATGCAGAACCACACTTGTAGTGCAACCCCTAGAAGTCTGCAATACTTATTCTGAAACATGAGACACACGATATCAGCCCATTATGTTTTGATCTTCAAACTTATTTTACATAAAAATTGTACATTTCCAGACATGGGTTCCTTATCAAAACTTTATGTACTAAGTCCCCTCTACAACCCCTAGAAGTTTGTAATAGGAATTATGAATCACCCTGTAGAACCTTCAGGTTCAATGCCACATTCACCAAACCCTCCACCAATTAATCTGTCATTATCCACATCTCTCTGTCATTCCAATTCCATCGACCAAAACTTTTCCCTCATGCTGCTCAAAACACCATCAATTCATATTTTTTTAGCCATCATTTTCTGCTTGTTCTTCTACTAGGTGGCTGTCATTCTAGTACTCTTCTTGGGAATCTGCCATCTGTCATTTTTTTTTACATGACTACCATTTTGTTTGTTTCATGAAATCTATAAATGAAGCTTGAAGTTTTAGAAATAATGATTTTTTAAAAACTGCAAAAATACTCGCCACCAAGTTCTGTATCCAAGCATCACAGGTTTCTGTCCTAAAGAAAAAACATTGACATTTTCTACTTTTACTTAATTTTCTGGCTATAAGTATTTTCAGCTGTTGGTTGAAATTCATTACGAGGGTGGATCAAATATAAACCGTAATTTGTATCTGGAGGTTCTGGTAGCAAACTGCAAAGGTTGCGGTTTGGAGGGGAAGTTGGTGGGGGTGTCTGGAGTAGGGATCTTGATGTGTTCACACTCCGAAGAGCGGCCGCTTGCTTCAGTATGCTATGAGCGAGCAAGAGGTACACACGTCTGTTGCGCAATGCATTATTATTAAGTTTTGGTGAAAGAAGCCACTAAACGTTCTGAAATTTTAAGAAGGCTCCATGCGCAGTTCGGGGAAGCAACCCTTTCAAAGACGCAGGTGTGTGATTGGTGCAAAAAAATTTTAGCTGGCTGGGATTCAGTGGAAAATGAGCCCTACAAAAGACGGCAATGAACAAGCATCACTGCAGACAACATTCATGCTGTACGGGACCTTATTGAGGAGGATCGGTGCGTAACAATTTCTGAAATTGCTTCACACGTTGGAATAAGCTTCGGAAGTGTTCAAGCCATCATCAGTGATGAACTCAAATTCTGAAAATTGTCTGCCAGGTGGGTTCCTTGGTTCCTCAGCCAGGAACAAAAAAAAATTGACGAAAAACCGACAAAAATGCTTTGGACACCTCTGGAACATCCTCCTTACAATCCAGATTTGTCACCCTGTGACTACCATTTGTTTGGGCCACTGAAAGAAGACCTGGGAGTAAGGCGGTTTGGTGACAATGCAGCGGTAGAGGAGTTTGTGTGCAACTGGCTGACTACACGTCATCCCTCATTCTTCAAGGACAGCATCAAAAAGTTGCCACCTCGATGGCAAAAGTGTGTTGAAAATGCAGAAAGTGAAAATGCAGAAGACTATGTAGAAAAATGAGGTGGTGGTTTTGTATTTTTTTGTTAATAAAATTGTAAACAATAATTCCGGTTTATATTTGATTCACCCTTGTAATGATGACAATTCTTTTACTGGTACAGTAATCCTCAGTGACACAACATTTCATTTCTGAATTTTGACCTTTTCAGTGCACTTCTTCCCTCCTTTCATCATAATCCTAGAATGACATCCAGTTTCTCAATCCAAAAAATCTTTTAATGCCACCATCTACTAGATTCATCACAATCATGGTTTCCTCTCCCCCTATTAATTGTATCAATACTTTCTGCTTGTAGGTCTAAACTAGCTGAAAAACTATTACTAAATATGTTGAATATAGATATTTTTTTTAGATTTTAGGTTGGTAACACTAGCTATCATTAGATCATATACAATATTTTATTGATGGTATGCTTATTATATATAAGGTGGGATGGGTGAATTGTAACTCAAAATCTGGTTAGATTAACTTTAAGAGTCAATATCACCATGAAAATTGCTGGAGGTATTATAAATTAAATGTCCATCCATCCATAGTAATTCTGCCCAAGGGCAGGTCTTTCACTGCAATCATAGCATTTTCATGCTATGCTTTGCAGCTTTACTAGGGAATTGTGGGTATGGTAGCTTCCCGTTGCTTTCCACAAAATTAAATGTATAACTAATATTAACATAGCTTTATTAATAACACATAATTTACATTTGAAGAGAAACATTTTTGCCCAGACCGAGACTCGAACCCAGGACCTTTGGCTTTATTTAAATTTCATGCAATGTCCATATTATAAAAAAATTCAAATTTGGGTTAAATGTATACTTGATATAATTTAACTATAATATAGATAGGTTGAAATTGTGAACGGAGCGTGTGTTTAGAGCATCTTTTTCTTACTTAGAATTTTTTTAGTTTACTGCAATATATATAGAGAGACAAATTTGCATTTAGATCGGAACTTGCTCCGGTAGCTCAGTCGGTAGACCACTTGGTCTAGAAAACCAAAGGTCCTGGGTTCAAGCCCCGGTCTGAGCGTATAATTTTTCTCTTCATATATGATTTATCCATCATTAAGATGTATGAAATGAATAATAAAAACATTGAAAGAAGCCGTACTGGTTTTATAATGTAATGTATAATTCCCATATATATTATGTCTTTTTAATAAAGAAGCCGCCATTTGCAAAGATAGAAGCAAAGGTTTTGTAGCATTTGGTGCGCGGGAATTACAATGTATATAGAAAAAAATTTTGGTTTAGATCAGAGCTTGCTCCGGTAACTCAGTCGGTAGAGCACTTGGTCTAGAAAACCAAAGGTCCCAGGTTCAAGCCCTGGTGTGAGCGTATAATTTTTCTCTTCAAATATGATTTCTTATTTTAATAGACAGTTTATGTGTATGTTAATGTGTATTTGTGATTGAAACATCACTGTTCTTGTTTTGAGTTGCCTTCCACTTATGATCGTACCGTGGAATATGTTTTCCTCCTATTTCATTTTCTTGCATAATTTCTCACCATGATGTATATAATTTGAGAAGAAATGATAATAAATATGAGTTAGATTAAGTGTAATCTATGGTATACACTTACCCCAATGGTGTAAGAATGTGAAAATGCTGAGCTTGTTTACACTTCCCCAGATTCACATTTACCCTACCTGACCTTGTATATCTTTTTATTGTGTTTAGTGAATGTTATAACCTGCAGAACAACTGTGGTTATGTAAGATAGTAATAGTATTAAATGACAGGCATTAGTGTTTAAGTTATTTTCCTTTGAGCTTCCCAATATAATTCCACAATATTTTTGCAATTTTGCCTGTCTTGATTTAACTGATGACACTGTAAGAGATGATGTTCAACAAATCTTGCTGCATTGCATAGTGTGAAGATATCAGAATCATTTATTCCAAGTTTTGCCAAGAGGTGAGATAGGCAATCATGTCTGGTTATCAATCTGAACTTGACAACTGCTTCCTTTTGCTGTTAGTTATTGAATTGTTAAGGTCTTCTATATTACACTATTTGTTATCTTTTGCTATGTTTTGAACTGAATTGAGGAAAGTTTTGGTTATGAAAATACATTAGGAAGTAACATTATGAGGTTCTACTTAATAAATAAATTTGGTCTGCCTTCATATTGCCTCATAATTAGTTGTTTCTTGTAAAATACATTTCAAAGCTTCTTACAAGAAACAACTAATTATGAGGTAATATGAAGGCAGACCAAACTTATTTTGGTTATTGTATCCTTTATTTTTTATTTTATTCTTTGCAAAGATAGTTCACCAGGATGTCCCTGTAGAATGCTAGTTCCTTTCTTTGCAAGTTCATCTGCCTGAACATTCCCTTTCAACACTATGTGTGATGATATCCATTGGAATATTGTTGTTTTGCTTTGTTTGTTGAGAAACTTAGTATTTTCCTTCACTCTTGTATTCATCTTGTCAAAGGTGTATCATTATTTGTTATAGCTTGAATGGCAGATTTAAAATCAACAAGAAATGCAGCATTTTAGTTATGTAAAAAAATAGTATTACATTTGATATAGATGTAAATGCAAAAATATCTAAATTTTTAAGAATTTTAGGGTTAATAAATTCTATCTTCAAGCCACAGTTAGTCCAGAAGCATTCAAGACTGAAAGTGTATAAAACACTGGCTCTTCCAACTCTTTTGTATGGTAGCGAAGTATGGACGTTGAAACAGAAGGATATACAGAGACTTAGATCTGCTGAAATGAGATATCTTCGGAGGACTGCAGGATACACACTACTAGATCACAAAAAAAATGAAGACATCTTAGAAGAATTACACATGGAATCTTTAGAAAACAAAATTTCTGATTATAAGTCAAGATGGATACAACATGTTCATCGAATGGAAGATCACAGAATACCCAAACTAATGTTAAGATATCAACCTGCAGGAAGAAGAAGACCAGGACGTCCACTCAAAAGACTTCTGGATGGTGTTTCTCTTGAGGCCGAAACAGGTCAACAAATGGCCTAAATTCGTGAATGTACTATGATGATGATGATCTATTTGACAATTAAAATTATCATATCATCTTTAAAATCTGGGGTATAAAATTACACTCTTAGCATTAAAAAAGTTTGAGTGTGGCACACTTGAAATGTAACTAATGCCTAGAAAGTACTTGGCCTACCAGCTGACTGCTGGTCTTATTTCCACATATGTCAGTCAAAGAAATGGACTATTGTTCTCCCAGTATAAGGTGACATTTGGTCAGCATTTTTTTGTCTCCTAGCCATTGTAGCTTGTTTTTTTCTAAACTTTGAGCTGCTACTTATTGTGACTACCAAAATTAGTCATGGTGCAGGGTGGGCACTACAATCAGATCCAACCCAGGAAGTTACTGTGTGTTTGGAATAGGGAACTGGGTTGCCATTTTAACAGTATTTTCTTGAGAGAAATCATCATCATCAACAACAAGGATTAGGCCCAATGGCCTCATTATAGGTCGAATTGGTCCTTCCATCTCTTCAATGGTCTTCCCAATGTTCTTCTCCCTTTTGGTTTATAATTATACATTCTTCTTGGTATGCGCTGTTCATTCATGCATAATATGTGCTGAAGATAAGCATTTTGGTAATATGTTATTCTTTCACAGAGATTAATTATATTAAGTTCTGTTCTTATATCTTCGTTTTTCTTTTTATCGGTCCTCTAGTATCCTGCTATTGCTCTCAACATCTTCATTTCTGCAGCCTCTATTTGTTTACTATCTGCCTTTGTTAATGTCCAGGTTTCACACCATATATAAGAGATGGAACTGCCAACACTTTGTAAAACTTCAAAATTGTTTCTTTTCTAGTCTTATTCAATAAAGTGCGTTTAATTGTGCCACATAGATAATTGAATCGTATTTTAGTGTGTTTATCTAAATTTCTGCCATTGAAATCCTTATATAAAACTGAAGTATGCAACACAGCAGGTACATAGTTGTAAGTTGTAGCCGTCCAAGCCACCCCCTCTTAAAGAAAAAAACAGTTACCACTTGTCACTGAGCTCATGTGGACCTGTACTATCCTGTGTGAATGTGTCGACTCTCATATTTACTACAAAAGTAGTTTGCATGCCGTAAAAGAAAAAACTGTTTTTTTTTAAATGTATAGCACATAAATTTGGAAAAAGTACTGCAAACCTTACTCCTCCTCCCCTCCCTAAACAAATACCATTGTTATGAGTTTGGCAACATCTACCCTCTGTACGTAGGGGGACACTGGCATATCCCATAAGGTCTGTGGTAACTTCCTGGGTTGAATTAGAGTGTAGTCCCATACAATGACTGAAAAATTTCTTCCCCCTGGAGAGTAAAACCAGTGTATATCCTGTGGCTTTGCACCAAGGCTATGGTATCATTCACAAAATAAAAACTAAATATATAATATAGTTTTAAATAAAAATTATGATGAGAAGTAACACTATGAGGTAATTTACAATTTATGTAATGAATCAGATAAATCATTTTAAATTTCATCTCATAAAACTCTGTGATTTTTACAGGACCATTTTCTGGAGACATTGGTCCTATCCTCAGTCAAAACTCAGACTGTTAAAATTTTGCCATTGCCATCAACTTCCAAACTGCCATCTGGTGCCGATTTTATGAACTTTGAGATTAAATTTTGAAGTTTCTGGTGAGCAAACTTTGATCTCAAAGTTTATAAAATGGACACCATGTGGCAATTTGGAAGTTGACGATAATGGCTGAGTTTTGGCTGAGGATAGGAGTGATGGCTCCAGAAACCGGTCTTGTGTAAATCGTGGAATTTAATGTGATTTCTCTGATTCATTACGTAAAGTATAATACTATGTCACATTGTTGATTGTTGCTCAAAATACTGCCTTTGAATTTCGCGAGTAGTAGCAGGACTTCTTATAAGCCAATAGGAGTTAGATTTGGGCCGTGTGCAGCCAAGCAATCTCTCCAGATGTGCTTTCTGGATAAATCAGTTTTGAAAACATAAATTCTAGAACAATCAGTCTCTCGAACTTTCCATGCAAGAGGATTCGGAGGTTATGCCCAGAATGTTCCTGCCCTCGCATATATGAGAAGATCGGGCTAATCAGTCAGAGTGTGGACAAGTAAATATGAATTATATTTGAGTTGTGTTATTTGACTCACCTCATATTTCTATAAAAAAACACAACCCAAATATAATTAAAATAAACCTCATAGTGTTATTTACCACACATATTCAATAAAGTAAATATGAACTCAAGTGTGAAGACAAGATGATGTTCTAAATGAAACCATCAGCGAATATAAAAAAACAGGACAACCAAATAAACTGTTAAGGAATAGTAAAGTAAAGTGATCCCACAACAGGCCCGGAGGCCCTTGGGGTAGTAGGAGGTTAAGGCTCCCACTTTTTCTAGACAATCGGCACTTTGTCAGCCCTGCACGACGGCCACCTTTACTTCCAGAAAAAGCATCTGGTACTCATTTCTGTTAGAGGATGAGTCTACCTCAGGGCCATAGTGCCGCCAGAGGGTTTGGGTCAGTTTAAAAATCCTGACCCCAATGGGACTTGAACCCTCGACCCTCAGGCTTGTAGCTCAGTGCCTTAACCACTATGCTATGGCATGCCCCGTTAAGGAATAGACCAGCAGAAAATTAATTTGTGAGATCAGTGAATTGTTGTGAAAAAAATAAATTTGGAAATTTTATATAAACATCTATGGAGTTAATTTAAAGAAACTCCATCTGAATCCTAAGTATGCCAAACTACAACAATGTATTTATTTAAACTCAAATAGGAAATAACTCACTTATTTCTAATTCTCTTTCTCAATGTCGAAAAGTAGAATAATGTTCCTGTTTGTCTATTCATTTTAATGTTGAACTCTCTTAACCATTGATGTTTTTTTTTATTAATTTGACACTTCTCCCTGAAGGACAAATTTTACTTGAAGAGAAAAATTTTCACCCAGTCTGAGACTCGAACCCAGGACCTTTGGCTTTCTAGGCCAACGCTCTACCATCTGAGCTATCGGGGCGAGTTCCAATCTAGACACAAATGTTTCTCTTATATACATTGTAATTCCCAGCACCAAATGCTATGAAGCTTTTGCTTCTATCTTTGCAAATGACAACTTCTTAGTTAAGAAGACATTTATTGGGAATTTAAACACTACTTTATAAAGCCAATAGGGCTTCTATTGATGATTTTTTAAAATTAATTTAACACTTCTCACTGAAGGATAATCTCTTAACCATTGTTCAGATATGATAGACGACCTCTATGCCTTCTTGTTAACATATAACTTTAACTCCTAATAAATATACTTTAACATTTTTGGTGCACTAGAGTCTTTCTGATTTCTCTATCATTATCCTCTGCAGCATTACAATAAAATAAAAGTGTAACTCTATCATTTACTAGTTTACCCCTCTCGCATGCTTCTGTTTTTATAGTCAATGGTTTGCTGGGAATGGTTCTATAAAAGAGACCAGTTTCCTTGACATCGTAAAGCTTCCAAGATTGAGGGCAATTCACCTTTCTGTTCATTAATATCTTTCGCTGAAATGTAACCCAATTCACCACAAACCATCTGGAATGCAATGTTGTGTCATATCCTCTAAATATTCGAGCCACCCATATCTAGCAATAAAATCTTGCACATTTAAATCTTTCACTGTTTGTTGTGCTTTTTCCTGCATGATTGGTCTACTGATTGGCAGATTTGTAGCCATGTGCCCGCTTAAATAATTTGTAAATGAACTTTTTCAACTGTCTGTGCTTCAACTCTGTTCTCTTTTTTTTTTATTCCACTTTGTTTTATTCTCAATCTTTTAAAATGCCTTCTTTATTTTTCAGAATTTTATTCACTTGCATCCTGCCACATTCAAAAGTGTCAGTAAGTTTCCCAGCAGAAATTCTTTTTTCATTTTCGAGAACCATTTTTTTCCCTTTCCTCTAATGTTAAAACAACCCTTGACTTATCAGTTCTTACACATTACATATAGCCTTCCTAACAAGTTACTGACTGAAAACAACTGAACTCAGTCTGCCAGGAAGTTAAACAATAGTAACAATAGGCAAAAAAAAAAAGTAAGCATAAATCAATACAAAACTGTCAGTTTGTTTGTTGTTTGATGGCATAGCAAATGCTGAGTTAATGTGTCCCCATGACTCTGTCACAGCACTTGCATGTTGCTGCATCTGTAACATGTCTTTAACCCGTTGGGTGGGCGTTCCGTGAATATCCGTCTCAAGAAAGCCTTCACTCGGTGGGAGTTACGGATATATCCAATGAGATATATATTATTTTTTTTCTAAGTTATTTGGCGATACAGGAATGCAAAATTTTGAAGATCTGTTCAGTATGGGTATGACATCTAGTGTGATTTTTTTCAACCCCCTTTGACCGGTCTCTTAACAGTTTCTTATTATGAGAGTTAAAATCACATATCATGTATGCGCGCAAGAACGGACTAACGTATATCGGTAACTGGCCAGCTATATAACATTCATGATAAAATATTATACACTAGACGTGTTCAGAAAAAAAAAAAACAGACACCATCTGTTTGCTCAACATAATATATCTCTCAACTCAGATTAGCCTTAAACCTTAATGCAAGAACGGTCTAAGTTAATGAAAAAATAATAACTCTGGTACAGTTTCTTGTAACTTCTCATTCACACGTTTAAATGAGAGGTCTGTCTTTTATCACATTAGAAAAATATTGCACAAACATTCAATTGGGGTTGCTAACTTTTACCCTCCATTCTCCAGTCTTGAAGTAACTAGTTCAAACGTCTTATTTCGCTTCTAGTTTTTTTTTTTTTCACTTCATCATATTTTTTTATAAGCAACTTACAATTTACTGAAAATATGAGTGTTTTCTAAAATGAAGTTATGTAGCATTCATAATACTAACAACAATAATAACCAGTGACTTCTCAACACACCAGTGTTCAATAACGCCACTGATAATATCTGATGACGTCAATAATCACTATTACTACAATAAAAACTACTAATTGTACAGATATATATTTTTACGGTATATTAAAGTTCTAAAAATAAAAAAAATTGCGATTATTTGTAATAACTCAAAACTGACAGTATTTAGTAACGCCACTGGTCATATGTGTCGTAAAATTTTAATATTTACACAGTGTTAAAAGAGATTGTATATTTACATTATAAACTTCAGAGTAAATTGCCAATATAAATTAATTAATTAATTTATACATATATCCTAAATGCTTAGTTTATATCGATGTAAGACTTGAAATAACGCCACTGATGACAGACACCATGTAAGGCCAGAGTTAACATTTATTGCATTTAAGAGATTTGCATACTTTTTAATATTCATTACATGTAATATAAATAATGTTTTCCAAATTACTTTTAAATTGAACACGAGAAGACACTTGTGCCGTTTTTGTACTAAAGTTGAAAAAAATAAAAATATGAAATTTCGATTAAAAAATATGACCATATGAAAGAGAATGGTTGTTTTGTATAATATTTGATGGATATGTTACAAATGTTTACTCCCTGTATTTTTTATAATATTTTAAATTAAAGAAAGAAAAGGCTCCCCACAGAGCTGTAGAACTGCACTAGCTAGGTCCCCAGTTAAGGGGTTAATAGACGTTTTTATTATTAATTTAACACTTCTCACTGAAGGATAAATTATTTGAAGAGAAAATCAATCTAGGCAAAAAAATTTCTCTTCAAATATAATGTCTTTAATAATAAATAACGGTTTATCTTTTGCTGCCAGAAAGATTTATTGTGTGATGTTCTCAAGGATTAAAATAATATTCTAGTAGTTATGACTTGCTGTTCAATTCTGGTAATTTTGTGAAATTTGTTGGCCACTGACCACGTGTGAGGTGCTTTTTAAAGCGAGGAGATATTAATATGGTCTTTATACGAAAATGAATCAATTCCAGAGAAAAAATGTCAATTTATTGATGGACTGCTAAGTGAGGTGGCCATTCAGGCAGGTTTGACTGCGTGCATGTGTTTTTGTGTTTTTTGTGTGTTTGTGTGTGTGTGTGCTTGTGTGCACCAGCATAACTCTTGAATGCCTGAAGTAATTTCAACCAAACTTAGTTCACAAATGAATTACAATCTGGAAAAATGGGTGTAAGGGATAATAGACTGGTATCATGCTTAGAGACATGAGAGGAGGGTTGAAAAAATAAATAAATTATCAATATATGTTGCAACATAACTCTGGAATGCTTGGAGTAATTTTAACCAAACTCAGTACACATATAACCTGCAAATTGGAGAATATATTGTGGAGATAGGAGTCCTCTAGCACCCCTAAGTGGAGGGATGAGATGAGATAACATGTAAGAAATAATAAAAAATGACCATTATTAACGTTGAATCCATCTTTTTTGGGATTGCTAATCTGATTGTCAGTTCTAATAACATTTGAATCCAAATTTGATCCTTAGAAGCCCCAAGGTTGCCAGGGATTAGAAGGGGTACAAAATAAGATGTCAAAAGTGACCAAGATTAGAGTTAAGTCCATAACTTTGTGGCCGTAAGTGATTGATGACAGTCCTGATGTCATTTAAGCTAAAGTTTTATCCCTAGCACCCTAAGGGGTTGAGAAGAGGTGAAAAATAAAATGTCCAGTATGACTGAGATTAGTATCTAATCCATAGTTTTCGGAGTTAAGCTCTTTGGTGATAGCCTTTATGACATTTAAACCCAAATTTGACTTCTAAACCCTTAGGGATGATAGGAAAAATGATTGAAAACCACACATTTTAGTGTAGAATCCATAGTTTTGAGGACTGTTGAGAATTGTGCCAGTGCCGGTATCCTTTAAGTCTGTCCTAACTCAGTCCCAGTTGGCATAGGAAGTGAGATGGGGTGAAAAATAAAATGTCCAAAATGGTTAAGATTAGCATCACACCCATAGTTTTCGGAATCACTAAGTTGATTGGTGACAAGAAGGTTAGGATAAATAAATATTCGGGCAATCAGCTAGTCACCTATAAAAACTCTTCATTTTCCTAGTAGTGTCTCCAATTCTCATTAATTGACCTACCCACCGATGTCTTCTAACTTAATAAATTAGGAAAAAATCCATCGATTTTGAACTTCACTAGACATAATCTTCCTTAATATTTTCCTCTCCCATCCCTTGAGTTGTTGAATTTTGCTCAATTTTAATCTAATGCTTCACAACCATATTGATTTAATTACGTATGTCTGCAATTTTGATTTTTTAACTCTATCTTGTTTTATTACTATGGATAAACTTCCATTTTTTTGCTTTAATTCTGGCTACAAATAATTGTCCCATGTCACTAGTGAACCCAAATATTTAAATTTGTTACACTGATTATATTAGAATTAATTACAAAAGTTGCTTTACTCATTTCTTATTCTTGTTTTGGATGTATTTATATAAAATGCATTTTCTACATCATTTCCAATGCAATTTCCTGATTGCTCCTCAGTTTCTTTTATTGACAATAAAGTATGAATAATTATAGATATCACATACATAGACCATATTCTGTTTGATTCTGTTAATAAAATGCATATTTCATTACAATACTTTGCATTATTTTATAAAACAGCGTTAAACTGTCATACTTAAAAAAAAGAGTTATCAACATGCGGTATCATGGCAGCTGCTGCTGTCTTCCGGAAACCAAATGTCAGTCTGGGAAAGCTGACGATAAAACAGAATTGTTTTGAAACATGTCCAAGAACAAATCAACATTAATATTGAGGTAAGATGTCCAGACCAAAAATATAATATAATTAAAATAACCTCAAAATATAACTTCCTAAAATTAAATACCAAATGTCATTCCTCTCTGTCTTTGAGTGTTTTTCCAAAGCATGATGTTTGGTTTTTTAGCATTTTTTTTTTCTTTTTATGATGAACGAGGAGCTGGCCCGATGCATCAACCCCCAACCTGGGGGACGGGTAATTTTTGTTCAAGGTTTCCTTCCTCTAGCCTTTGATATTCAGTAATATGTATAGTCTGACTAATAATAATTTTTTGATATGTTGTGCTGTGTATATATATATCACATTTCATATTATTAACTTTTAATTATGGTGAATGTGTTTTTTTGTTGTGTGTTACAGAATGTGACTGATATGATACAATTGGAACGACCTGACTGGCAGCAGGTGATGGCATATGTTACTGCTATCTATAAACACTTTGAGACATGAATATACTTGCAGAGAAACTTGTTCCGCCCATCTAGTCTTTGTATAAATGCTATTTATTTTAGTTCCTATACTATAAGCAATAAACTTGTACATTTATAATAAAACTTTTTAATTTGCAATTTCATACAATAATTTTTTAGGTAATATTTCTTATTTCTCAAAAGCATTACCTAATAATTCCCAGGTAGGCAACATTTTGAAAATAATATAACGTGAGTTTTTATAAAAATTTTTACATCTTTAATATTTTTATAATAGACGTTGAGGTAAATTGTTAATGGTTTTAAAACATTGGGTGACATAAATAATTTAAAAGATCTAAAATTAATTATCCTCACTAAATTAAAAAAAAGTATGTATATATATATATATATATATATATACACCGTGATTCAAAATTAACTTTACAAGCTTATAGAAATTTATTTAGAAGACCTACAGAATTGGTTTTAATGTCATATGATAGCACAACTCATCAAGTTTTCACCGACATAGTTTTATAGTACCTAGTTCTCTCACCGCGTGCGCTAACGTAGTTCATATCAAAATGGCTGTTTTCACAGGTGCCGAGCGTGCTCGTTGTGTGTTTTTGTTCGAAGAAACTAAATCTGCGACAATTGTTCAGCGTAGATTTCGTACCCAGTATGGTAAGGATCCTCCTAGCAGGCCAACAATTTATTCTTGGCACCAAACATTTGTTAGGACTGGCTGTTCTGTTAGTCATTCCAAGCATACTGGCCGTCCACGTAAGGCTGAAACTGTGGTTGAACAAGTGAGGGATAGCTTTGCTTGGAGCCCTAGGAAATCAATGCAGCGTGCATCACGTGAGACTGGCATTTCACAACCGACCATTTGGCGCATACTATGGAGACGTTTGCACTTGAAACCATACCGATTTTCGATGGTGCAACACATTACTGATAATGATAAGATGGTTCGACGTGATTTCTGTACAGAAATGCTTGGTCGGATTGAGGAAGATGAAACGTATTTGAACCACGTAATCTTCAGCGACGAGTCTACATTCCACATCAGTGGCAAAGTAAATACCCATAACTGCAGGATCTGGGGCTCTGAACCTCCACATCTCCATCTGCAACACGTACGTGACAGCCCGAAAGTGAATGTGTTTTGTGCCCTAAGTAAAACTAAAGTGTACGGCCCTTTCTTTTTCCAAGAAAAAACTATCAACGGTACGATTTATCTGGATATGCTACAACAGTTTCTTATTCCACAGATAGATGCAGACGAGCAAGAAGGACACATTCAATTTCAACAGGATGGTGCACCTCCACATTACCTCATCGACGTCCGTGATTTTCTGAACATGAGGTTTCCTGGTCGGTGGATTGGTCGTGGGGGACCAACAACATGGCCACCTCGGTCTCCTGATTTAATGCCACTGGACTTTTTCTTATGGGGGTTCCTTAAAGATAAAGTGTACGTTCCGCCCCTACTGCCAATCTTGCTGAGCTCCGAAACCGAATCACTGCCGCAGCTGCGTTACTGAAGCCGGATATGCTGCAACGTGTGTGGGAGGAGATTGATTTCAGGTTGGATGTTTGCTGCATGACCAACGGAAGCCACATTGAACCACGTTGACTGAATAGGTGAAAACTTGATGAGTTGTGCTATGATATGACATTTAAACCAATTCTGTAGGTCTTCAAAACTTGATGAGTTGTGCTATCATATGACATTTAAACCAATTCTGTAGGTCTTCTAAATAAATTTCTATAAGCTTGTAAAGTTGTAAAGTCAATTTTTGAATCACGGTGTATATATATAAGTAAAATTCCAAAAAAAAAAAATTGTATATTGTAAGTATTGCCGATTTCTTTTTAATACTTTCATCTTTATTTTTTTGTCTGCCATACTAGCTCAGCTAGTAGTAGCAGGAGCCTGCTTCTTGACTAGCAAGTCACATTTCAGTATGCAGTGGAATTGGAACTTTTAATTTTTTCAATCACAGGAGAATTGGTGCTGCACAATATTTGTTAGATTGTGCAGCAGAAGGTTGGATTAAATTCAAAATCCCTCTGCATTACATTTATTGAAAAGACGAGCACTGTTGATAACGATTCATCCATCGGATGGGGATATTAAGCATGGAGATCCCTTGGTGCTTTTTGACACAAGTAGGTTACATGCTGGCACCAGGTTTTATCTTCTTCCTTCTCATCATCCATCTTTCAGCAAACTTACACGCACACAAACAATTAAACATACACTCATCTTACATTCCTCTCTATATGCAAATATACACATTAATCCTTTCTATCCATCTAGTGTGGCATCCAAACCACAAGAAGTGCAATGGCTGGAATTAAAACACACACCCATACACACTTTGATTTTCTTTAATATTAGCTTCTTTATTAAATTAATATTAAGAAGCTAAAGCTGTTACTATGATTGAAATAAGTATATTAAAATACACTACTAAATTATTGTAATCAAATGGTAAAGAGAAAAATTTATGCCTGAACCGGGAATCGAACCCCGAACCTTCAGCTTTCCGTGCTGATGCTCTAACCATTGAGCTAATCCAGGAAGCCTGAATTTTTCTCTTTACCATTTGATTAGCTTCTTTGTTGGAGTTGCCTAAAGTCAGACATGTATTTCAGTATTCTTATTTTCCAGAATCCATTAAGAAAAATCTATTTTTGTAGCTCTCTTAAGGGGGAAAAAGTTAAATAAAAATCACAATTTATATTTCTTGAAGAGAAACACTAATTAATTCACTTGCATTAATGGATCTTGATATACATAACATACAGACATAAGGTCTCCATATATTTATATCCGAACTTGTTTTCCAGCCATTCTCTGTATAATTCATCATCATCATCCATGCAAGTATTAGGCCGTGTGGCCTGTTATGGTCTCAAAGAGGAATTTTCCATCCAGTGCTTTTTTGGACATCCCAGCGATCTTTTGCCTTGGGGGCAGTAGCAAAGTATGGCTTTGGAATTCTATGAGACGGCATTTGTTGAAGATGGGTTTTCCAGTTGTTCTGGTAGTTTTGTATATGGTGAAGAATGGGTTCTACATTTACATTTGCTTTCAAGTCTCTGTATAATTCATCTCCTGAAGTCATGGTTTGTTATTCTTCCATCTCATTCTTTACATATCTACTAAGCATCTTTCCCAATTAGTTTTCATGTCCCTCTTTCAACTCTCAATTTGATGTTACATGTTTTATTCATCATAGTCTATGAGTCTTAACTGTTACCTATTACATCTGGTTTTCCATAAAGATCGTGAACTACATAACCTACTTAACAGGTAAGTCAAAAACAAGATCTCAGCTTCTCTACATTGTAAAAGGAGTTCAGCATGAATGAATATATATGATTGGTGAGCTTATCATGAATTATGGTCACATACCCCTTCGGCTTCCCTCTCTGAATTAAATCCATTCAAGTTGGTATGGGTGATATTTAAGGTCAAATAACTGACTAGTATTGGCACATTTTTACACAAGAAATAATGTTTGGTCATAAAGCCTATGGGGAATATTCCTCCAAAAAAATGTTTAAAAAAAGTTGCGAGCACATGAAAAAAATAGAAGACAATTATTGTGATTGGGAGTGTATGGTGGATTGCCAAGTGAACAACGTCTTGTCCTTATCCAATGAGAATGAAGATAGTGGTGCTAGTCCTTCTGATGAGAATTCAGAGAATTTTTTGATTGGTGATTGATGGAAGGGAATGCAAAGAGGAGAAGGCACAGCAAGTGTGGGAGAAGGAAATGAGGTAAGTTTTCTGCCATAACTGCTTTTTATAAACAGTCCATCTATAGATGTACTTAATAATGATAATATTTATGATTATGTTAATAGATACTTAATAACTGTTGAATTTTAATGCTTCCTAAAATATAAAATATGTAATACAAAGAAATGAAAACATGTGGTCTGGAGGAACATTTGTGGTCAATAACTAGATTTACTATAGCAATTAAATATAGCTGTTTTATTAATTTAATATCCTTAATTCCATTTTGCTATTAATGATAGTGATATTACACATTTTTAAAAACCTAAAATAGTATTTATATTATATTATTTTTAGACTGATCATCTTATCTCAATGTTAATGTAGATTTGTTCTTGGACATGTTTCAAAACAATTCTGTGTTATCATCAGTTTGTACAGATTGGTTTGATTTGTGTTGCATTATGTTGCACACCTGGATGTCGATGTCAGCTCCAGTCTGTGGTTGGCCAAAGAACCTCCAAACAATGTAATGCTCCGTCGGTTTTTCAGCAGTTGCTGCTCATGTTTGGTCTAAAAAACTTAATATAAATTCAGGCACTAAATTATTAAAACAGTTAGAAAATACAAAAGAGCTGACTATTTGGGAAAAAATCTATATTCAGAAGAACAAAAACAGTTATGAATTTTGAAATACCGACGGAGTGTGACCTTATTTGAAGGTTCTTTGGCCAACCACAGGACGGAGTTGACATCGACATCCAGGGTGTGCAACATAATGCAACACAAATCAAACCAGTCTGTACAAGCTGACATAAAACAGAATTGTTGTGAAACATGTCCAAGAACAATCAACATTAATATTGAGGTAAGATGATTAGACTAAAAATAATATAATTACAATAACCTCAAAATATCACTTCCTGAAATTAAATACTAAAATAGTATCTTTATATTTTAATATAATAAATTTGGGAATTTGAACATTATGAGGTTTTCTTTGTCGGCTGGGATGGACTAGTGGCTATGCTCCTTGCCTCTGGTCCCAAGGGTTGCAGTTTCAAACCCAGCTGGGGTTGATGGGTTTTTTAGAATGGAGAAATCAAAGGAGCAAGTTCTCCAGGAGGGACTTTAAGCCATGGGTCCCAAGTCTGAAGATTTTCAGGCTCATAAAATATCCTTAAGCCTGAATAAAAAGGCCTGCAAACAAAATTTACCATCTCAACATCCTACTAATACCTTAGTTACCTGCTAGATGTCTCATTGAGTCAGTATGTTGATCACATGCCATTCATAGCCATGAGCAAATAAGGTAACTAAATTAACTTGGTATAGTAACTCCTAAAAAAAGATGAGCTATGGCTCAACATTGGGTTATGCCATTACAGATAGATAGATTTTATAGTTTAGTGAGCCCAGGTTAAATATCTAGCAGAGTTGAAAATTTTAATGGTAAAATTTAGTTAGATTGGTGTACAATTTTTAATTACTAGAATATGCACCTGATGTCGCCATAAATTGCAAACCCCTCCGCAGTGCAAATGTTGAGAAGACATGTGGTACTATTGATACAATTTGTCTGTCAGATGTGGAAGTTAAGCTTGGCAGCCTCATGGATGCTTTAACAGGAGTAGGCTATGTGCCGGCACTGGGTTTCTTTCACCTTCTCCCTTCTCTTCATCATTATCCGTTACCCAACACACTTTACACTGTACTAATTCCGAGCTAAGTTCCAGTTATAATGTAGACAAATGTATGACTGTATTTTTGTTGGTCCAATAATAGTTTTACCTTCTAAGCATGCAAGAAAATGTAGTTTGCTTTCTAACACCCAAAATTAAAAAAAAAAAAAAAACATATTATTTAGTACATGTCTATATAAGTTATGTGGGAGAATCTTAAAATATATAATTAAAATTTTAGTAGATTAAATAAGTAAGCATTGTTTTATTCTTGCTCATATGCAATGTAGAGTACGTTGGAATTTAAATTGTTTCAAAATGGCCACTTCTATAAATTTCTAAACATGGGAAAGGAAATAATTTGAAAATCAGAGAGAAACAAATTATTTTGAATGTTTTCAAACAGTTTAATGAAAAATATCCTACATTAGCCATTGATGATGTGGTGAAAATAACAGCAGAATTTACAGGTGAGTCAGCATGGAGCATAATTCTGCTCATAATGAAATGTACCAATAAATAAAGAATATCTATCAATATTATGGAAAAGCTTAAACATGTGATTAGGTAGGCCCATATATAATTTTTTATCATAAATGAATAAGAAATGTACATTGTCTTATTTCCCATAATTTATGATGTTGCCTAAAAACAATGTTTCTATCATTGATAGTTGCATACACAATTCAGTCATATGGTTGTTAAAAGTAGTACCACAGTTCCCCCAATAGATGGAGTCATACCTGTTGCAAGTTTCAGCACAATTGTAATTTAGCTCAGAATTAGTATACATAAGCACTTAACATTAACTCATCCAACACTCATCTGTATATGCAATACAAGAATATATCATGTATGTGAAGCAGTCTGCTGAAATGGTATATAAATTGAAAATAATGACAATAATGCCATATGTCTGTCCAGCTTGGAACCTGAAGCATGAGGAGTGCAATGGGTAGCATTAGTACAGTTTTTAGGTCCTAAAAATCCGAGGACTACTTTTAACGAAATTCATATTACTTCACCTTGTTTATAATGATTAATTAATTAATTTGAAGTTCATTCACTAAATATTTTTACTTCTAAAAATCAATGAAGCTATAATTTTAATTGGTGTTTGAAATTTCCATTGGTAGCTTGTCTTCAATGCCAGAAATAATTTTTTTTTTTCAGAAAATTCTCAGAAATATATTAACTTACTCCTTGTGAATTCATAAACAAAAACTCTTTCAAAATTATGTCCTAAAAATTTTTATTATAAAGTTAAAAATTGTCATATATGGAAATTAAAATATCAGAATGTTAACTTGTTACTAACTAACTTGCTGGTTCATGGCTGTGCAGACATAAGCTCTCCATACATCCCTATCCTGAGCTAATGTTTTCCAATCTTCCCCTGCATAATCTACTTCCTCAAATCATGGATGTTATTTTCCCACATCATTCTTTGGTCTATCAACTGGGCATTTTCCCTCTGGTTTTTCTACAAGAAGCCTCCAAGCACCTCTTTCATTCCCCATTCGTGCCACATGTCCTGCCCATTGCAGTCTAAAAAATCTTTCTGAGAACTTTATTCTCAAATACTCGTAATCTGCTTTTCTCCCTTAAAGTAAGAGTCCATGTTTCAGTTCCATATAATGTAACTGGGAAAATAAGTCTTATATATTTATAGCTTAACATTTTTTTAAAAAGTTGGGATGACAATGCATAATAGCACGCATTTCCAGAATTGAGCCTATGACTAATTTCTTTGTGCATCTCATTCCTATTTGTAATTATTGTTCCTAGATACTTGAATTCAGCCACTTCTTCAAAATTTCTTACATATAATAACTTATAACTACAATAAAGTTTATAAGAATTTGTTTTATTTGATGCCATTACATTTCTGGTATTCTCTCCTGGCATGACATATTTGTAACCTACTTCTGAGTTTGGGGCACCTGGAAGACGGGGTTATGGCTACTCTGATGGTATGAAAGGTGTTGATGGTGGTAATGATGTGCCAGGAGAGGCCTTAATCTAAACTTTAATGCGGCAAATATGATAGGTTAATAGCAATGAATCACCACTGTAAGAGAGGTAACAACATTAATTTTATCATGAACAAAATAATGTGCATGGAAGAGGAAGAGAATAGTATCATGTAAAACTTAGTGACTAGTAATTTTGTCAATGCACTAAAGTTATTTCACCTCTTCAGTTGCTTTCTGTTCTTGTTATGAATCTATACCAATGAAATTCCAATGAGGTATCAGTCACAACATCATCATCATCATAGTACATTCACGAATTTAGGCCATTTGTTGACCTGTTTCGGCCTCAAGAGAAACACCATCCAGAAGTCTTTTGAGTGGACGTCCTGGTCTTCTTCTTCCTGCAGGTTGATATCTTAACATTAGTTTGGGTATTCTGTGATCTTCCATTCGATGAACATGTTGTATCCATCTTGACTTATAATCAGAAATTTTGTTTTCTAAAGATTCCATGTGTAATTCTTCTAAGATGTCTTCATTTTTTTTGTGATCTAGTAGTGTGTATCCTGCAGTCCTCCGAAGATATCTCATTTCAGCAGATCTAAGTCTCTGTATATCCTTCTGTTTCAACGTCCATACTTCGCTACCATACAAAAGAGTTGGAAGAGCCAGTGTTTTATACACTTTCAGTCTTGAATGCTTTTGGACTAACTGTGGCTTGAAGATAGAATTTATTAACCCTAAAATTCTTAAAAATTTAGATATTTTTGCATTTACATCCTTTTCTTCTTCATATTTTTTTTAATATTACATTATAAAATTTCACATGAAACCTTTGGAAAACAACATTTTACAATACTGATAGATACATGTTCTTCAAATGGAAGATGACAGGAGCTTACTAATCATTGCACATGCATGAGCATAACATTGATAATTTTAAACGGGAAGACTATTTAATTATGGCATGTTTTATTTTTTCTTTAAAATCTTAGTTATTTCAGAAAATCTAATTTATTATAGTAAAATTCAGATTGCATATTATATAATACATTTGGGAATTTTAACATTATGAGGTTTTATTAATAAGAATCAAATGAATCATGAATTCTTCTTACCTCATACTTCTATGTTTTTTTAAACACAGCACCACAGTATCAGAGAACAATCTTCCGCACCGTCAGCTGTTTTTGTGACTGTCAATTTTTTCTTTTGCTAGTAATTATCCAAACTGCCATCTGGTGTACTTTTGAACTAGATGGCAGTTTAGAAAATTACTCCTTCAAAAGTACATCAGATGGCAATTTGGATAATTACCGGCAAAAGAAAAAATTGACAATTGTGAAAACAGCTGACGATGGGGAAGATTGTTCTCTGATACTGTGGTGCTGTGTTTAAAAAAACATACAAGTATGAGGTAAGAAGAATTCACGATTCATTTGATTCTTGCTATTTCTTATTATGTTTATGGTTAAAATTACCTCTAACATGCCTTAAGGATTATACAAACATACACATCTACAAGCAACAACATTAAAATATGTAATATACGAGGGTGGATCAAATATAAACCGGAATTTGTATCTGGAGGACCTGATAGCAAAATTGCAAAGGTTGTGGTTTGGAGGAAAGTTGGTGGGGGTGTCTGGAGTAGGGATCTTGATGTGTCGCACTCCGAAGAGCGGCCGCTTGCTCCAGTACGCCATGAGTGAGCAAGAGGTACACACGTCTGTTGCGCAACGCATTATTATTAAGTTTTTGGCGAAAGAAGGCACTAAACCTTCTGAAATTTTGAGAAGGCTCCATGTGCAGTTCGGGGAAGCAACTCTTTTGAAGATGCAGGTGTATGATTGGTGCAAAAAAATTTTAGCGGGCCAGGATTCAGTGGAAAATGAGCCCCACCAAAGACGGCAATGAACAAGCATCGCTGCAGACAACATTCGTGCTGTACGGGACCTTATTGAGGAGGATTGGCACGTAACAATTTCTGTAATTGCTTCACACATTGGAATAAGCTTTCAAAAGCAGCATATCGCAACAAGCGCCGCCAGAAACCGATCTGAAATGTGATTGTGCTGCATGACAATACAAGGCCACACACTGCTCGGTTGACAAAAGAAAAACTGACGAAAATGCATTGGACACCTCTGGAACATCCTCCTTACAGTCCAGATTTGTCACCCTTTGACTACCATTTGTTTGGACCACTGAAAGAAGACCTGGGAGGAAGGCGGTTTGGTGGCAATGCAGCAGTAGAGGAGTTCGTGCGCAACTGGCTGACTACACGTCATCCCTCATTCTTCAAGGACTGCATCAAAAAGTTGTCAACTCGATGGCAAAAGTGTGTTGGAAATGTAGGAGACTATGTAGAAAAAATGAGGCAGTGGTTTTGTACTTTTTGTTAATTCAATAAAATTGTAAACAATAATTCCGGTTTATATTTGATTCACCCTCGTAGCTATGCCTGTGCTCTTGCTGACTGTATCTTCAGAAAAAAAGATTCCAGTATTTGTTTTAATGGAGTCTGAATGTTCTGGAAATTAATGAGTAAAAAAATCTCCATCTCTTATTGCTTGGGATCAAACCCAGGCTTTGGAATACATACTAATAGTTAGAAACATTAAGTTTTTTTTTTTTAATTATAAGTTAATGTCAGGGCCGAGGCTTTTATTATCATCCAAATCATTCTCATCTGTCTTTGGATTATATGTCTCTCAGGGGAACTGTCAACCATTGCATGCTGAAATCTACTTTAAAATTTCTCCCAGAGTAGTGTTGTGATTTACCGAGGCCATGTTCAAATCATTATCTGCCGCTTTTAACTACAAGGTACTAAAATCCAGCACCAAAACTCTCATTTGAACTACAGGGAAGAAATACAATTCCTGACTTGGTGAATTGGCCAACCTGCACACATGCTGTGTCCTGCCACACTCCACTCCAATTTACTCATGTCCATCTGCTTTGCACAGTGGGTTGCTGTTGTAGGATTCTGGCTTCGATTTCTGTACCTTGTATTTAAAAGCAGCAGGTATTTTTTTGGACACAACCTTGGTACATCACAATGCTTCTCTGGGAGAAATTTCAAGGCAGGTTTCGGCATGCAGTGATTGACAGTTCCCTTGTCAGACAAAAAAGAGTTATGGTGAAGTTAAATGTTTCTTACCTCTCCTCATATAAATCTTCTAAGTAGATTGCGATTTCGAGACCATAACAGTCTCATCTTCAGTACTTCTTTGGCGACTGATGTTATGTCGATCAGAAAAAACTCTTCTTCTTCCCTCTGTTGGTGGACCGATGAATCTCTGGATCAGGTCAAAATTTGCGGGAATTTCAAAGTTCATAAGTTTTCCTTCGTTTTTCTGAATGTAGATCTTTTCTCAAACCTTGAGTTCCTATTGTTTGTCTATTTGTTTAATTAGACTGGCTTTTGATTCAATTAAATGTTTTTCGGACCAAGCATGAGCAGCTACTGCTGACTTTTCCACTTCTCCATTTTTGATGTTTCTAAGATGTTCTTTCACCCTTGTTTTCAAATTTCTTTTCGTTTTTCCAATATAAATTTTGTCACAATCCCTGCATTTATATTGGAAAAACGAAAAGAAATTTGAAAACAAGGGTGAAAGAACATCTTAGAAACATCAAAAATGGAGAAGTGGAAAAGTCAGCAGTAGCTGCTCATGCTTGGTCCGAAAAACATTTAATTGAATCAAAAGCCAGTCTAATTAAACAAATAGACAAACAAAGGAACTCACGATTTGGGAAAAGATCTACATTCAGAAAAACAAAGGAAAACTTATGAACTTTGAAATTCCTGCAAATTTTGACCTGATCCAGAGGTTCATCGTCCGCCAACAGAGGGAAGAAGAAGAGTTTCTTCCGATCGACATAACATCAGTCGCCAAAGAAGTACTGAAGATGAGACTGTTATGGTCTCGAAATCATGATCTACTTAGAAGATTTATATGAGGAGAGGTAAGAAACATTTAATTTCACCATAAATTAAACCTCATAGTGATTAATTCCTATAAAAGTTAGAAAAAGAGTTACTTGGCCCATGTAAGGCATATGATACTTTACATATTAATGTGTTTAGTAACAATTTTTTTCTTAAAATGTTTTAAATTTATTTATGTTCATAATTACGATACATGAAAAATTGTTATAAAACAGATTAAAGTATATATACCATATTTACTCCAAACGTAGGCCTATGTGATTAATAGCAATCTTAAAAGAGTTAGAGTGAATGCACAACCAGAGTCTAAACTACGACCCCAGTTTTCCAATTTATTATTGTTACCATAACAGTTATCAGAATAACTGAAATTGTTTTGAAACCACAGTCATGATTCAGACATTTGTACAGCGATAGATTTTCAGTTTTTGTGGTTGTTATGAAACATTAAAAAATTGGAAAACCGGGGTCTTGGTTTAGATTTCAGTTGTGAAATCCACTCTTAATGTCTTTCGACAACCCGTCAACTTATATCACAACATTTTTAGAAGAACAATAGGATGTTTGCATGTTTGATTCATACAAAATCTCAAATGGTTTTAAAGTTTTATTGGTCGTAGACACTAACATCATGATGGCTATTGGTAAATCTAAATCCCATAATGTGAGAGAGCCCAATTCAGGGAAGTAGTTCTTCAGATAAGTCTACTGAAGATTACATACAGTAGTTAAAAAGTGGGGTCCTGTGCCATAGCTGAGTGGTTAAGGCAAGATGTCTTGGCCCAGAGCTATGGGACTTGTGCTGGTTCGAATCTCCATGGGAGAAAAAATTTTGTTATAGAATATCGGTTAGTATGGGACTGTTGGGCACTCAACATTGTAAGAAATTTGGGTAGCTACAATATGTAATGGCTCCAGGTTGAGAAAACCAGCTATAACAGCTGGGGGATCCGACATGTTGACTACATGTCACCCTTATACTGACAGGATGATTGTCCATCTCTGTGATTAACACATGTGGATGTTATTTTTATAGGTGTTATGGAAACAATAAAAAAATTGGAAAACCAGCAACTGGCTCGTAGACAGGGCCTTCTAGGCATGTAGCGCCATGGAATAGTAGGTAAAAAGTGGGGCAGTTCACCCATAGAGTATTAGTTAAAGTGGGGCAGTTCAGGTTTGTAATTGGCCAGTAATGAACACAGAGTAGCAACCAGCCGATGGATATTTCAGTACAAATTAATGAAGATGATTAGAAAATAGACTATTGAAGTAGAAAAACCCTAAATATCCTGATGCCATCTGAAGTTATTGGTATCAAGACTTGTTCTGTACAGAACATATTTTGCCAATGATGAAACCAGATTCTGAAAGGCCTACTGCAGTTTAAAAAAAGTTTTATTCAAGTTGAGGACGATGACACCATATAGGTACTAATTTTATACTGAAAGAGTGATACAATGATAATTTGTATTAATTCTGAATGTTTTTTTAACAAGCCTAAGTCCTTGCTGATTAAAGAACTCAAATGTTAAGGTTTTTTTGTCTAACATAATTTCCTCCAGATATTTTTCAGTTGTTCTATCATTGGACTTATAAGTATTGTATTGTTCATGTTGTAGCTTACTACAAAATTCCAACTTGCATTATAGACTCATATAAACCTTTCAAGAATCTAAAGATGGTGTCCAAAGAAAGGAAATGGTAACAATCTGGATAGAAATATTATGGAAGTTGGACAAACTCTGGCAACATTGTTAATTGTTACAACAATGGTAGTGCAGATGGCTCTGACCTGATCTCAAGGTTATGGTGGAGGCAACGCGCATCTTGGAACAGCCTCCAGGTCGCGTCGCCACATTCCAATATGGCGGAGGAATGTGGTGTGTTGTGGTGATGTTGAAATGTCTCAAAGGGATTTGTCGGAGGTAAGTACTGTATTTTATTTTGTGTTCTATCCGTGCATTGAAATCACCATTAATCTGTACCCATCTCCAACTGTTAAAGCTCCATCCATTTCATTAACCCTTCTGAAGCCACAGGGGGGGTTGAATATCCCCCTCGAGTTAATGTCTTTTAACCTTTCATCACGATTGTTGTTGGAATGTGCCCTCTGTTATAGAAGGAAGGAGGGCGCGAACCCTAGTGAATGGGCATAAGGATTAATGTCATTAGACTTATTCACATGTAGTATGGCATGCCCTGGGCGATTGTAAGCGATTCACTTCATCGGTAGTCAAGTGGTAACACACATTTGTCAATTCATTCAAGAAGAAGGAGGGGGGGAGTTGACGTTTGGTAGAAGGATGTTGTGTCTTTAGGAGGGTCTTGTAGTACGTTTGTGAGCAAATATTTGTACACGTGTTGCATATATGATCACATTTTGTACACACTTGAAACATTTATTTCCCCTTAGGCGATTTTTAATTGTCATTTTTTTTAAATAGTATGCTTATCTGTGATTCTCAAGGTTATTGGATACCATTCTCTCAGAAGGAAATTACTCGTGAAATCTGTAGCATTATATTAAAATGCAAATTACGAATTAAATGTCTGCATTTTTAGTATCGCAAAACAATATAAAATTTGGTATAATACTTTTTTTATTACATTTCCTCTCTAGTTGTTTCAAGATACTGCGGTTAGAGCCGAACGTTCTTGTAGAGTGGTAGCGTGTAGCTTTCCCGGGTTCGAGATCCGCTTGTTCCCAGAATGAGTTTAAGGAATAGGACCATTACCTTAATACGTATTGACCTAAAGGCAAGGGGAAATGTTTTGAATGGCGTAAGAATAACAAAAATTTATGGGGAGTGGCACCGCGTACAGGAAGTGCGCACCGTATATCCAGCCCATCGCGCGCGCTGGAATGCCGCGCAGGTGATTATTACCCAGGGCTGTACAGTCTGCGCAAACCTTATTCAGGGGTAGCCAATATGAATTTCATGTTATTGAACAATGCTGACCATTGACGTCAGTTTTCTATAAATATACTTTTACAATGCAAGAAATTTGTATCTAGCATATTTTTAAATGACATGCACAATATTTAAAATTTATGTATTTTTTCAAAGTTTAACTTTTACTTGCATCTTAAATATGCATATTGAAATTCTTGAATTACGAAATTCAGGTCATGACTGCGATCTGAAATCGTGATAAATAACTGGAACACATTAATAAACGATAATAACATAATTTATTTTGTGGTTTTGACATTAGTCTCAATTTCTCAGTGGTCGACGAAACATGGACTTAATCTTAATGCTGACAAGACACAGTGCATTATAGGACATTGAATGGCCGGGTGGGAGAACAGTGCCTTTTTATTTACGCACTTTAACAGTACATAATTGGCATACATATTAATCAAATACTATATTTAACGTATTTCAATCTGGGAAAGTTATTATCATTTCTTTATTTTCTCGTAAATATGAAAATAAAGTGGGACTATTTCCTGTCATGACCACGAAGGTTACAACAGTTCTTACTAACCAGCGATAAACCATCGATTATCACAACGATGAGCACTGATGACCTCAGATACACCACCGATACAGCATATCAGTGGCTTCAACAAATTATGTCCGAATTTGTCTTTTACATATTTAACCGCTTAAAATAATAAAAAGGACGTTCCCTGGAATTCACCTACGTTAGAGTAATTGATTTAGTTTCCATTCAATGATTTAGGTTTGGTTAGCTTTTAGTTTCCTTGCATTTTAAATCTGATTTAATAGGTAACATAAATGACCTCTTCATATGTGTTATTCTATGGAACATTCAACATGTCTGACGGTTACAACGTAAAATCATATTTCCACTACTTCATTTCATGATAGGTTTCAATATTTTGACGATGGTTAAATCCTAGAGGTAAATGGTATCATCAACACTTCGTAATACTTTAAATTACATCAAAAATGGCATAAGTCGCATAAGTAAAAAGCTGGTCTTGTACAACCCCACCCATTGAATCAAAAGCATTAAAAATTACAAAAATATCCTTACCAATCTCCTAAATGACAAAAACATCCTCTACAGCTCAGTAGTAAAAAAATCTGGGTATCTATATGGACCTACACCTAGACTGGAAAATCCAGGTGAATAATACCTGCAAGAAAGTGTTCTCAATTCTTCACTCCCTAAATAGGTTTAAAAACTTTCTTTCCATGAAATTAAAACAAATACTTGTACAGACACTTAGATTACTGCGACATATGACTAATCTGACAACTGATCTATCTGACAGACTACAGCGTACATTTGATTTGTAATCAATCTCTGTCGTTATGACCACGTGGCTCCTTCGTTTCAGGCTGTATCATGACTACGTCAGAATGACAGAAGAACTTTACATTCACATGCTTTACTATTCCAAATTCTACACACATATACACCAAGTTATTTATCGGCTCACCACTATTTAAGAACAAGATCACAAGACGCTTCTTTACTTTTGATACCACAGCACAGGACATATCTGTACTCTGAATCTTACACAATATTATGATTAGAGCATAGAACTCACTTCCCAGTCATGTCAGGTACTGTCAATCACTCATTATTTAAATCCAAATTATCTTATATCCTAAGTTTGACACAATGAAAAGATTAACTGCATAACAACTATAGTCAGCGTTTTGTAAACATTCATCTAGGAAGTTTTACTTACTTAATTTTATATTGTATTCATCCATAGTAATTCTGCCCGAGGGCAGGTCTTTCACTGCAATCATAGCATTTTCATGCTATGCTTTGCAGCTTTTCTAGAGACTTAAATTATTTTAATTTTATTAGGGCGTATTCCATGTTTAGTATTAGTTAGTATTAGATCACATCAGTATTGTCTTTTGTTTAGTCTATATTTTAATATTATTTTAAAATTGTTTTAAATATGTAATTTTTGTATAATTTTTACTATTCGCTGGTTGAGTGGAAGAGAAGGCCTTATGGCCTTAACTCTGCCAGCTAAAATAATAATAATAATATCTATTATTATTATTATTATTTATTTATTATTAGATACCTACTTTTTGTAAAGAGTTAATTGTTAAGAATTAATTAATGTATCCAACATGTGACATGAACAAAAAAATTAAGATCATAGTAGACACCATGCATATAAGCAGATGCTTATAGAAACACACAATGCAGCTAACATATACAGGATATTGTAACGTGTTGGCAACCACAGGAGAAATACCCCAAACTTCTGCACATATATGCCCAATATTGAAGTCTTAAATCTTAAATAGCTAACCAAAGTACAAATACTCTAACTAGATTGAATTCTTAAACTAAAATGAAAAAAAGAAAAACTAACCAAAATATAAATACAAACTTTACTTAGATTTATTCTAAGTTGGAGTTTGGTGAATTCTATGCCACCATGCCATCTACATAAATTCAAATAAAAAAAAAGTAAACACAATATATATGTATGTGTGTGTGTTGATTTATTCCCCAAAAACATGTGAGAAATGACTTGAAATGAAATGAGAAGTTGAGTTCAAAGTAACCTAAAATCACATAATTTACAATGTAAAATATACATTAGCCATTGTTCAGACAGGTAGCAAACTTATCACTAAAAGGTGCTAACAAACAAATGAATGCTAAACTAATCTGATGTACACTAACTCACCCATTTTCTCACCCTAACTTTCCCACTAATGTAGTTGGATTCCTGGGATAGAATTCCCATATATGTGAGTAAACATGTTGGCTCAAGGGGAACATGTTGCAACATGATGCTAGCAGTCACTTTTTCTCCGATCGAATATTCATAGGTGACATAGAATAGCCAGAGTTTGATCATTACCACCTTACATCATTCATGAATAAAGGCCAATGTTGACCTGTTTCGGTCTCAACTAGCCAGGGTTTAAAAGTTGTGGATGTGTAGGTAATCGTCGTCCTCGTGGGTAATACCGAAGACTGCATTGGGGATCCTAGCTGATGACATTCAGGATATATGTTGCAGCCATCTGTCTCTGTAGGTGGATATATTTTCTTCTAAAAGTTGCATGTGTAGTTCGTTTAAAATATTTTCATTTCTCTGATGGTCAAGTAGAGTATATCCAGCAGTTCGGCACGTGAATCTCATTTCTGCAGCTTTCAATCTGGTGATGTCTTTCTTTTTTAAAACCGAGATTTCACTTCCATGCAGGAAAGTCGGGAGAGCGAGAATTTTATATAATTTGAGTCTTAAATGTTTTATGTTTTTGTACAATTTTAAAATATTAGTTTGATATTTATCAAAATAGATTGATAGGCTCTTTTCAAGAACTAATAGAAGATATTTGGGAAGTTTATTCTGTAGTTTAGTTGCTTATTATGATTTTAGTAGTTATTTGTGTAGTTTTTATGTAGAAGGATCATTTAGTGTAAATTCTGTAGTTATTTGGTATGTAGTAAGTTGTAAACTGTATGTTGGCTGCATTGTAACAAGTTGAACTCTATAATTATATTATTTTTGGTCTGGACATCTTACCTCAATATTAATGTTGATTTGTTCTTGGACATGTTTCAAAACAATTCTCTGTTTTATCTTCAGCTTTCCCAGACTGAAGATAAAACAGAGAATTGTTTTGAAACATGTCCAAGAACAAATCAACATTAATATTGAGGTAAGATGTCCAGACCAAAAATAATATAATTAAAATAACCTCAAAATATAACTTCCTAAAATTAAATATGAACTCTATAAGTTTATGTCGGCTGCAATGAACACAGGATATGATGTCATATCATTGAGGTACATATCTAGTTGAATATTAAAAAAAAATGTATTTGAATAATCATTAAAGAATATTTAAATGTGTTTGAATTCGTAGTAAATGTTTTTTTAAATTAAACCGTAAGAGTCAAATTTGACAGAAGTTGTGTGAAGTGTTTTCTCATAAAAAATTCGGCAATATTAATAAATGGGAGAGAAATTATTGGAAACTTATTTGTCACAAATCCAACAGTGATCAAATGGGTTTAAACTATGAATTTTTAAAGTAACTTCAGAATGTGTTTTATTTTCATGTGAGAAATAAAGGACCTTGTGTACCTTATTTACGATGAGCAAAATAACTTTTTGTCAAATGAGTTTTTCTCTCGGATATTATACAGTGTTAGTGATACTAAAGACTTTTCTGTTTTATTTTATTGATGTGTATACTTTTGTCAGGGGTGTATTGCCAGTGTTGCCGCTGGCAACATACAAAAAAAAAATATATAGATGAAGGATGTTGCTTATATAATTGGTATTCTTAACAATAATCTAAATCAACCAGTTTCGTGTAAAACATGTCAGGTTGCCATCTAGTGTTGAAGAATTGAACTGATGCTTATACTGTGTTTGCAATGTACACTACGTGTTGCCTGCTACTTGTCAGTGGCTCGCTTGTCCAGGTTAGAATTTAATAAATTTCAGTGGAAATATGATAGTGTGACACAAATTATTTGCTGGTCAGATACAAAGACAAACTTTTGTTTTTCTTATTTTATATTTTACTGTACTGGAAAATAAGTTTCAAAGCGGCAACATCTACAAAATTCCCATGGTGCACAACACTGATTTTTACTCACATTAAATTGATTTTAATATGAGATAGCCTATAATATTAATTTTTGATGGTTTTATTTTCTTTATACTTATAAAGTAAGGCATTAAAAGAAATTTGGCAAGTTTAATATTGTCTATTTCTCCCATGAGGCTGATAGCAACAAAAAGGAAGTCATGTCCTACATATGAATATATGGCCATTCTGGGAGTCAAGTTTTGAAAAAAAGTCTCAATCTATCTCAAACATTCAGTGTCTCATCGTCCATCATTTCAAACCATTCAACACATTTTTCTCAAAATTCTTCTTAACTTGTTCTTCCCATCTATATCTTGGCAAACTTCTTAGTCTCTTCCTTCTTAATCTAAATTCTTGTGCCAAGAATATACTTTTTATATCTAAACGATCTCTTAAATTAATTTGTCACATATTTCTGGAACAAAAGGCCTCCACGTAACTTTTAACTTTATCTCCCAAGAACTTTTAACTTCCTCTCTTCAAAACAACAGTTTGGCAGACCCCACCAATGTGAAGGCTATGCTCATTCTTGCCTATGTTTGGAGTGGTGTGATCTTAAAGCATACTTTTTCTCAAGGCAGAACATTAATGTGGAGTACTACTATTTGTGGGGCATGCCGTAGCGTAGTGGTTAAGGCACTGAGCTACAAGCCAGAGGGTAGAGGGTTCAAGTCCCGTTGGGGTCAGGATTTTTAAACTGACCCAAACTCTCTGGCAGCACTGAGGCCCTGGGGTCGACTCAGCCTCTAATGGAAATGAGTACCAGACACTTGTTCTGGGGTAAAGGCGGCCGTCATGCAGGGCTGACAACCCGGCTGACATAAAGTGCCGATTGTCTAGAAAAAGTGGGAGCCTTAACCTCCTACTACCCCAAGGGCCTCCGGGCCTGTTGTGGGATCACTTTACTTACTACTATTTGTTTTTGTAAAATAACTTGTGAGCAGCTCTGAGAAGAAAACAGTGACACTTTATGGATAACCCATCCATTGTTCTGCATGACAATTTTGTGTTGCATATAGCTTAGATCGAGAAGTGCTCTATCACCTGCCATACTCTCCAAATTTAAGTTCCATGTGACTTTGATCTAATCTCTAAGATGAAAAGTACACTTCAAGGATTCACTTTTAAACAATTGAAAACATTTTACTGATAATTGAAATTGACTGCTCTATTCGAACCATCAAAGATTAGGCAGTGCCAATGTGATCCAATGCCTCTGCATCTCTGACAACACATATCCAACAATGGTTATTACATCAGAAGCCTGTAAAACCATGTAAGTATCCTTTGTATAAAAAACAAATAGTTGCCAGAACTAAAAAAATCAATCTTCATATTTTCTCAAAAAGAGAGAGAGAGAGAGGAGTAACGGACTGTACTCTTTTTAATAAGGATTTAATATTGTTCAGGCAATTAATCCTTAAATTGCATCGCTGCAATTACTCCTCAAATCCTGAACATCAGTTAACACCAATGTCATTTCATTGTTCAGCATGGATGGTAGACCTATGATAATGGACAGGATACTTATTGAAGTATGTATTTTCTCCCATGACTTACACGAAACTAAATGTCACATCTTGTAAGGTAAAATAAGCAGCATGGGAGACCCATTTTTGTGAGGCAATGTAATGTGTTGCCCAGAAATTCTTGTTCTGCCATTGCTATTAGGTGTTGCATATGTGACTCATGGTTTCACTGTATAAAGTTGAACTTAATCATGCCAGATGGCAGTGGGATGTTGTATGGTTATTCAATATATAGCTGTGTTTATAGGACATATTACCTCCCATATGCAACAATTTTAATATAATTGCAAAAATGTACAATATGGAAATCAATACAAAGAAAACTAAAGTGATGGCCTTTTGTGGGAAATACCCTATACCTAGCAAAATTGTTTTGGATGATGAAATTTTAGAACGAGTAAATGAATTTAATTATTTGGGTTATAATTTAACATTTCAAGATGAAGCTGATATATCGAAAATCACAAATTTCACAAAAACAACGGGGATAATTAACAGTATAATGAAACTATCTTTAGTATAGAAAAACACAAGATTATGACTTTATAAGGTTCTTGCAAGACCAGTATTAAGATATGGTAGTGAAGCATGGACAGTACGAAGAAGTGATGAAAGCTGAATAACAGCAAATGAAATGCAATTTATGCACTGTACAGCAGGCTACAAAGTGGGACCATAAAAGAAATGAGGAAATTATGGAAGAGTTGGATGTAGAACCCATTCTTCACATATACAAAATTACCAGAACAACTGGAAAGCCCATCTTCAATGAATACCGGTACCATCTCATAGAATTCCAAAAGCATGCTTCGTTACTGCCCCCAAGGCAAAAGATCGCTGGGAAATCCAAAAAAAGTGCTGGGTGGAAAACTTCTCTTTGAGACCGTAACAGACCTCACGGCCTAATACTTGCATGGATGATGATGATGCAACATCTTAAACAACAGTCTATCAGCAAATTGATTAGGAGAGAAGTACATGGACAGTGCAAAGAATTCTTGAAATCTATACACCATCTGTCCATTGTACAATGGATTCACATTTGTCAGACTCGTAACAATTTTTCCAAATTTTTGTGATTTCCTGTTAAAATGATGGGAGTGTAAAGGTATGTACACATATGCGCGCCGCGAACATGAACGGCGCGCGCGCAGCGCGTGTTATGTTCATTGAAATGATTAATTTCAACGAACCTCCTGCGATCCATAGGAAACCCACAAACCTTCACTAGACATTTTGCAGAGCAGGTGTAACCAACCATGTCTATTCCCTTTCCGTTCTCCCGCTTGTCCTGCATTCTTTCCCAAAAATAGCGACTTTTTTTTAAATGCTGCGGGACAAATTGTTAAAAATCGGGACTGTCCTGCCAAAATCGGGACGTCTGGTCACGCTTATTACTTATTACATCTTATAACTTTATTTATACTTTTTCAAATATTATAGCATTAAAGGAATTTAAAAAATATATATGATTTGTATATATATGTTTAAAATTATTAAGAATCTATCTCACCATAACATGGCCTTAATTTTTAATAAAGATGTACATGATTATTATACTAGAGGTTGTACTTTATTGCACAAAGATACTAGTTTCTCAAAAAAAAAAGGTATAAAAGGGATTCGTTATGCATTAATCAACCATTACAATAACTTACCTATTGAATATCAACATTTCACGAATGTTAAACATTTTTCTAATTGTATTAAAAAATATTTTTTCTCATTGCTTTCTTAGTTAATTTTGATAATTTTATTATTATTAATATTATCCTGTTTAAATATTGTATTAGTGGATAAACGCTGGCACAGTAGCATCATTGATGTTAGATCAGTTAGAGGGACAGACTGCAATTCGGATCATCATCTGGTCAGAGTGAAAATCAGACAACGGTTATCGCTTATGAGAGGAACAAATGTTAAAGATGATTCTGTAAAATATGAATTAAAAAACTTGAAAAATGATGAAATGCGGCAAGAATACCAAATCAAAATTGCTAATAGATTTGAAGTACTAGAATCTTCAGATGGCAATGTGGCAAACGAAGAAGAAACTGATATAAATAAAGAATGGGAGGCTATAAGATATACTATTAAATTGTCAGCATCAGAAAGCATTGGTTGTTTAAAAAAGAGGCAAAACAAGAAATGGTTTGATGAGGAATGTGCCGACATTGTAAAGAAAAGAAAGCTAGCAAAAATGAAATGGTTACACGAGCCAAATGAGGTAAATTTAGAGCAATTGGGTAGTGTTAGACGGGAAACCACCAAGTTACTAAAGAGTAAAAAGAGGGAATATTTGAGAGAGAAGATTAATGATCTTGAAATGAATGCAAAAAATAGGAACATTAGAGAATTGTATCAGGGAATTAGTATAGAGAAGAAAGGGTTTCAGGCTAGAACAAACATAATTCGGAATGAAAATGGGGATATGATTGCAGATTCCAGGAGTATATTAAATAGATGGAAAAGTTACTTTAATCAGCTATTAAATGTACATAAGAATTGAGGAGGATAATTTACAGACAGCAGAAATGATAGTCGCAGAGCCAAGTGCATTAGAGGTTGAAATGGCAATTGAAAAATTGAAGATGTATAAAGCACCAGGTTCAGATGAGATCCCAGCAGAACTGATAAAATCAGGGGAAGAAAAATTGATGGACAAGATATGCTGGTTGCTTAGTATGATTTGGGAAAAAGAAGCTCTTCCAGATGAATGGAAAGAATCAATTATCGTACCAATTTATAAGAAAGGAGATAAAACTGATTGCAACAACTACAGGGGCATCTCATTACTTTCAACTTAGTACAAAATTCTAACAAATATATTAGTAAGCAGACTTACTCCCTATATTGATGACATTCTAGGAGATCATCAATGTGCATTTAGAAGAAACAGGTCTACAACAGATCAGATTTTAAGTATAAGACAGATTTTAGAAAAGAAATGGGAATATAGTGGTACTGTACATCAGCTATATGTAGACTTCAAAAAATCATATGATTCCATTAAGAGGGAGTAGTTATATATTATCCTGCTGGAGTTCGGAATTCTAAAAAGTTAGTTAGACTTATACGAATGTGTCTAAATGGCACAAAGAGTAGGGTGCGTGTAGGCAAACAGTTTTCGGACACTTTTGAAATCCAGAATGGGTTGAAGCAAGGAGATGCACTATCTCCTCTACTATTTAATTTTGTACTAGAGCATGCCATTAAATCTTTAGAGAATGAGGAAGGCTTACAACTGAATGGTATTAATAAACTGTTAGTTTATGCTGATGATGTAGTATTGTTGGCCGATAGTGAGGAGATACTAAAGGACAATACGCACACACTATTGAGTAACACTAAGAACTTAGGACTGGAAGTAAATATCAATAAAACTAAATATATGGTCACACGTAGATACATTATATAATGGAAATGGACAGCTAATGACAAATGAGGGAAATTTTGAGGAAGTGGCTGAATTCAAATACCTAGGAACAATGATCACAAATAGGAATGAGATGCACAATGAAATTAAACATAGGCTCAATTCTGGAAATGCGTGTTATTATGCATTGCAGAGACTCCTGATGTCCCAACTCCTTTCAAAAAACGTTAAGCTGAAAATATATAAAACTATTATTCTACCAGTTATATTATATGGGTGCGAAACATGGACTTTAAGGGAGGAAAGGAGATTACAAGTATTTGAGAATAAAGTACTTAGGAAACTTTTTGGACCAAAGAGAGATGACAGACAGGTGAATGGAGAAGACTACATAACAATGAACTACATGGTCTTTATAGGAAGCCAGATATAATAAGAACAGTTAAGTCTTGTAGACTTCGTTGGGCAGGACATGTTGCACGTATGGGGAATGAAAGACTTGCATGGAAGTTTCTTGTAGGAAAGCCAGAGGGAAAACGCCCAGGTGGTAGACCAAGAATGAGGTGGGAGAATAACATTAACAATTTGAGGGAAGTAGATTATACAGGGAATGATTGGAAAACATTAGCTCAGGATAGGGATGTATGGAGAACTTATATCCGCGTGGCCATGAACCTACGGGTTCGATAGTGCCAGTGAGTAAGTATATGTGTGTATATATTGTGCATCTATAGTAGTTTGTATTACTTAAACTTATGCCTGAATTTGTTTTCTTGTTTTTATTGTTAATTGTTTTATGGCCATTATTTTTTGTATATTGCCCCTTAACATGAGCAGTATTGCTCTTTGGAGTCTTTGAAGAAATAAATACATAATTAGTAATAAATGTGTTTATATATTGTATTGTTTTGTGATACTTCATACATAATATTATGAAATGAACGTCTTAAATAAATAATGTTTTCTAAATAATTCTAATTTATTCATACAATTACAGTACACACGAAAAAAAAACACATAACATTGAAAAAAAAAACAGGCATCTTCTTTCAATGATTTTTTAAAATGATCCTTATGTTGAGGATCCCACAATAATTGCTTGCTTCTATAAATATCAATAAGTTTTAACATGTTTTCCTCTGACCACTGCATACTCAAATAATGGATGCGCACCGAAAACAACGAACCTCTCAGGTACCCGTCCAAATCTAAACCATCAAAGTGTTCGTGAAAAAAACCGACAATGAGTGGATTGTGGTGCGAGATGCATGCGCCGTTCACACGCACCTTAAAATCCCGTCCAAATCTGACGAACATGGTGAGTGCATGCGGCGTGCAAGTGTGTACGTACCTTAACATAGATTCTGTTTCTTCATGTACTTCTTAACGATTTGTATTGCTACTCTGGTAAATATTTTTTTATACCATCACAAGTCACTTCCTTTTACAAACGATTTCTCCATAGATATCAAAGATTTATTAAAAAAATTCTCATAACTAAATTCCAACATTCTATTTGCAGTTGAGACATATCCAGTAATAAAAACTCCATGGTGCGACATGCCCAGAAGGTTCTTGGTTTACCACCAGGTTGCTGGCCTCACATCCACATGTGTTAATCATAGAGGTAGATGATCATCCAACCAGTGTAGGGGTGACATGTGGTCAGCATGTTGGGTCCCCAGCTATTATAACTGGTTTTTCTAGCCGCTACTTATTGTAGCTACCCAAATTCCTCATGATATTATCCAGTAATAAAATGTACAATATTTGAGGATCTGAGGAGGAATAAACCATTATCCTTAGTTTTCTCACAATTAGAGATTTTCTCAAGGCTGTATACAAAATAGCAGGAACAATATTTTTTTTTCATTTTCATTGCATCTTTCGCACACTCCAATAAGTATTCAAATCTATATTTAAATTAATATTGGGAAGTAAACATTATGAGGTTATATCATTAATAGTGAATTGAGAACATATTTTTAATGACTCACCTCATATAATTTCAAATTTCTTTGATACCGGCGGTTTCAGACAATATCTTGTCCCTCTTCAGTCATGGCTTCCACTGATGAAATTCTCTGGTAGTTGATTTCTCTAAGGACATCACCTCTTGTGCTGCCATCTTTGGTTGGGATTATAAACTTTGTAATTAGAGTGTATAATAATCAAAGTGCATAGATCGATATTCCAGTGGATAAAAATTTAATTACAAAGTTCATAATCCCAACCAAAGGTGACAGCACAAGAGGTGATGTCCTTAGAGAAATCAACAACCAGAGAATTTCATCAGTTGGAGCCATGACTGAAGAGGGACAAGATATTGTCTGAAACCGCCGGTATCAAAAAAATTTCAAATTATATGAGGTGAGTCATTAAAAATATGTTCTCCACTCACTATTAATAAATTCAAATCTATCTTCTCTTTCAATATGTAATTTATATTAATGTAACTGGATATGTGGGAATTTGTATCACTGGTTAACACATAGCTTCGTCAATATTTATTATCAAATTATCCCATTCGGTGAGGGTGCATTGATCTGATATTGTGTAAGACATATATATTTATACTTTAATTTACTTAAATAATCTAAACCTTTTGTGACTATCTATTCTGATACCTCTAATGTCATCTTTCTTGAAGTTTGTGCTGCTGGTGTTACTGCTACCATGGTGTTCAGGATGCTCTTTTTTTGTGATGTCATAGGGTAAACTTGTCATTTTGATACCAGTTCCAAAAAAATCAATGTGATGCAGTTCCATTAGATGAGGACTTATTAGTACCACACACCATATTCTTGTATTCTTTCAATCAGCTTATCCAATTTGAAGGAATATGACAATCATAGATCAATTCCGTTGCCTTTACGACATTTGAAGGTGGTATTGACAAGTATAAAAATTATACAGGATGTATAAATTGATTACAGACATGTCGGTATTTAATTTTGAATGAGCCAGATTGATGGCATCATGAGCACTAACATGATAATGATTGCTGTGATAATTTGTCCATTTATATAGGCAAATGTAATTTTGGACAATTTGTCAAGGTTGTGTCGCAAACAACTGTTTTTTTAAAAGTCCACCCTGTGTCACCATGCTAAGAATTGGCCAAATTGGACAATTTTGAAACCTCTATGTTGATATGTTATAAAATATGGCAAAAAACTATTAAATTTTGTATAAAGTTTGAGGTTGGCAAATCAAAAGCATATATTATTTAATAGAAAACAAACTACATTGGTGCCCTTTTCTCCATATTCTCTGTTAATAATAAGATGCTAATAACAGTGATTATAAATTATTTTACCATATTAAATCTACAAACTGTGATTCTAGAATATGAAATATATATATATCATGTGAATAGTATAAAACCAGAGAAAGTAGTCTTGTTGTGATTATTTAACGATAACTGTAGAAAATGTCCTACAGTTTTCAGCAGAATTCTTCATATGGTACCTAAGACAGTACAGCCTTGTTTACAGATGTAGAACTAACCACAAACACATTCATTTACAGAATGCAGTTTTGTCACTGTAAAGAAATTTCTGAATGTTCACAATCACACCTCCAGCAAGAATTTCATCTGATTATGATTGAATTGAAGTGACCAGCTAATATATATATATACGAGGGTGAATCAAATATAAACCGGAATTCTTGTTTACAATTTTATTGAATTAACAAAAAAATACAAAACCACCACCTCATTTTTCTACATAGTCTCCTGCATTTCCAACACACTTTTGCCATCGAGTTGGCAACTTTTTGATGCCGTCCTTGAAGAATGAGGGATGACGTGTAATCAGCCAGTTGCACACGAACTCCTCTACCGCTGTATTATCACCAAACTGCCTTCCTCCCAGGTCTTCTTTCAGTGGCCCAAACAAATGGTAGTTACAGGGTAACAAATCTGGACTGTAAGGAGGATGTTCCAGAGGTGTCCAATGCATTTTCGTCAGTTTTCTTGTATCAACCGAGCAGTGTGTGGCCTTGCATTGTCATGCAGCACAATCACATTTCGGATCGGTTTCCGGCGGCGCTTGTTGCGATATGCTGCTTTTGTCTCGTCCAAAAGCCGGCAGCAGTACTCTGCATTCACTGTTCGCGCCGATCCTCCTCAATAAGGTCCCATACAGCATGAATGTTGTCTGCAGTGATGCTTGTTTGTTGCCGTCTTTGGTGGGGCTCATTTTCCACTGAATCCCAGCCCGCTAAAATTTTTTTGCGCCAACCATACACCTGCATCTTCGAAAGGGTTGCTTTCCTGAACTGTGCATGGAGCCTTCTCAAAATTTCAGAAGGTTTAATGCCTTCTTTCGCCAAAAACTTAATAATAATGCATTGTGCAACAGACGTGTGTACCTCTTGCTCGCTCATGGCGTACTGAAGCAAGCGGCTGCTCTTCGGAGTGCGACACATCAAGATCCCTACTCCAGACTGCAACCTTTACATTTTGCTACTAGATCCTCCAGATACAAATTCCGGTTTATATTTGATCCACCCTCGTATATATATATATATGAAGGACATAGGACAATAGCATGATAAGCCACATATTGCTCTTTCTGAGATATAATAATAATAATAATGGTTTTATTTTACCTGGCAGAGTTAAGGCCATAAGGCCTTTCTACCACTTAACCAGGTTAAAAGATACAAGAAGATTCTTACATCTAATTACAATAAAAATAAATATTACATAGTATGTCTACAATATAATTATTATTTGCAAAATATTTTGATTTAATCTAGATTTAACAAATTAAATATAAAATGGACAAGATATAAAAATGAGAAAAAAGTATTGATGACATAGGATAAATTTAACTCTTGAGAAAAATTAATTATTTGACAACAGGTAACTGTATAAGCATGACTTAAAAGAACCAAGTGCAACAACTCCTGATATCTTGAGGAAGGAAATTCCAGGAGTGGGCAGAGGCTACTGTGAAATAAGTAGAATAAGAGGAAGTGCTATGAAGAGGGATTGTTAGCAGACTGTTATCTTGTGGCCTAGTATCAATATTGTGGTAAGAAGATAACTTCTCAAATCTGGATGCCAGGTAACTAGGAGCATAGGAATTCAGAAGCTTGAAAATAAGTGAAAGAGAGTGCAATTTACGTCTGTCAGTAAGGTGGAGCCACAAGAGGTTATTGAAGTGTTTGGAAATATGATCATAACGGCGGATATTGAAAATGAATTGAACTCAAGTATTATGAACATGCAGTCTCTGCGACAAGTCATAGTTTAGATCATTATTTATAATGTCACAGTAATCCAAGTGTGGCAACACAAGAGTTTGTTTTATTGAAACTGGGAGAAAATTCTGTAAACGTCTAAGATAATGTAAGGTGGAGAAAGTCTTTTATATATGTGTTTCACTTGTGTTTGCCAGGTTAAATTTGCATCTAGATGTAATCAAAGATTTATTACTGAAGAAGAATAAGGGATAATTATATTATTTATAGCAATGTTTGGAAGTGTAGATATGTCAAAGGTTGTAAGCAGTCTTTGTTGCCCCATTAGAATGACTTGTGATTAGTTAGGATTCAGATTTAGACCGAAACTTGAAGACCAGTTAAAGATGCACATGAGATTGTCATTCATTTTCGTTATAGAGGGAATCAGGAGGTGAATGTAGGTAAATTTGGAGATCATCAGCATAGAGGTGATAAGGGCAGTGCTTCAGTACAGTTGGTAAGTCATTGATATAGATTGAGAAAAGAAGAGGTCCGAGAACACTGCCCTGGGGGACTCCTGCCTGCACGTTGCCCCAAGACAAAGATCTAGAGTTTAATGAAACGTATTGTTGACATCCGTGCAGGTATGACTTGAACCAGGGTACAGTGCTGTCTGACAGGTGTAGGTGCATGAGCTTTAGTAAGTTATGTGTCAAAAGCTTAGCTGAAGTCAAGTAAGGTTAAAAGAGTCAGTTCATGTCTGTCCATGGCTTCACGAATATCTTAAGTGATTTTTAATGAAGCTGTGGTTTTGCTGTGTCCAGGTCTAAAGCTGGGTTGATAAGGATTAAGGAGGTAATTTGCTTATAGATATTCAGTCATTCGCTTATGTACAATATGTTCCAGAGCTTTAGATAATGTCGGAAGGATGCTAATCAGCCGGAAGTCATTACAGTTAGTAGGAGTACTTGTTTAGCTATAGGCTGAACCCTAGACTATTTCCATATAGAAAAGGGAAGCATTAAAAATGTGAGTCACTGTGGGTAGTATAATGCCAAAGATATAAGGATTTTAATAATTGAAAAAAATTATAAATACTAATTGGGCAGTATTGTTAATACATTGTGTGTCTATATGTTTTAACTCATCACTGGCACACTTTAAAATGATTTTATGAATGTTTCAATATATTTATTTGCTACAATTGTAATAAATGACATTTTTTACATAATGTGGCTTATCATGTAGGCCTTCATATTCATATGTATTTTTTCTTTAAATTTTCATCCATATTTTTTTTCTGTAGTTTTATTCATTTATTTAGTGGCGTGCATTCAACCCCAGCTACCCCAGCACTGCTGGGGTAATTAGTATATTAATAATATAGGATTAAAATATGGGATCGGAAAAGGAACACCGATATCTTAAAAGAATTGAAGATACGCCAATTTTGGAATATATTAAGCAGTACCAACTAAATTGGAAACACCATCTAGAAAGAATGAGTTCAAATCGGATCCCCAAAGCTGTTTATAATTATATACCAAGAGGACGAAGATCACTGGGCCGTCCTATGAAATGCTGGAGGGAAAATATTCTATTGGAAGGAAGAAGCAGAAGAAGGATTAAAATAAAATAGTACATTTGCCAAATTTTCATTAAAATCAATTACATGTGAACATAAAAATTCTTGCCGCGCCTGCAGACTATTGCATTCGGTTTTTTGACGGAGCCTTTAGCGTATTCACATTATCTCCATAGAGGAACACACAGAGTGTTTCCTCTATGTTATTGCCACTAACACCAACTATTGCGCTGCAGATGAATCAGTGATAACTCACTAAATTAATCTGTGCAAGTGCAGTATAATATATTTTGATGTGTGCTTGCTAAATCCAGTGATGACCCACATGAGACCAGTAATAACCCACTAGACAAAGCTGTGTCTTATTCCATCAATTTTTTATTGAATACCAGCTAGCTGGACCCAGTAAACATCACAACTCGAATAAGTATACACAAGGTCAAATGACGTTATGACCTATTGATTCATGAAACATTCATTTGACGAAGAAATGTGAATGGCTGATTTGGAAAGTGCCAATTCCTCAATAATAGAAGTTTTCAAAATAACATGTTTTAATTTATAATATTTGATGAATGTTAGTTATATTTTTACAAAGTACAAAAATAAATAAATAAAATTATGTAGTATTTTTTGTCAGCTATAACAACCTGTTAATTTAAGAAACTTTATATGTATTATATTTTTGAATAACAACAATTGAATTATTATGAATGTGTATAATTATATTATTTGTGGAAAGCAACAGTTGAATTTAATATCGGCACTGAGTTCGTTCAATGGCATTATTATGTTTTTACGAGTTTTAAAGTATTACTGATAAATGTGATTTGTCAATTTGGTAAAAATGAATATGACTGTATAATTTATAATTTACATACTAGATCATTTTCATGCAGCTCTTTCAACGAGAAAAATTACCTCATACAACAAGGTAGGCCAGCTCCAGATTTACTGGATCTAAAAAAAAGGCAAAATTTACTAAGTATTTTAGTATCACTGCATGTGTTGCTTATATAAAATGTATTGAATTGTGCATGCATGAGTATGAATTTTAAAATGTTCATTTATACATGTTGTACTATTATGGAAGATTTATAGAAACACATTTACAGTAATAAATGTTCATACTACTTATAAACTGAATAATTCGGAATAAAGTTTTTATAAACTATAAGTCATATATTCATCATACTGCGCACGCCACTGCATTTATTATGGTGTAAAGCACATAATACTAATGAGCATAGTAATATAATGTATAAATGTGGATAAATAAGATGTGTTTTTATTTTGTATGAGATTACAATTTATTAATTTTATGCTCTTTCACATTATTCTCTTGGCAGTTTGCTTTAATGCCCTTTGGTTTGGTTGGAAATATTAGACATGAATCACATTTCCAGCCAAATGTAAGCCCTGGGTGACTGTACCTTCTTTCCTTTCAAAAAACATTAAATAATATAAAGAAGGGGAATGTAATATAATATTATCCATGCAAAATGATATTCACATAACATTAATATTAAGAATATGTTTTAAATTAAATCTTCCTAGTTTACTGAGCCTTGATTTATGTGCAATGTAGGTGGAGCCAGAAGGGACGTCGGAGTTACCAGCCGCAAGCAAGGCCCTATTTCTGGACAAGGTGCGACAGTCAAATGCAGCCTGCCAGAGTGGGGATTATGCTACGGCAGTGTCACTCTACACGGATGCACTTCAACTCGATCCCACCAATCATATACTTTACTCTAACAGATCAGCTGCCCTCGTCAAAATGGGCCAGTTTGCACAGGCACTTCAGGATGCAATCCGTGCTCGTGAACTCAACCCAAAGTGGCCCAAGGCTTATTATAGACAGGGCGTAGCCCTCCAGTGTCTGGGGCGTCATGGAGATGCTCTGGCAGCCTTCAGTTCTGGTCTTGCGCAGGACCCAAAAAATGCACAACTTTTAGCAGGACTGGTAGAGGCATCTATGAAGTCTCCGTTGAGAGGAACTTTAGAGCCAACATTCCGACAATTGGAGGCTATGAAACTGGACAAATCACCATTTGTTATCATTTCAGTGGTGGGACAAGAACTCCTAGGGGTGGCACAGTATGCTGCAGCAGTTGTAGTGCTAGAGGCAGCCCTCCGAATCGGTACATGCAGCCTCAAGCTGCGAGGATCAGTATTCAGTGCTTTGTCGTCTGCGTATTGGGCTCTAAATTCGCTTGATAAGGCCATTAGTTACATGCAGCAGGATCTTGCTGTGGCAAAGACTCTTGGAGATATAGCAGGGGAATGCCGTGCTCATGGAAATCTGGGCTCAGCATACTTTAGTAAAGGCAGTTACAAAGAAGCTTTGACGGCTCACAGGTATCAGCTCGTGCTAGCAATGAAGTGTAAGGACACTCAGGCAGCTGCTGCAGCTCTTACAAGTCTGGGACATGTGTATACCGCCGTTGGGGACTATCCAAATGCACTTGCATCTCACAAGCAGTGTGTACAGCTTGTAAAGCAAATGGGGGACAGATTGCAAGAAGCTCGTGAGATTGGGAATGTGGGTGCAGTTTATCTTGCTATGGGGGAGTTTGAGAGTGCTGTGGACTGCCACACTCAGCACCTACGTCTGGCTCGCAGACTTGGCAATCAGGTGGAGGAGGCTCGAGCATACAGTAACCTTGGATCCTCACATCATTACAGGCGTAACTTTGCACTGGCCATATCTTATCATGAAAATGTGCTGCGGATTGCTCAAGAATTAGGAGACCGGGCAGTTGAAGCAAGAGCATATGCAGGACTGGGACATGCAGCGAGGTGTGCAGGTGATTACACTCAAGCCAAGCGTTGGCATGAGCGACAGCTGGACATGGCACTTGCATCTCGGGATAAGGTTGGTGAAGGTAGAGCCTGTTCCAATCTCGGTATTGTATATCAATTGCTGGGAGAACATGACGCTGCTCTCAAGTTGCATCAGGCACATCTCAGCATTGCCAGGCAGCTACAGGATCGTGCCGGCATGGGAAGAGCTTATGGTAACATCGGTAATGCTTATAGTGCTATGGGATATTATGAGCAGGTTTGTAAAATATGGCTTAATCTATTATTCATTGAATGTGAATGCTTCCAGTATTTTCTTTTTATTTTAGTTTTATTTTGCTCATTTTCTTTATTTAATGCTGTTAATTCTTTAAGACATGTTTAAAAAACCAGAGTTTTCCATCTGCGGTTAATAGATTTTTATGATTTTAATGGAGTGACTGTAGTGGTATTTTATTATTATGGAGGGTTGTTCATGATTCGTGGGGACAAGTTCGAAAGGTGAAGACGTCACTACTATTTACGCAGAGATGCTGCCCACAACAGCACATGTTCATTCAGTCGAGTGCTACCTGCCACAGTGTTTGGATCTGGTTTGCTTGTTAGTATGCCAAGGAAAATCGATCCTTTCTGGGAGGGATACGTAACAGCCCTTTCCGATGCTAATTACAGCTATAGTGCTATCATCAAAATGTGCAAGAAGCGTGGTTTCAATATATCCTGGAATGAGATTTACTCAGTTCTTAACAAAAAAGGCAAAACTCGTATGGGATTGATTCCTAAGGTGAAAAAACAAGCATACTTTAAACCTGCTACAAGCTGCACCACTGAGGTGGTCAGGAAGGTTAAAGCCCTTGTGACAGGAAACAATCCAGCCACCTAATGAGCAATAATAGTGAAGTTGGGCATCTCTTTAGCAACCGTAAACAACATAATAAACAAAAATTTTAACTTAGAAAAACGACATAAAAGCTGGGTTCACAAGCTCCTACCGAGACATATTGCAGAAAGGTGCACCAACAGTAGAAAGCTCTATGAACGTCATCTTGCAGGTAATAAAGGGAGTTTATAGTGACTTTAGATGAGGCATATGTATACCTTAATGATACAAATAAGCCACGAGCAATTTTTTACCATCCAAGAGGTGTAAACATTTTTTAAAAGTGGTATACTGACTGCAGGGAAAGTTTTTCACGCGGCTTCATGATAATTGCAGGATTTTGCTACAATGGCAAGTTAATCATCTGCAGAGTAGAAAAAAAGCTAAAATTAACTCTGCCTACTACCAAAGGAATGTCCTGTCACCAATTTATACCTCTGAGATACTTCCCTATGGTAGAGAAGTGAACAACATCTAGATCCATCAGGATAAAGCTTCAAGCCACACCTCTGCTGCTACATGCCGGTTCATGGAGACAATGGACTGGAATACATGCAGTACCCTTCAGTGAAATACCTGTCAAGTCCCCCAATGCTGCACCCATGGATTTTTGTGCGTTTGGTCTCCTAAAAAGAGCACTTGGAAGTAGGAGACCACACTCTATTGAAGGTCTATGGAAAGCCTGCAAGGAGGAGTGGTCCAAAATCGACATCGCTGTTCTTCGTAAAGCACTTCTGCATTGCAGAGCGATAGCTAGGGTCTAAGGCCATCCAATTGAACAAAACCGCTGGTGGAGACACGGATTTTCATAAACAGGTTAGTGATGCAAACTTGTCTCCAGGAATTGTGAACAACCCTCCGTACTATGCACTTTTAATTATACAGAATAATCCAAAAAGTCTTAAAAATAGATGAACTAAAAGTTTTAAATAATTAATCACATGATTGGTCTATCAAACACTTTCCCCTCTCTTGTAATTTGTATTATAATCGATTTGCATTGTAGTACAGTCTAGTTTTATGTACAATAAGTCAATTCTATCTAAGGATTTTGTCTTTAATATTATTTATAAATTTTTTTGGCCACTTAATATGCCTATATCACTAAAAATTCAATATATATATATATATGTTATATTGCAGATTTTTGCCGATGTAAGTATGAATATGAAAGTTTTCTTGGGTTTTCCGCGCCTTGGATTCAAGTTCGGCCTCTGGCCAATGATTCCGACATATCAGCATATGGGATCATGCTGAAACATCGGAATCATTGGCCAGAGGCCGAACTTGAATCCAAGATGTGAAAAACACAAGAAAACTTTCATATATATATATATATATATATATTAGTCTAAGAGTGGTCCCGCGCCGTAGCCAAGTGGTTAAGGCAGGAAGCCTTGGTGCAGAGCTATGGGACTTGCGCTGGTTCGAGTCTCCATGGGGGAAGAAATTTTCTCACGGTATTTCGGCCAGTATGGGACCGGTGCCCACCCAGCATCATGATGCATTTGGGTAGCTACAATAAGTAGTGACTCCAGGTTGAGAAAACCAGCTATAACGGCTGGGGGACTCGACATGCTGACCACATGTCACCCCTACACTGGCTGATTATCATCTACCTCTGTGATTGACACTGGCTGATTATCATCTACCTCTGTGATTGACACATGTGGATGTGAGGCCAGCAGCCGGCTGGTAGGCTAAGGGCCTTGTAGGCCTGTCGCGCCAGGAGTTTTAGTTAGTCTAAGAGTGTACAATGACCCAGTTACAATCTTCTCAACTAGTGAACCAACACATCTCTATGCTGTAGGGTTGCAAAGTTAGGATTCACATAATGTTAATTGATTTAATTTTATTGATATGCAAATAATGGGTGTGAAATTCCAACTCACAAGAGAACTTTCAACCATTGCATGCCGAAACCTACCCATGAAATTTCTCCCAGAGAAGCGTTGTGATGTACCAAGCTCGCGTCCAAAAAAAATTATCTGCCGCTTTTAACTGCAAGGCACTAAAATTCAGTGCCAAATCTCTCATTTAAAGTACAGGGAAGTAATACTTCTCCTGACTTGATGGATTGGATAACCCTGGCAAGGTGCTGTCTGCACCATGCCCCGCCTAACTACTCCACTCTACTGAAGCAGGGATGGCCATCTGCTTTGCTCAATGGGTTGGCATTGCTGGATTCTGGTTTTAATTTCTATACCTTGCAATTAAAAGTTGCAAATAATTTTTTGGACACTGCCTTGGTACATCTCAACGCTTCTCTGGAAGAAATTTCAAGGTAGATTTCAGCATGTAATGGTTGTAAGTTACCTTGTCAGTATTTGTTTTAATTCGTAAATTAGTCATTTTTTAACATCTTACCTTATATTTTATGTTTCTTCAAACACGGGAATTAGTTTTCGAGAGAAGGATCTCTCTCATTTTCAACCGACATTATGACTGGATTTTCGTTGGAATCTCCATCAATAACGTTGCCATCTGGTGTTGATTTGATGAACTTTGAGATGAAGTCACGTTCATCAGGAATCTCGAAATTCATGGGTCTAAATTTGTTCTTCTGAATATATATCTTCTCCCAAATTGTCAATTCTAAAGGTTTTTCCAAATGTTTTAAAAGTAGGGCTTCTTTTTCAATTTTTATTGGGGAATCATAAAATTGAAAAAGAAGCACTACTTTTAAAACATTTGGAAAAACCTTTAGAATTGACAATTTGGGAGAAGATATATATTCAGAAGAACAAATTTAGATCCATGAATTTCGAGATTCCTGATGAACGTGACTTCATCTTAAAATTCATAAAATCAACACCAGATGGCAACGTTATTGATGGAGATTCCAACAATTCCCACAAAAATCCGGTTGTCATAATGTCGGTTGAAAATGAGAGATCCTTCTCTCGAAAACTAGTTCCCGTGTTTGAAGGAACATAAAATATGAGGTAAGATGTTAAAAAATGACTCATTAATTTACGAATTAAGAACATCATAATGTTGGTTGGTTGGTTGGTTGGTTGGTTGGTATCTAATGTTGAGCACTTGATAATGAAATCATTCGCTCTCTTGCACTCCAATATTTAGCAGAAAGGCTGGTCTCTTCTACAAAAGCTGGACAGTGGAGGAGATGGTTTCTTTCCATATCTTCATTTAAATTGCAAAAAGGGCATTTAGGTGAATCTGTTATGCCAAGTCTGTGTAGGTGTTTATTCAGGCAGTCATGTCCTGTTAGCAGTCTGAATGTTGCTACTGCAGATTTTCTTTGTAATGTAGTAATGTCAGCTTGTAGATTTTCTCATTCCTTTCCAGATGTTTTGGTGGTGTATTCTTCTCTAAGTTTATTGATATATTTATTTGAGATAATTCTTTTGCTAGAGTGAAAGGAAACTGGAGTAGAAGTTGGGTTTGAAACAATTTTGCTACCCTTCTTGGCCAGAAAATCGGCTATTTCATTGCCTGTCACTCCACAATGGGCCGGAATCCATTGAAGTACAACTTCTTTATGTAGACGGGATAACTGTTTTATCATTTTGTGACATTCGATAATTTTGATGCTTTTGGGTGTTGTGTCTCGTGTTATAGCGAGAATGGCTGCTTTGGAGTCACATAGAATTACAACTTTTGTAAATTTTTGGATGTGATATAAAAGATTTTGTAAACTTAAGAAAATTGCTAGAATTCGCCATCAAAGTTTGTTGAATTTGTGTTTAGTTTACGATAAAAGGAAAAAAGTGGACATACTGCACCAGCACCAGTGCCACCGTCATTTGGTAGGCTGGAGCCATCTGTAAAAATATGTATCCATTCAGGAGCTGGGTATCTTAGATTTATTATTTCCAGTGACATTTGTTTTAAAATATATGGAGGAGTTTCAGATTTCTTGATGTCTTCTGTCAAATGAAGGTTATATTCAATTTCCAAAAATTCTAGAGGGTTGTTTCTCATCTGCATATTTTCTTTTGAATGTGGAAGTTGCAATTTCTGTTTGATTTCTTGTACTATGCTTAACATCATAATGTTATTTCCCATATTTAACTATGAATAATTTGTTTTAATGTCTGAAGAATACCATACAAAAATTCCAGTCAGTTTGGTAAGCCCTAGGATATGAACTTGATATTTCCCAACTAGCAAGACAAATTATACTGTCTGATCCAACTCACTCGGTTACTTTGCATTATACCACTGTGTTTTTGATTTGATTGCAGGCTATAAAGTATCACAAGCAAGAGTTAACAATCTCGAAGGAAGTTAATGATAGAAGTTCGGAAGCTTCGACCCATGGTAACCTGGCAGTGGCATATCAGGCACTTGGAGCACATGAAATGGCATTGTTGCACTACAGAGCTCACCTTAATACTGCACGGGAACTCAAAGATACGGCAGGCGAAGCATGTGCTCTCCTCAACTTGGGTAACTGTCTATCATCACGAGGAGAGTTTGGCCAGGCAGTTCCCTTCTATGAGAACTATCTCATGCTTTCTCAGGTATATTCCATTACAATGTGTAACTGTAGTGCTATGGAAATGGAGATGAACTAAGGAAAATAAATTCTAAACATGATGATGATGTGTTAAACAATTGCTTAATCTGCAAGATGTATCAATTAAATTTACCATAGAATCAGAAATACAGATTGGCATGGAGGAGGATTGTTGAGAAGGCCAAAACTTTTACTTTTGAAGTTGTCGTGCCTTAAGATGATGATAGAATCAGAAATTGAAAACAAATTCCGTTTTAGATTTATACATAATTAGGAATAAAAAAACCCAAAAAATTGAATTTGATGTATACAGGAAATATACACATACTGATACTGATAATGAAACTAAATTCCAGTGCTAAGGTTGAAGATGAGATATATATGGTTTTGGAACGGTGCTGACTTTAAAATAGAAGGAGATGAATGAATAGAATGCTAATTATGTTATTGTTTGAAAAGTTATATTTATTGGTTCCTCGCATGTAACTACTCATATATTTCAAATCTAAATAATTTATATGTTAGTTCCCAATGATTTGTTTTCAAACTTTATTTGGTTCCTTTTAAATAAAATCAATTAGAATTTATTTAAAGAGAACAAACAGCCATTTTCAATTATTGGGGTCTGAAGAAAGGGAAAATTTTAATGGAATGTATAATAGTAAAACAGCTTAATATGTACCCAGATTACCCTAATACATTTTTCCCAAAAAAATGAGGTTTTACATTTTTTTAAATGGGAATAACTTTGAGGTTTTTCTCAGTTTTGAATGAATGGTGGTTGGTTCCTTTTATATAAAAGCCGTCCAATTATATTAAATCAATGGGCTTCAATCCTATTGCACATAAACATGTAATACTTAATAGCCTCTTATATAGATTAATAAATGTCCCACTAAATGAAGAAAATTTTAAGAAAGAGTACAAGAATATCCTAAATATAGCCAGATTGAATGGTTTCAATAAGAGAATAATATCAAACAAATTAAAGAAATTCAAAAAGGTAAAACAACTTAAGGAATGCTCTACCGTACAAAATGTTAGTAAAGAAAAGAAGAAATTCAAGAAAATTACTTACCATCCAGTAGTACATAGGAAATTTCAAAAAAATGTTTGACAAACACAACATTACTTTGACACCAATAAATAAATTTAGTCTGGAAAAACTTCTAAGTACCAATAAAAAAAATCAACGTCCCAGATAGTAAGAAATCTGGAATTTATCAAATAAATTGTAATGATTGTAGCAAAGTATACATAGGAAAAGCAAAAAGGAATTTGGAAACACACACTAAAGAACATTTTAGAAATATTAAAAAATTGTGAAATTGAAAAATCAGCAATTGCTCCACATAGTTTGCTAGAACATCATAAAATTGAAAAACACGCAAAGCTTTTGAAACAATTGGATAAACTGTTGGAATTGACAATTTGGGAAAAGATATTCATTCAGAAGAATAAATATCGATCTATGAACTTCAATATTCCGGTGGAAAAAAATTTAATTTCAAAATTTATTATCCCAACCAAAGATGGCAGCACAAGAGGTGACGTCCATAGAGAAATCAACAACTGGAGAATTTCAACAGTGGGAGTCATGACTGAAGAGGGACAAGAAGTTGTCTGAAACCGGCATATCAAAGTCAAAGAAATTTGAAACTTTATGAGGTGAGTTAATAAAAATATGTTCTCCATTCATTATTAATGAAAATTACTCAGATAATTATGTTAGAGAGTACAATTTAAAATAATAATTATAAACAGTTTGAGGTGCAGAAAGAAATTAAATATAGACTCAACTCTGGAAACATTTGCTAAATTAAACATAGGCTCAACTCTGGAAACATATGCTATTAACCATTACAGGAACTCTTGTCATCCCAACTCTCTCAAAAAATTTAAACCAGTAGCTCACCTCTCACTGCTTGCTGGGGTCCCGTGGTCTCCATGTGGGTTTCGTGGTGGACGAAACTGAGCTTGGGCAGGTTTTCTCCCGTTTTCCCCATAATTTCATCCCACCATTTCTCCATACTCATCTTATCCATTTAATTTGATTTTGTTCATCGGCCCCCGTGATGGTGTGTCAGGCATGGTCGGCCGGCACCCTTGTCATTCACAGACCTCTAATAGAGGGCTCATCTCATCTCATCTCATTCCTTGACTGGATACAAGTTGAGGATTTTTTTTTGTATATAAAAATGCTGATTCTTCCAATTATATGTATACACAAACATCGGTCTCTTAGTTTAATAGAAGAGAAATCAATATTGTCTATTTGAGAATGAAGTGTTAAGGAACATGTTTGGGCCAAAGAGAAATGAACAGACAAGTGAATGAAGAATAGTATATTATGATGCGAGGTTGGGAAGTTGTTTTTACAGAATCGAGGAAAATGTTTAAGAACCTTGCTATCACTTGGTTTTTATTTTCCGAGATTCTGTAAAACACTTCACAAATGTGCGTTGTACATTATTTTTTTGGGCGATGGTGTTTTCAAAATAATAAATAATAGTAAAATTATAACATCTATGTTGGAAATATTTGCATTAATTTTAAATGATTGACTAACGTTAACAGTGTGGACAATATTTATTAGTTGAAACTATAGAAGGCCATGAGACCAATTAGTGATAAAATGACAGCAAGTACATATTTATTGTTTTATATTATTTCAAATAAAGTTCAGTTCATTTAAAATGCAGTGATTTGTTTCGTATAATGTATATTAACACCACCTTTCCGATATTTTTTTGTATATACATTGTATGTAGTATACATAGAGGGCAGTGGTTTTACTTCCCACACACGTTTTGTAATATGTAATATTAGAGTATAGTTATTTTATTACAGTATAGTTATTTTAAGTAGTGATAACATGACGGCAAGTACATATTTATTGTTTTATATTATTTCAAATAAAGTTCAGTTCATTTAAAATCAGTGATTTGTTTCGTATAATGTATATTAACACCACCTTTTGGATATTTTTTGTATATACATTGTATGTAGTATACATAGAGGGCAGTGGTTTTACTTCCCACACACGTTTTGTAATATGTAATATTAGAGTATAGTTATTATATTACAGTATAGTTATTTAAGTTGGCAATTCCAAAATGTAGGAAGTTGAACTTTCAATAATGGTCACAATTGCTGTAAGTACAAAAAAACGCACTATCACGCAAAAAGTTACTTAACAGTGAGCTACACAATTTTTATGGAAAACCCAATGTAATATGAACAGTTAAGTTTCATAGACCGTGATATGCAAGATATGAGACACAAATGAGGAATAAAAGAGGGACATGGAAATTCATTGTAGGGAAACCAAAGGAAATGCACCCAGTATGTAGGCTAATAGTGAGGTGGGAGAGTAACATTGACCATAATTTGAAGAAATAAATTATACAGGAAATTATTGGAAAATAGCTCAAGATAAGGATGTATGAAGAGCTTATGCCCATACAAATATGAACTTTCAGATTCAGTAGTGCCAGTAAGTTAGTTAATTAGTAGAGCCCAGATTTGTATGCAATATAAATCACTAAATATGCATGAAAAATGTAGAAAATATACACCCTAAATATGTAAAAACAGATTTAATAAAATCAAATATATTATTTACTTTGTGGGCAATTCAGCTTACTAAATTATTTTCAATCTGATCATCTTACCTCAATATTAATGTTGATTTGTTCTTGGACATGTTTCAAAACAATTCTGTTTTATCGTCAGCTTGTCCAGACTTTGGAACATGCCCAAGAACAAATCAACATTGATATTGAGATAAGATGATCACACTTTAAATAATTTAATTAAAATAACCTCAAAAAATAACTTCCTAAAATTAAATATTATTTTAGCTTATTCCTGGCAGTTACAGTAGATATGGAAGGTTTTCTTGTGCGAAACTCCTTTATCTATCAGTGAAGAAGGGTTTATACAATGAAAAATGTCCATTCTACATCACATATCACAGGTGCATGTGAAAAACACCACAGTTCTTCTTCAGTGAATTCCTCTTTGGTTACAGTTTTTTCACTTTTACCAGAGAGCATTTTGCTAATTTGATAAATTCTACTGTAGCCAGGATTTTTATTTAATACTTCACTAAGCTTATCAAATGTGATTTTATCAATACCATAATATTATTTCTTAAGGCCCACGGGATTCCCCTCTTACACAGATGTAAACATACAAGTTACACTTATATCCAATTGATTGCAGAGACTTTATTAATTTAAAAAATATTAATAATTAAATAATTACTAGTAATTAGCTGAAGGGAAAATTATAATTTAATACCACTTTTAGGAGTAAAATGTGCATTTATGCATTAAAAATCTAAAATAAGCATTTTCCCTCAGAATATGCATTTCTACGCATTATCAAATACTGCTCAAATTGTATGTTAAGGGACCACTTGACATGTAAGTCATTTTTGCATACTTTTTAACACGTAAAACAAAACATGCATTTTGCATACAAATCCAGGCTCTATTAATTAGTGTAATAAACTGATTGTGCTAAATCCTTTTTGAGATTATAATATTTATTTTTTATACATCTTGTTTAGTCCAGCCAGCAAGTGTGGTTATGGTGATATATTGTGTATGTGTGCAGAGCCCTGTTCATGAGGTGTTTTGCCACTGTATGTGGAATGTAATATTTGTCAAAATTCTTAATAAACAGTGGCAAGACATTTCATTGTGTTTTATTAACATTTCCTATCATTATCCCATTTCCTCATTAAGGTGACTTTTAACATTATAGTCTGCAATTATATAGGAACAAATTTTTTAAAGGTATTCTTAATAGATACAGAATGAAAATAGATACAGTTGAACCTGAGTTATATGTATGTCAAGGTGAAGAAGAAAGAATACTTATAACTAAGAATTACTCACAAATCAGATTTAGATAAGTAATATTTTTAGCTTTTTTGATTAAATATAGGTGAAAACTTAACATAACTAATGAGAAACACCACTGTGGTCTAAAGGTAGCATGCTGCCTTGTCAAACAGCAGGCCCGGGTTCAATCCCCGGTCAGGACAAGTTTCCTGGGTGAGATTTTTTCGGGGTTTTTCCTCACTTGTAAGACAAATGTCAGGAAACTTTAAGGCCCAAATGGTCCCCGAACATCATATGGTAATCATAATATCATTCATATTTGTCTTAGATTAAGTTTAGGATTATAGTCCAGCCACTGAGTTTCCTGCTCTGACGTTTTCACGACAGTGTTGCCGATGTGGATATTCAGTGGGAGGGGCCACTTTATGTATGCGGTTAGCAGAAATACAGCTGACAACGTCTCAGCAATTTCATACCTGACTAGAGTATCCATACTCTGCGCTGCCAAAAATTGCCCTGTGTTGGTGCTGGATCAAAACATTGTTGTTGATAAATACTTTGAATAGAAAACATAGATTGCTCAAATTAATGTATCTTTGCCCGGGCCCATAAAAGACAAAGATTAATTCAACTTTCCTTAATGAATTATTAAACATGTAATATGTTGTAACCTATACAGATCATAATCGTGGAAGTTCATAGGAAAGAGGAACTCATATACGCTTGAGAAAAGCTTTGGAATTTTATATTCATATCTGATATTGACTAGCTACTAAATCAATAGGCAAAAGTATTTAAAATCAGATAACTAAAGTTTAATGCGAGTCGAAAAAACAGTCAGATATAACAATGATATAAATAAAAAGATAATTATTTGACATTAAAAATAAGTTAACAAAGAAAATAATACTATCATCGATCATCTGTACAAAAAACAATATTAACAAACCATACGTACGATATTACATTCACACTAGTCCAGCCAAGGGCTGGGGTACACGGTCCTTGTGGCCCCACCCTGGCCTAAGGGACTAATAAAACAAACAAGCTCCTCTGAGCTATATCGACCTGACTCCTTCGGTAGATAAACAGATGATGATCTGATGTTAGAAAGCACAGCTCTATATGAGAGTTCACTAGGAGAGGGGAGTATGCGCGATAGCACACGGCGTATGATAGGAAAGGAGGGGGTAAGTAGGGGAGATTTTGGCACTGTTCACTAAGATCACAGAAGAAATGGAGATGCGATGACGAATTGGTTGCGCAGTATGACATAATCTATGTATCGAAATATTGATTTCGGTACATTTGGGATATCAAATTTATAAATAATGCTTAGACTTGGATATTTCGCTCAAATTTATTAGAAAAACTTAAAAATAACAGTACTAAAGAACAGAAGATCTTAGAGAAAAAAAAATGTTAAAGAAAAACTAGATTGAAAGAACACCTTAGAAATGTAAAAAAGGGTGAAGTGGACAAGTGAGCTGTAGCAGCCCATGCTTGGTCTGAAAAACATTTAATTGATACAAAAGCTAGCCTAATCAAACACACAGATAAACAAAAAGAACTCACAGTGTGGGAAAAAATCCACATCCAAAAAAACAAGAAAGATAAACTCATGAATTTTGAAACTCCCTCAAATTTTGACCTGATCCAGAGGTTCATCGGTCCACCGATAGAAGAAGAAAACCGCCAAAAAAAAGACAACACAGGTCAACCAGAGGCTACTGATGATGGAGAAAAGCTCCGAAACTGCAGTCTAAAAGAAAAAAGATATGAGGTGAGGTAATAAAAACATTAATTTAATTATTTTATTATGAGTCTTATCTAACTCATAATAATTAAAATAAACCTCTAGTGTTACTTCCTTTAAATATTAAACTAACAAATTCAGATTGCAGTGGGACATTTGTTGGGATTTCAGTGCACTGTGATGTGAATTTTTTAAATTAAATTACAGCAATGAGCAGAAGAATGTAATGCAGCAAAATTTATTTGTTTATCTTCCTGAAAATTATAATTATTTTCCAAATTATGAGATTTCTTTGCCAAATTATTGCTCAGAATGTATTTGGGTACGTGGACACAGCAGGATGTGGGAAATGAACATGCAGATATTGTAGCCAAGTTAGCAGCAGATTCTAATTCACAGTATGTGTATGAACTCTGTCACATTTCTTTCCTGAAGTCGCAAAATAAAGGAACACACAGTGGCAAGATGGAACAACATGACTCGATAGTACTACAAGAACATTGACATGACAGCAGTTCTTTCTAAGTTTTTATGAACAGAACAAAATGTAAACACATTGTTCCAAATTTCATACTAACTCAATTCGTTATTGGTCATGGAAAATTTAGCCAATACCTCTAGAGATTCAATATCAGAGAGAATGCAAGTTGTAATTGTTGTATTAGCAGTCAGAGTATTGAACATATTATCTTTAATTATATCATTTTTAGTCTGGACATCTTACCTCAATATTAATGTTGATTTGTTCTTGGACATGTTTCAAAACAATTCTGTTCTATCGTTAGCTTTCCCAGACTTATCTTTGATTGCCCTTTGTTTTGGAATGAAAGCTATGAAATCACTTCTTTTCTCACGAGAACTCTCAACCATTACATGCCAAAATCTACTTTGAAATTTCTCTCAGACAAGCATTGTGATGTATCAAGGGTGTGTCCAAAAAATTACCTGCCACTTTTAACTGCAAGACACTAAAATCGAGCATCAAATGTCTCTTTTAAACTACAGGGAAGTAACAACTCCTGACTCCATGGATTTGATAATCTCCTCACAACCTGCCATCTGCCTTGCACCCTACCTCACTCCACTCCATTCAAGCAGGGCATACATTTGCTTCCATGATGGGTTGCCACTGCTGGATTCTGGCTTTGATTTCTGTGCCTTGCAGTTAAAAGTGGCAGATAATTTTTTGGACATGTCTTGGTATATCACAATGGGAGAAATTTTAAGGTAGACTTTGGCAGTGTTTGACAGTTCCCTTGTTGGTAACACTGCTTGTTTAAGTGATCCACTTATTATAGAAGTGCTTTTGACAGAAAAGAACTACAAATTTTTTAATGTCTTCATAAATAAGTTCATAAAAAAACTTTGGTCTCAGATAGAATTTATACTGTATTATAACTTAATAGATACCAACTATAACCCTAATATACCTTAAGGTGCTGATAAATATTATGATTAATTTAATAAATAATGAGTCGTGAATATCTCACCTCATAAACTCTGTGTTCTTCAAAGCACAGGACTGCAGTTTAAAGTAAACATACTTAATACTTTCAGCTATCTTTACGACTGCTGAATTTTCATCTTCACTTTCATCTTCAAAGTTGCCATCTGATGTTGATTTGATGAACTTTGAGAGCAAATCTAGCTTGCTGGGAATTTTAAAATTCATGGATCTAAGTTTGTTCTTTTGAAACTGTCAATTCCAAGGATTTCGCTAAGTGTTTCAAAAGTTTAGCCTCTTTTTCAGTTTTATGATTCTCTAGCAAACTATGAGCTGCAATCATAAAATTACATTTATATTAGAAAATATATTAATATCTTGAATATTTCATTATTGAAAACTTATTCCAGGATTTTAGGACATTTATCTAAACTTAAAAAAAATACGAACAGAGAGGCTCAAATAATTGTAAAACATGCTGTATATGAGAAATCTGGATTAATAATTATTAAATTTATTGTTTATTAAAGTAAAATTTTATCGTCTCGTCTCTTATTATTCTTCGTCTTAGACTGGTTTGCTAGTTTGAAAACTTTCTTCTACAATTCCATCCTCAATATTTTAATGACCGTTGTTCTGTCGTCTAGAAGAGCGGGCCTCCGGCTCCCTCTGTTGGTAGACTGAAAAACCTCAAAATCATTTTCTGCGGGAATTTCAAAGTTCATTAATTTCTCCTTTCCATTTCATTGAATGTAGATTTTTTTTCTCAAGCGGTGAATTCTTTGGGTTTTTCTATTTGTTTTAATAATTTAGCCTTTCTTATGATAAGATGTTTTTCAAAGTCAAACTATAAAGTTCACTATGGAAACAGAAATGAATAGAGAAATAGCATTTTTGGATCTAAATTTAAGAAGAAACAAAGAATATAAGATAGAATTTAGAGAAAAAAAAAGAAGACACACATAGATCACTAATAAAAGCTTTAGGTTTTAATCGCATGTCTCTGAAAGAAGTGTTTTCAATAATTTAACAGATTAGTGAAAATATCCATGAACAGAGAAGATTATGAAAAAGAACACATAATCAACATGGTTCAAATATTAAATTTGAAGAAAGAATGATAGACAAGAAAATGAACAAGTTCAAAAGACAAAAATTTATTAGTACACTTCTTAAAAAAACAAAAAAAAAACATAAAATTCACATATCATCCATTGAAGCATCATAATTAAAAAACTTTTTTTTTTAATTTCAACATAAGATTGACACCAAAAACAACTTCAGCATCATTAGATTAATTAGACCTAACAAAAAATGGGAAAATAGAAGAAGAAAACAAATTGAGGATTTATCAGATTAAATGTGAAGAATGTGAGAAATTCTACTTAGGAAAAAGAAAGAGAAATTTGAAAACCAGAGTGAAAGAATATCTCAGGAATTCTAGAATGGGGAAGTAGAAAAATCTGCAGTAGCAGCCCATGCATGGTCAGAAAATCATCTTATTGAAAGAAAGGCTAAATTATAAAAACAAAAGAAAAACCTGAAGAACTCACGGTTTGGGGGGGGGGAACTTTAAAAAAAATGGAAAGGAGAAATTAATGAACTTTGAAATTTCTATGGAAAATAATTTGATTTCGAGGTTCTTAAGTCTACCATAGATGGAGCAGAAGGTGGCTCTTCCAGACAACAGAACAACAGTTGTGAAAATACTGAGGATGGAATTGTAGAATAAAGTTTTTGAAACCAGTCTAAGAAGAAGAAATATGGGGTGAGATGATAAAATTTTACTTAAATAAATAATTCTCTGCTGCAAATTTTGCAGAAAACAATGGTATTTTTCTTTGATATGAGGAATGGAAATTCCTTTTTCAAATTATTGTTGAAATGACATTTTTTATTTTTCCATCACTGAAATGAAATTTAAAAGTAAAATATGGAGCTTTACGAATTATGCAAGCATATTAGGAATAAATAAAATAAATAATTAAAACTGAAACTTAATAACATATGTGAATAAACTCCGCTAATTTTTAAATTTAAATTATTTTATAGTACTCTTCACAACAGGGTCATAAAAACTTGTAAATAAAATTATACATATTTTGAAATTATTAAGTAGATAATAAATTAATAAAGCATTAATTGTGCTTACCTGTGTGTGATTGAATATACCTGTGAATCTATTGTATAGGTATATGCTATTTTGTTTGGTTATAAGTAAACAAAACCACTGAGGTTAAGTGCACTCTCATAATATATTCAGTGAGAAGTGTTAAATTAATAATAAAAACATCAATAGAAGCCCTACTGGCTTTATAAATTAATGTTTAAATTTCCGATAAATGTCTTTTTAACTAAGAAGCCGCCATTTGCAAAGATAGAAGCAAAGGCTTCATAGCATTTGGTGCTGGGAATTACAACGTATATAAGAGAAAAATTTGCGCCTAGATTGGAACTCGCCCCAGTAGCTCAGATGGTAGAGCATTGGCCTAGAAAGCCAAAGGTCCCAGGTTCGAGTCTCAGAATCTGGGCAAACATTTTTCTCTCCAAATAAAAATTAATACAGCCTGTTTTAGAAAAAGAGCAACATGAGTTATATTTGAAGAGAAAAGTTCTCGCCTAAACCGAGACTCGAACCTGGGACCCTTGGCTTTCCGGGCCAAGTGCTCTACTTGGCCCAGAAAGCCAAGGGTCCCGGGTTTGAGTCTCAGTGTAGGCGAGAATTTTTCTCTTCAAATATAATTTATCCTTCAGTGAGAAGTGTTAAATCAATAATAAAATCGTCAACATGAGTTATGTTTGAGACAGATATCAACTACTATAAAAAATTGAATGAGTTACTGCACTGATTACAATTCAAAACAAAATATTATTGAATTTTACTTTATAATACTAATTTGGAATGTACCCAAAACCTTGCAAATACAATTCTTATCTATCAATCACAATTACACAAAGAAAAAGGGTGGTGGACAGGTGCACCACATCTAACCATTGAAGGGTTAAAATAGTTACTTTATTGTATTTTAATTGAGTCAGTTATTAGAATTCTTGAAAACATGTTTCAGTATCTCCGAATATTATCATCAACTAATGTTGAGTGATTCCGGGTTATGTGGCCGTGGTCCATAGTTGGTGTTGATACCAGACGTTTCGCCCTCAACTGCGGAGGGCATCTTCAGTGGCGAGTGCTTCTATGCGTGTTTCCTGGTCGGAAGATCTACTTAGAATGAGCGCTGTGAACGTAGAGGACGTTGTGTTAGTGGGGGGTGCAGGGTGAATGGGCGTGGCTCTTGCTGATTGGCTAATAGTCGTCTCCTTGTTGTCACTGGTGTTAATGCATTTATTTTCTAGTGTATGAAACCAGGCCTTAGACAGTTTGATACCTTCTTCTTTTCTGTTAATATTTCCCTTATGCTTGTGTATTTCTATAGCCTCTCGGTATAATCTAGGGAAATAGTAGGAAGTTGTGGCTAAAACTTGTGTATCGTCGAATAGAATCTGGTGTCCATTCGTAATGGCATGTTCTGCTACAGCTGATTTAAACGTCTGGTATCAACACCAACTATGGACCACGGCCACATAACCCGGAATCACTCAACATTACGATTACCGGCCGTGAAAGCCTGCATTCAACTATTATCATCAACTCTTTCTAACTGCTGAATTCTTAGTTGGCAATCCTGGATATTGATTTAACCATCAACCGATAATTGAACATTAAGAAACAGCTGATGATAGTATCCAGAGATACTGAAACATGTCCTCAAGAGTTTAACTAAATTTGAGGTAAGATGCCCTGATTGAATTAAAATTTATTAAAATGAACCTCATAATGTTACTTCCATTGAAATATTAATTAGTTAATTTATTATTTTGTTAAGCTTTTACACAATGTTAAGATTGAAATAAAGTGTGTGGTTTGACAGGAACTACATGATATTGAGGGTGAATCTAAGGCTTGCCATTTCCTGGGATATGCACACTACTGTCTGGGAAACTTTCGTGAGGCAGTGAGGTACTACGATCAGGATCTAGCTCTTGCCAAAGACTTGCAGGACAAGATGAATATGGGAAGAGCTTATTGTAATCTTGGACTTGCACATCTTGCCCTTGGAAACCTGGAGACTGCTCTTGAGTGCCAGAAGTACTTCCTCGGTAAGTATTTATTTGAGAAACAACTGTTTACATTTTTGAGTACAGTAATCAGCGAATGAATAAAAAAATATACATTTATTTAGGAAGTTCTTTTAATTAAAATTCATCGGAGAACATATTGTTTAAACAACTCACCTCATAGGATTCATGCTTCCATGATATCGCGATTTCAAACATAGTCATGTTCATCATCAGCCATAACTCCGACTGACGAAATTCTTCGGCCGTCAACTATTCTATTGTCGCCATCTTCAGTGCTGCCATCTATGGTTGAATTTATGAACTTCGAAATCAATGTAATTTCGTTAGGGATATCAAAATTCATTGATCTATTTTTGTTTTCTGAATGTATATTTTTTCCCAAACTGTCAATTCCAAAGGTTTCTCTACTTGTTTTAAAAGTTTAGCTTCTCTTCCAATTTTATGATGTTCTAATAAACTATGTGCAGCAATTGCAGATTTTTCAATTTCACAATTTTTAATATTTGTGAAATGTTCTTTTGTCCGAATTTCCAAATTCCTTTTTGTTTTTTCTATATAAACTTTATTGCAATCTTCACAATTTATTTGATAAATTCCAGATTTCTTACTGTCTGGAACATTTTATTGGTACTTAGAAGATTACCCAGACTAAATTTATTTATTGATGCCAAAGAAATGTTGTATTTGTCAAAAATGTTTTGAAATTTCCTATGCATTTCAGGATGGTAAGTAATTTTCTTGTATTTTTTCATTTGTTTGCAATTTTGTAAAGTAGTATATTCATTAAGTCTTTTTTTGTTTTGAATTTCTTCAACTTATTTATAATTAATTCTTTATCAAAACCATTTAATCTAGCAGTGTTTAAGATATGTTTAAACTCTTTGTTGAAATTTTCTTCGTTTAATGGTACATTTGTCAATCTGTAAATTAAGCTATTGAATATTGCATGCTTATGAGCAATGTGATTGAAGCCTGATGATTTAATGTAATTATCTGTATGAGTTCCTTTTCTAAATATATCAAATTCAATTTTCAGTGTTTGATCATTCCTAATTATACATAAATCCAAAAAAGGAATTTTGTTTTCTTTTCCTAATTCAACGGTAAACTTTACTGATTCATCCTGAAGGTTCAATAATTTAAGAGCATCTTCAATATCTTTAGAATTTATTATTGCGAAAATATCATCCACATATCTGAACCAAGTCTTAAACATCCATGGGTATATTTAAATATGATTTATCCATCATTGAGATGTATGAAATTAATAATAAAAACATCCATGGGTATTAATATTTAATTTTAGGAAGTTATATTTTGAGGTTATTTTAATTATATTATTTTTGGTCTGGACATCTACCTCAATATTAATGTTGATTTGTTCTTGGACATGTTTCAAAACAATTCTCTGTTTTATCTTCAGCTTTCCCAGAGTCTGGGAAAGCTGAAGATAAAACAGAGAATTGTTTTGAAACATGTCCAAGAACAAATCAAACATTAATATTGAGGTAAGATGTCCAGACCAAAAATAATATAATCCATGGGTATGCTTTAGTGATTTGACACTCCAAGTAACTCATGAACAAATCAGCTAAAAATGGTGAGAGCGGATTGCCCATTGACAAACCCAAAACCTGTTGGTAAAATTTTCCATTATAGGTAAAATAAGAATTACTGACACATAGCTTAGTAAGAGTTATATATTCCTCTATTATTTCATTTTTAATATTTAGAGAACTTAACCATTTCCTCAAAAAATTTAGCATTTTTTCAACTGGTATACTTGGAAACAATGAAATTACATCAAATGAAACCAATCTGTCATCATGTCCTAGACTCATATTTTTCAATTTGTCAACCAATTCCAAAGAGTTCTGAATACTTTTGTTTCAAATTTGGGAAGCTCATTAAATTTTTGTACCAGCCATTTTAGATAAATAATAGCATGGTTCTTTTTTTAATGTTGACATCTTTCTGTGCCCAGGAAAAAATTATGCCACTTATATGTCAATTCTTCTGTTCCATATTCCAAACTTCATCACCATCTTCTTCATTTCCTAGGAGGAGCATAAGGCATCCACAAAATATCTCCAACAGATTCTAATCTGTGCTTATTTTCTTTACTTCTTTCCAAGTCATTCCTGTCTTTGAATTTTGTCTTGTATGGTTTATTTTGGTCCTTTCTTTGCCTCTGAGGATTCCATTCATTACCACTTTTTCAACTGCTTCAATCTTCCCATAATGTATATCCTATTAAGTTCCATTTTTGTCCTTTTGTTTCTATTTTAATAACTTTCTGGTCTATTTCCCCCTCCCCATAGTTCTTTAATTAATGTCATTTCTCGCATTTGTTTTATTTCCTTTCATGCTGCTTAAAATTCCATCCATCTAAATTGTGTTTGGTCTTCTTTTTCTCCTGTCATGTATATCAATTTGATAATTTTTTTTTGAAACTATTTACATCACTCTTTCCATCCATAGTAATTCTGCCTGAATGCAGGTCCTTCACTGCAATCATAGCATTTTCATGCTATGCTTGCAGCTTTACTAGGGAATTGTAGGTGTGGTAGCTTCCCGTTGCTTTCCACACCGGTGATGGATGATGATGATGATGGCGGCCATATGATTTCGGGGACCGTTTGGCCCTTAAAGTTTTCCTGACATTAGTCTTACAGGTGAGGAAAAACCTCACCCAGAAATCTGCCCCAACCGGGGATCGAACCTGGATCTGCTGCGTGACAAGGCAGCATGCTACCTCGAGACCACAGTGGTGGATGAAAATATTTGTTTTGAGAACTTTGTTTTCAGCACCCATTAAAGATAAAATATCTTCCAACACCCATTAAAAATAAAATATTTTTAGGACATTCAGTACCAGGCACTAAGCCGGGCATTTAAACCCACAGGCCAGCCATTTAAATACCCCAGCTACCCTATTCATGGCACTTCAGAAAATGGACCATTATTCATAAACTATTAGTCCTAGAAAATTCAAATTTTGTACATACCTAAAGGAGATATCCTAGTAGGATTTGATGATGAGATAACTTGGGTGATTGACATCACATAGTATCGACTTATCAATTTCAGGAAGTGGAAGTTCATCTTCACTTTCACTTTGTGAATATTCTAATTCACGAATCAGTTCGTCACCTGAATCATAATTGTATAAAATATTCACTAATTCTTCTTCAGTGAGACATTTTTCTTTTGCCATGGTTTCACTCCTGCACAAAGAAAAGCGCGATAACGAGAAACAAATACGTCTGCATTGGAGACAAGTTTGGTGGTGAACGAATTCCATGTGTTGTTTGTTTAAAAAATAAAAGGGGATTCATCAAGGTTAAACGTGTCAAACGGGAATAGAAAATGTACATTTATATGCCATCTATGATCTCCAAGACATACTAAGCCAACACAATATTTAGGTGCCGAATATAAATGCGATTTGTTCGCGCCCGCTCTAAAGTGAGTTAACTGACCGACGGCCACATACACGATAGTCTCCTTAAACGCCTTAACTGGTTTATGGTACTGAATGTGTTAAAATGGAAATAAATAATTTTCAGTATTTATTAAAAAATGAAAATAATATTCTGGGAACTCTATTTTTAGTACCCATTGAAGAAAAAAATAATTAGTGAATACAGCATTACATTTTTCAATAAGGGCATAAAATAAAATTATATGTAAATCTAGGGTGTACAAAGTAATATAAAATTTATTTTTATTTCAAACTGAGAGTCAAACCCTAGATCTCTGACTCTGTACGTCAGTGCAATAACCATTAAACCATTTGAACTTTCGATAGGTACGTCAAATTTCTTTCCACTTATACAATTCTCCTTTCATCCGAAGGCCATCTAACGACTTCTATTCAAAGTATTTTTTATTGAGAATTTAAACATTACTTTTAAGCTGAATAACAGCAAAGGAGATGCGATTTATGCGCTGAACAGCAGGCTACACAAAGTGGAACCATAAAAAAATTAGGAAATTATGGAAGAGTTTGATGTAGAACCCATTCTTCACCATATACAGAACAACTGGAAAGCCCATCTTCAATGAATGCTATCTCATAGAATTCCAAAAGCCATACTTCGCTACTGCCCCCAAGGCAAAAGATCACTGGGACGTCCAAAAAAGCGCTGGATGGAAAATTCCTCTTTGAGACCGTAACAGGCCACATGGCCTAATACTTGCATGGATGATGATGATGAAACATTACTTTTAAGCAGTAAAGCTTGTTATTTTGATGTTATATTTTAAATTAACATTTTCCAGAATTGATGTAGTTTTATTTTAGAAAGAATGGTGTAATGGTTATTGCACTGACGTACAGAATCAGAGATCCGGGGTTCGACTCCCGGTTCGAACGTAATTTGTCTTTCTAAAATAAAACTATATCCAATTCCAGAAAATGTTAATTTAAATTATAACATCAAAATAATATAAAGTCATTAATTTTAAGTCAGGAATGTTATTCTTTATTTTTCTTAAAATCCAGATTTCGGAGAATTATTATTAGTGGAAATAAAATGGAAGTGGTATGTATTTAAATTTATGCATTTATCTATGCAATGAAACCTCTGTTTGAGAGACTACTCCTATTAAGCAACCAACTCCTTTAATGACAAATTTTTCTAGGAATGAAATTTAAACTCCATAAAATCAAAGTATTTAACACTCCTATTAAAATAAGATAATCTCTTGGAAAATGTGTGTTTAGGACAAGATGTCAAACAGCAGACTGCAGTCATTGATGAATTCCATTATTATTATTGGCAAAACTGTGGCTGTGAGAATGGATAAAAAGATAACAAATACGTATTGACAATTGATGTGTATCACTTAAAAACTCGAGAAATGATATTTAATCCTACCAAATCCTATGCATGCTTGTCCATGTTGTGGTCCCTGGATAGTGCTGAGTCATTTGAGGGACAAGTGTGGATTCTTGATATGATATATATTTTTTTTCCCCCAAGGGCATGACAGGCCTACAAGGCCCTTGGCCTAACAGTCGGTTGCTGACCTCACATCCACATGTGTTAATCACAGAGGTAGATGATCATCTAGCCAGTGTAGGGGTGACATGTGGTAAGCATGTCAGGTCCCCCAGCCATTATAGCTGGTCTTCTCAACCTGGAGTCACTACTTATTGTAGCTACCCAAATGTCTCACGATGCTGTATGGGCACCGGCCCCATACTTGCTAAAATTCCATGAGAAAATTTCTTCCCCCATGGGGATTCGAACCAGTGCAAGTTCCATAGCTCTGTGCCAAGGCTTCTTGCCTTAACCACTCAGCTATGGCACGGGATATTTGAGGCAGGAATAGTTAAGGATTCCTTCTTCTGTTATAGGTTTATAGGTAACACTAAGAAATTAGGACTGGAAGTAAATAAGCAATAAAACTAAATATATGGTCACATGTAGGAATTCATTACATAATGGAAATGGACAGCTAATGACAAATGAGGGAAATTTTGAGGAAGTGGCTGAATTCAAATACCTAGGAACAATAATCACAAATAGGAATGAGATGCACAAAGAAATTAAACATAGGCTCAATTCTGGAAATGCGTGCTATTATGCATTGCAGAGACTCTTGATATCCCAACTCCTTTCAAAAAACGTTAGACTGAAAATATATAAAACTATTATTCTACCAGTTATATTATATGGATGCGAAACATGGACTCTTACTTTAAGGGAGGAAAGGAGATTACAAGTATTTGAGAATAAAGTACTTAGGAGAATTTTTAGACCAAAGAGAGATGAACAGACAGGAGAATGGAGAAGACTACATAACAATGAACTACATGGTCTTTATAGGAAGCCAGATATAATAAGAACAGTTAAGTCTCGTAGACTGCGATGGGCAGGACATGTTGCACGTATGGGGAATTAAAGACTTGCATGGAAGGTTCTTGTAGGAAAGCCAGAGGGAAAACGCCCAGTTGGTAGACCAAGAATGAGGTGGGAGAATAACATTAACTATGATTTGAGGGAAGTAGATTATACAGGGAATGATTGGAAAGCATTAGCTCAGGATAGGGATGTATGGAGAGCGTATGTCCACGCGGCCATGAACCTACGGGTTCGATAGTGCCAGTGACTAAGTAAGTATTGTAGGATATGATTTTCTGTTTAAAATATTAATTATCAATACTAATTTGCATATCATAATGTTGTAAAATCTCGTCTGGGCTTTAAAAGCATGACAAATTTAAAACACAATTTATAACTTACAATAATATAATATTTTTGTTAAATCAAATAATAAAAGAAGCAGTTACGCATTTAGCATTGTCATAATTTATATTATCTAGTTATTCGTATAAGATACATACCTCACAATCCTGAAGCTATTTTTGTTGTAATAATCCATTCTGCGCAAATTTTTGCATCTCTGAGGAATGATTTCAAAATATAGATTGTTCTGGGAACTAAAAGCTGTACAACCAGTCATATATATATATTAATGTTGCTTTTCAGCTATATTTATTTGAAACATCATGAACATAGCGGGTTCAATGTGATGGTTGAATTCAAACCAGCTTGTACCAAGTGCATATGAGTGTAGATCAAAACCTATTTGGTTTAACAAAAACATTTTAGACACATAAATCTTAGTATGTAGAGATATCTATAAAAAATAGTCTTAAAAATGGTAAAATCAAATGTTTCTTACCTCTCCTCATACAAATCTTCTAAGTAGATTGTGATTTCGAGACCATAACGGTCTCATCTTCAGTACTATTTTGGCGACTGATGTTATGTCGATCGGAAGAAACTCTTCATCTTCCCTCTGTTGGTGGACCGATGAACCTCTGGATCAGGTCAGAAGAAGAGTTTCTTCCGATCGACATAACATCAGTCGCCAAAATAGTACTGAAGATGAGACTGTTATGGTCTAGAAATTGCGATCTGCTTAGAAGATTTGTATGAGGAGAGGTAAGAAACATTTGATTTTACCATAAATTAAACCTCATAGTGATTAATCCCTGTAAAAGTTAAATAAAAGTCTTAAAAATGTTTGAAAAACTACTTTTTTTTTATTTCACTAATAAAATAATACTTTTTATAACAAAAGCAATGGTATATTATAGGTAAGAATCAAATGAATCGTGAATTTTTCTTACCTCATACTTTAAACATAACACCGCAGTATCGGCGACCATCGTCACCATCATCAGCTGTTTTCATGACTGTCAGTTTTTTCTACTAGGCTCTACTTACAAAACTAATGATCCTATATTCTTCTTCTTCTTCTTCCTTTCAAGTATTAGGCCAAGGCCTGTTACGATCCTATAGAAAATTTTCCCTTATGGGAAATTCTCATATAAGACTTGAAAGCATAATAATTATAGGCCCTATTGTAAAGAATTAGCTGTATAGTTATAAAAAAATGTATAAAATTTATTAGAACTGATTGTGAGTTTGATAAAGTTACTTTCTTCCTTTTTTGTTTTTAATAAATTACTGTTATTTAGAAGAGAGAGAGTGAAAAGGAATCTTCTAAAAGTCACTTTTGATCTATTGGATGATATGATAAATAGAAATTTGCAATTTTTATAGACAGTTGAATGGACATAAAAAATGTGTATACATGTAAGGATATGAAACATTTTCAATTTATTTGAATAAAATTTTACTTAAATAAATAATACCTCATAGTATTAATGCCTAAAAAAAAGTAAATTGTCAATTCAATTGTTTTTGTCATTATAACATTGTTTTTAAGATGTCCAAATAATTAAAATTATGACAAACTCATGTATAAATGAATTTTGTATTTTCAGCAATCGCACACATGATGAAACATTTGCCAGGTAAGTTCCGTGCACTTGGCAACATTGGAGATGTTCTTATCAAGATGGGAGATGTCGAAGAGGCTGTCAAAATGTACCAGAGACAATTATCATTTGCACGACAAGGAAGGGATCGTTCCCTTGAGGCTGCAGCTTATGGAGCTCTGGGACTGGGGCACAGATTGTTACGCTGCTATGACAAAGCTCTTGGCTACCACACACAGGTAACTTTCTTTTCTGACTGCATCTGTATCACCCATTATCAATACATATATTTTTTTAATAATCATTTGAGTTGGTGTTTACTTGATGAAAATCCATATTTATTAATTAAGTTAATAAGGTTTTTCCTTTACCCAAAGAAAACATAAAGAAATATGTCATAATGTCATACATAGGCCCACTTTTCAAATAAAATATCTAAACACTTTAAAAAGTTGAACATTAATGTGGCATTTAAAACTAATAAAACTTTACAAAATATAATAAAAAACAATAAAACCAAAATAAAGAAAGAAAAATTATCAGGTGTATATAAATTGAAGTGTGGCACATGTGACAATGTCTATATAGGACAAACTGGTAGACCTTTTATCTCTCGGATAAAGGAACACATGAGAGCATATAACAGAAATTTAGAATATTCAAAATATGCTAACCACCTATTCCAATTGAATCATTGTTTCGATCCAAATTTTGAAATTTTACATGTTTGTGATAAGGGTAAGAAGTTAGATCTTTTGGAGGCTGTAGAAATAAATAAATTGAAAAGTAGTAACAAACTGTTAAATTCTCACCTTGATTTGAATATATTCCCTTTGTTAAATTAAAAATTTAAATAAATATTGTTGTATTGTTGCTTAGATCAGTTGGAACACAATTCATAATTGTTAACATGTCTGAAGAAGGTACAGTGTACCGAAACAGCTGTCACTGAATTATATAATAAATATGAAAATCAAATAAAACTATTTTTTTTAATGTTTGTTATCCTAAACTTACGAGAGTAGTATATTACTTATGACTTTGTTGGTTCATGTACATTTGAGTGTATCGAAAAGATAATTTGCCAGATTTCAAAATGCACCTGGTCTAAAATCTTTTATATTGGCCTCAAATGAATGCAGAAAGAAATGTATGCATCATCATCCATACAAGTAATGAATGACTCGATTCTTACCTCATACTTCAAGTTTTCTAACACGGGAACTGCAATTTTCAAGAGACATCCCTCTCATCCTCATCCAACAACATGAGTCGCGTTGTTGACTGAGGATGAGAGGGATGCCTCTTGAAAACTACAGTTCCCGTGTTAGAAAAGCCAAAGGAAAGGAGATTCAAGAAATTTACATATCCCCCTTGGGCACACAATAAATTCCAAAAAAATGTTTGGAAAATTCAACATCAAATTAGCACCAAAGAATGATTATAGTTTAAAAAAAACTTATGAAAACCAACAAAAATGAAAAAAATTGAAGATAATAAAATATCAGGAATATATCAAATAAAATGTGCAGATTGTGATAAAGTATACATAGGGAAAACAAAGAGAAATTTAAACATTAGAACTAAAGAACACATAAGAAATGTAAAAAAGGGAGAAGTGGAAAAATCTGCAGTAGCAGCTCATGTTTGGACAGAGAAACACAAAATAGATATAAATACGAAATTATTAAAACAATAGAAAATACCAATGAACTCATAATATGGGAAAAAATCTATATACAGAAGAACAAGGAGAAAATTATGAACTTTGAAATTCCTGGAGAAAGGAGCCTCATTACCAAGTTCCTTAGAACACAGATCCAGGGCCGACAACTTGAAAAAAAAAAACAGTTTGTATCAAGCTGAAGATGGAGCAATAGCTTTGAAACGATTGTCCAACAAAATAAACATATGAGGTAAGAATGTTAAAAATACAAATTCGAATATTAAATTAAACCTCATAATGTAACTTCCTAATGATTTTATAATTAAATAAATACATTGAAATATGAAGCTTTACCGCTCAAAAATAATGTATAAATTCTCAATAAAAATATTTGTGAATAGAAGATGTCTATTGGCATGTTGGTTGTGACACGTATCGGCCTTTGGATGAACGAGAATTGTATAAGACGATAGAAATGTTGACATTCTTATCGTGGGTCAGATGGTTTAATTGGTACCATACTGATGCATAGAATCAGAGATCCAGGGTTTAAGTTCTGGTTCAAGCATTAATTTTCCTTAAATGAAACTATATCTTCTTCTTTCTTCTTCCTTCCAAGTATTAGGCCAAGGCCTGTTACAATCCCATAGAAAATTTTCCCTCCAGCGTTTCATAGGACGGCCCAGTGATCTTCGTCCTCTTGGTATATAATTATAAACAGAGAATATCTGAGATTGGAAGGTGTTAGTTTAAATGAAAATATCCGAATTTCAATACTTTTAATTATATTATTTTTAGTCTGATAATCTTACCTCAATATTAATGTTGATTTGTTCTTGGACATGTTTCAAAACAATTCTGTTTTATCATCAGCTTGTCCAGACTGGTTTGATTTATGTTGCACACCATGGATGTCGATGTTAGCTCCATCCTGTGGTTGGCCAAAGAACCTCCAAACAAGGTCACGCTCCGTCGGTATTTCAAAATTTATAACTGTTACTGCATACCATTAATGACATCCGTAGGGAAATAAAGAATAACTAAATTAACTTGGTCTAATAACTTCTAACAAAGGAGAGGCTAAAGCCCAACATTGGACTCTTGCACCATGTAGATTATGTCATGGAGATTATATTTGTAAGGAAAGCAAAAATATTAATTAATTACCACTAATGAAAATCATATTAATGTTGATTTTTTTTATATAAAATTGTATTTTTGAGTATTTTACAGAAGTATTTATTTTATTTCAATTATTCACTTTCTAAAATAAATTACATGACTATGTTTCATGAATATCATTGTTATGTAACTTTCAAGGAGTTGGGCCACTGTTGACCTATTCCGATCTTGAATTAGATGTCAAAGCATCTCTTTATGGTCTTCCTTGATTTCTTGTTTCTGATGATGTGTCATTTTTAAGTAATCTAAGCAATTTATTAAGTAGCATTCTGTGCACCCTCATACTTCCTTGGTTGGAATCATATTCAATTATATTATTAACAGTAATATACCTCTATTTTGATTTCAACCAAAATAGAATTAGGGTAAATTAATATGTTGAGTATTTCTCCTAAGTCCCGCGCCGTAGCCGAGTGGTTAAGGCAAGAAGCCTTGGCGCAGAGCTACGGGACTTGCGCTAGTTCGAGTCTCCATGGGGGAAGAAATTTTCTCATGGTATTTCGGCCAGTATGGGACCGGTGCCCACCCAGCATCGTGATGCATTTGGGTAGCTACAATAAGTAGCGGCTCCAGGTTGAGAAAACCAGCTATAACGGCTGGGGGACTCGACATGCTGACCACATGTCACCCCTATACTGGCTGATTATCATCTACCTCTGTGATTGACACATGTGGATGTGAGACCAGCAGCCGGCTGGTAGGCTAAGGGCCTTGTAGGCCTGTCGCGCCAGGAGTTTTTTTTTTATTTCTCCTAAATTCTCTAAAATGTCTGCATTTAAGATTTTCTTTTTCTCTTCACGGTCTGGGCAAACTGCCTGTTCTCCTTCACAGTTCTGTCCATCTTTTCACTGCCTTCCTACATTCCTTGTTCCTCTTGGCTTGTAGTTAAATGCTGCTTTTGGCAATCGTGTTACATTAATTGTTTCTACATCTCTAAACCATTTATCTCTATATTCTTTGATTTTCTTCATTCAATGAATATGTATTTAACTCTGTTCTTAAATCTTCATTCTTTATTTGACCCAATCTTGCGCAGCCTTTTGTTCTTCTAAGAAAATTCATTTCTATACTTTGTATTCTACTTTTGTAATTTTTTGGTCATTACCCAAGTTTTTGCTCCCATAAAGTAATGCAGGAACTGCCAATGTTTTATAAAACCTCAATCTAGTATCTCTTCTTGTTTTGTTCTTTAATGTTTTATGTATAGTTCCAAATATCTTTGAAATTTCAACTCATCTCTCTCACAGTAAATTTTAAGATTTAAATTAAAATTCTTTATACCTCACATCTAGTATATTCCTATAAAAGTTCAATGTATGCATTTGTTTTAAAATCACAGTTTTAACCTAATGTTCTTCTCATATATATATATATATATATATATATATATATGTTATAATTAAATCTTTAACATTGAGCAATGCAAGCTTAATATGGTATGATAAGAAAAATAAATGCCTGGACGGGATTCGAACCCGGATCTCTGAGTCTGTACCTCAGCGTGATATCCATTACACTACCAGGCGAATCCATTCAAACACTTATTTTTCTTATATATGTATTTATATGTAAAATACATATATAAGAAAAATAAGTGTTTGAATTGGATTCGCCTGGTAGTGTAATGGATATCACGCTGAGGTACAGACTCAGAGATCCGGGTTCGAATCCCGTCCAGGCATTTATTTTTCTTATCATACCATATATATATATATATATATATACACATCTCAAGAAGAAGCAATGGTTTCGCAGCATTTGGCACTCGGGAATTAACAGTGTATATAAGAGAAACATTACTATTGGCCGATAGCGAGGAGATACTAAAGGACAACACGCACACACTATTGAGTGACACTAAGAAATTAGGACTGGAAGTAAATGTCAATAAAACTAAATATATGGTCACACGTAAAATTACATTATATAATGGAAATTGACAGCTAATGACAAATGAGGGAAATTTTGAGGAAGTGGCTGAATTCAAATACCTAGGAACAATAATCACAAATAGGAATGAGATGCACAAAGAAATTAAACATAGGCTCAATTCTGGAAATGCATTCTATTATGCATTACAGAGACTCTTGATGTCCCAACTCCTTTCAAAAAACATTAAACTGAAAATATATAAAACTACTATTCTACCAGTTATATTGTATGGGTGCAAAACATGGACTCTTACTTTAAGGGAGGAAAGGAGATTACAAGTATTTGAGAATAAAGTACTTTGGAAAATTTTTAGACCAAAGAGAGATGAACAGACAGGCGAATGGAGAAGACTTCATAACAATGAACTACATGGTCTTTGTAGGAAGCCAGATATAATAAGAACAGTTAAGTCTCGTAGACTGTGATAGGCAGGACATGTTGCATGTATGGGGAGTGAAAGACTTGCATGGAAGCTTCTTGTAGGAAAGCCAGAGGGAAAAATGCCCAGTTGGTAGACCAAGAATGAGGTGGGAGAATAACATTAACTATGATTTGAGAGAAGTAGATTGTACAGGGAATGATTGGAAAGCATTAGCTCAGGATAGGGATGCATGGAGAACTTATGTCTGCGTGGCCATGAACCTACGGGTTCGATAGTGCCAGTGAGTAAATAAGTAAAATATAAGAGAAAACTTTATGTTTAGATTGGAGTGCTCAGGTAGCTCAGGGGAAGATCATTGGCCTAGAAAGCCAAAAGTTCCTGGGTTCAAACCCCAGTCTGAGCATATAATTTTTCTCTTCAAATAAAAATATATAATCTCTGCTGCAATTATTCAGTGCTGTAAGAATCTTCTTCTTCTTCACGGTTTAGGCTTATTTACTAGCCTGTTCCGGCTTCAAATTGCTGCTCTTTCCATCTTTTCTTTGGTCTTCCCAAACTTCCTCTTCCTCATGGTGAATAGCTGTATGCTGGTTTTGGTATTCTATTCTCAGTCATCCTTGTCAAGTGTTCTTTCCAGTTTGTTCTGTGTTTCTCTATTGTTGTGTTTAATTCCTCTACTTTTAGTTGTTGTCTTATTTCTGTGTTATGTTTTTTGTTTGTTCTTTGATATCCTGCTATTGGTCTGAGGAATCTCATTTCAGCAGCTTGTATTCTGGCTGATTGTTGTGTTGTCACTGTCCATGTGCTGTAAGAATAAATGTCCTATTTACTTTTCCGTACAGGAGCTGACATTGAGGCAGGAAATGAGTGACTTGAAGGGTGAGTGTCGTGCACATGGACACTTGGGAGCTGTGCACATGTCTCTTGGTAACTACACAAATGCTATGAAGTGCTATCAAGAGCAATTGGAACGTGCAAAAGAACTGAAGGACAATGCAGTTGAAGCTCAGGCATTTGGGAATCTTGGAATTGCACGGCTCAACATGGGCCACTATGAAGATGCCATTGGATACCTGGAACAGCAGTTGGGAACTCTTGAACAACTTTCCACATCCACAGCAATGCTTGATAAGGTAATCATATAAGTTTAAACTCAGAGGATTCATGGTGGAGAATTGTGAATTCTTCTTACCTGATACATCTATGTTTTTTAACACAGAACTGCAGTATCGGGAAACATCATTCCCATCTTCAGCTGTTTAGATGGGAATGATGTTTCCCAACACTGCAGTTTTGTGTTAAAAAACATAGATATGAGGTAAGAAGAATTCACAATCCATTTGATTCTTATTAAGAAAACCTCATAATGTAAAAATTCCCAACTTTTTTATATGTATGTTACCAGTTTGTAATATACTTCCCCTATCAGACATTAGAAAATAAATTTCCCTATCCTGGTATTTTTCAATCTTCTTGTCTCAATAACATTAGTGAGATCTCAATGGAAGATATCCATTGTATTCTATACTCCTTTCTTTTAAAGATAGAGTAGATGTAAATACAGTAAAACTTATATTTGAAAAGCAAAATATATGCCTAGACCGGGATTTGAACCCAGGACTTTTGACTCTCTATGTCAATGCTCTTCCATCTGAGCTACCTAGGCCTCCAATCTAAACACGTATTTTTCTCTTACACATAGTTAATTCCCTAACCCCAAATGCTACGAGCCGTTGCTACGATTTTTGCAAATGGCAGCTTCTTTATTAAGAAGACATTTTATTGGGAATTTAAACATTACCTATAAAGCCATTTGCAAAAATCATAGCAACGGCTCGTAGCATTTGGGGTTAGGGAATTAACTATGTGTAAGAGAAAAATACGCATTTAGATTGGAGGCCTAGGTAGCTCAGGTGGAAGAGCATTGACAGAGAGAGTCAAAGGTCCTGGGCTCAAACCCCGGTCTAGGCGTATATTTTTCTTTTCAAATATAATTTGTCCATCATTAAGATGTTTAAAAACGAATAATATTAACAGTAAAACTTGTTCAAAGCGGAATCGAATGGGACCAATATTTTTCCACATCAGACAACATTCCGCATTATAAAAAAAAAAAAACAAAAAAATTAACCAATCTTATATTATAAAGCACCGTATATGACTTTTTATGTACCTTGGATTAATTGTAGTTCCGCTGCCGTTGGAAAGTGAAGTATAGTATGTACGAGCAACTTCGACGGTTTTAACGCATGAAAAAACAGTCCCGTTTCGTCAGCGTTAAAAATGTCTCTTAGGGGAGTATCCTGAAATTAAAGTCTGCAGTTTCGGTTTCCACTCACTAACTAAACTTTCGTCCACATCCTTTGATTCCCCGCAAATATCATTGCACACTACATTGTGTTGTCTTTTTTTCCCTGATACATATGATTTAGTCATCTTTATTTTGTAAATTCAGAACGTTACCTATGAAAGATACATACACAACCATCTTGAAGATACTTGAAATCGATGTTCCCTAGGGATATAGCAACAACTAGAGCTTGACTTTGGAGCATCGGTCCGGAAATTTGGAGATTTTTTTAATTGTGGACATGTAAAATACACCTCGTTTATTTCTTCATCTTTTTTTCCCTCTTCATTTGACCATTTCCTTGCATCCATTCATTCATTATTTTTCTTTATGTTTTAAAATCTTATAAATTTGGGGTTTTCCGCATTTAAATTCAGTCATTATTTCGTATACTGAGAGTTTACCTTTCTTTATCTTCAATCGCTCTCACTTTTTCGTTTAATGACAATGATACATACGATTTAGTCATCTTTATTTCGTAAATTTAGAGCGTTACCTGTGAAAGATACGTATACAATCGGTCTCAGATCCTAAACTAATTTAAGATTTTACAGTGCACTGGTTATTTGTAAGACAGATGTCACAAGCCAAATATTTGTTAAACAAACCTGTATTTCGCAAAACGGGTGTGCAGTAAGGCTGAAAGGAATTTCCAGATACAGGTAGAAACTCTACTTCACCCGGTGGCAGGAATCAACACTTATTGTTAATTCGCCTAATGGGAATTCAATGAAGTGGAAACTAATTTATTTCTATGTATTTCTATTTTTCCGCCTTATAAACAATTTTTTCATTAATTGTGTAGAAATATACTTCCATTTCCATGTTGGACAGATTCCGTTTTATACAAAATAAATACATGTAAAATTCATAGTTAAATATGGGAAATAACATTATGAGGTTCTTAATTCGTAAATTAATAAGTCATTTTTTAACATCTTACCTCATATTTTATGTTTCTTCAAACACGGGAACTAGTTTTCGAGAGAAGGATCTCTCTCATTTTCAACCGACATTATGACTACCGGATTTTCGTTGGAATTGTTGGAATCTCCATCAATAACATTACCATCTGGTGTTGATTTGATGAACTTTGCGATGAGGTCATGTCCATCAGGAATCTCGAAATTCGTGGATCTAAATTTGTTCTTCTGAATATATATCTTCTCCCAAATTGTCAATTCTGAAGGTTTTTCCAAATGTTTTAAAAGTAGGGCTTCTTTTTCAATTTTATGATTCTCCAATAAACTATGTGCTGCAAAATAGCTGATTTTTTAATTTCACCATTTTTAATATTTCAAAAAATTCAATATTGCATTGGCACCGATAAATAAATTTAGCCTTGGTAATCTATTAATAACTAATAAGAAATTGAACACCCCAGATAGCAAAAAATCTAGAATTTATCAAATTAATTGTAAGGACTGCAATAAAGTATACATAGGAAAAACAAAAAAGAAATTTGGACACTCGCACTAAGGAACACTTCAGAAATATTAAAAATGATGAAATTGAAAAATCAGCTATTGCAGCACATAGTTTATTGGAGAATCATAAAATTGTAAAAGAAGCCCTACTTTTAAAACATTTGGAAAAAACTTTAGAATTGACAATTTGGGAAAAGATATATATTCAGAAGAACAAATTTAGATCCATGAATTTCGAGATTCCTGATGAACGTGACCTCATCTCAAAGTTCATCAAATCAACACCAGATGGCAACGTTATTGATGGAGATTCTAACAATTCCAACGAAAATCCGATAGTCATAATGTCGGTTGAAAATGAGAGAGATCCGTCTCTCAAAAACTAGTTCCCATGTTTGAAGAAACATAAAATATGAGGTAAGATGTTAAAAAATGACTCATTAATTTACATGTAAAATTACTATTATTTTGCCAGGATCAATAAATTTGTTCACATTGGACAGATTTCCACATTGTTCACGTTCTGGATTAAACAAGTTTTACTGTACAATCCACGTGACTTCAGAGCTTTTTATTAGCTCTTGAACTCATTACAACTTGTAACATGGGTTTTACTCACGACATCTATTATGGTCTTTAGTTGAAAGTTTTAATGAGTATGAGAGTCAATGAAAAATTTTGAGGTCACATGATGGATGGAGTGAAGAGAAGTATGGAAGCTAGAGATTTGAAGGAAGAAGATGCTTTAGACAGGAACCTCTCTTGACATATCACTTTGGGTTGAAGGAGAAACATTGTGTAAAAAAAAAATTAATTTCAGTCTTGACATCTTACCTCATAAATTGTTTTCTTGAGAACATGTTTCAGTATGCATGCATTTTAACATCAGCTCGTTGAGACTCTGAACACACTATATTTATGGAGTAAGATGTCAAGACTCAAATTAATTACAGTTCAGTTCTGGCTTCTTTAGCTGCTTTTGAGGGGGTCTTTGGTGTCCACTACTGTGGTCTCGAGGTAGCGTGCTGCCTCTTCACGCAGCAGGCCTGGGTTCAATTCCCGGTCAGGACAGGCTCCTGGGTTTTTCCTCACCTGTAAGACAAATGTGAGGAAGCTTATGGCCCAATGGTCCCCAAAAATCATCTGGCCATCATCATCATCCTTCACCCACCGGTGTGGAAAGCAACGGGAAGCTATCACACCTATAATCCCCTAGTAAAGCTGCAAAGCATAGCATGAAAATGTTATGTTGCAATGAAAGACCTGCCCTCGGTCAGAATTACTATGGATGGATGGATGGTGTTTGGTGTGGTAAGAGGCGAAAGCAAATTGCAGGTATTGCCAGGAACTATCCTCAGTTTAGAAAACATTAAGTTTTCTTATTTACTAGTTCTGTGTTAGTGAATATTTTTGTTGTTTAGTAAGTTTAGAATGTTCATTATAGGATAGCACTGTTTTTATAACAATTAATTTTATCATCATCATCTATAAGAAAATGTTTTTTGCCTTCCTCACTCAGCAATGTTCTCTCCTGCCACACCCCAAGATGGCTACAGTTATCAGAACTGGACTGTATTAAGCAGAACCTCTTAATCTTACTTCCTATTGTAATTTATTAATACATGTATTTTTAACTTTTATAGGAATTAATTACTATGAGGTTTAATTTATGGTGAAATTAAATGTTTCTTACCTCTCCTCATATAGAGACCATAACGGTCTCATCTTCAGTATTTCTTTGGTGACTGATGTTATGTTGATCGGAAGAAACTCTTCTTCTTCCCTCTGTTGGTGGACCGATGAACCTCTGGATCAGGTCAAAATTTGCGGGAATTTTGAAGTTCATAAGTTTTCCTTTGTTTTTCTGAATGTGGATCTTTTCCCAAACCATGAGTTCCTTTTGTTTGTCTATTTGTTTAATTAGACTGGCATGCATTTTATTTACATCAACTCTATTCTTTAGTTGAAAGGAGTTGTTCAACGGTCCTAAGAATGTCATTCAATGATATTGTTTTATTTTGTTTCCTATTATCATTTTTTCATCTGTAAAAGTCCAAGCAAACTCACTTTTGCAATATATATATTCAGGGTGTTCTGAAACTATTCATTCAAATTAATACAGGAGGTAGAGAATATCAAAACAAATATATTTTGATAAGGAACATACGGTCTCAGAAGTCAACTTGTAATGTTAGAGAACATTTTATTAATGGTGCTGACGTGAGCTGTTGTGTGGTCTGACCACTCAGATCACCTGATTTCATGTATCTGGATTTCTTCCTCTGCGGGCATATGAAGCAGTTGGAGTATGAAACCGTTGTGGAAAGAGAAGAAAATATCGTCACTAGAATTGCCATTGCTGCTTGGACCATTGAAGACATACCAGGAATTTTCGAGTGAACATGGTAATCAATTAATAAATTAATGAGTCATTTTAACATCTTACCTCATATTTCATGTTTTTCAAACACGGTAACTATAGTTTTCAAATGATCTTGTCATTCATTTTCAACCACCATAATGGCGGTTGAAAATGAATGACAAGATCATTTGAAAACTATAGTTACCGTGTTTGAAAAACATGAAATATGAGGTAAGATGTTAAAATGACTCATTAATTTATTAATTAAGAACCTCATAATGTGTTTCCCAATTTTAACTTTGAATGGTAATCAATGGTCAGATGATGTAATGTGTGCTTACAGGCCAATGGTTGTGCATTCGAGCAATTCCTCTTGATGCTACAGCTATAATTAGCATATTAAACTATCTTTTGTGTAAATCGTTCCTAATATTACAAGTTGACTTCAGAGACCATATGCTCCTTATTGTAATATGTTTGTTTTGAGGTTTTTACCTCCTGTATTAATTTGAATGAATAGTTTTGAAACACACTGTGTGTGTGTATATATATATATTGGCATATTGTAACCCACTTCTGTGGTTGGGGCGCCTGGAAGGCGGGGTTATGCTGCCCCAATGTTATGATGGGTGTGACGATGGGTAATGATGCGCCAGGAGAGGCCTTAAATCTAAACTTAATCTAATGAGGTGAATATGATATTGATGATAATGATGGCCAGATGACTTTCGGGGACCGTTTGGGCCTTAAAGTATCCTGACATTTGTCTCACAGTTGAAGAAAAACCCTGAAAAACAACCTCACCCAGGAAACTTGTCCCAAGCGGGGATCGAACCCGGGCCCGCTGCGTGACAAGGCAGCATGCTATCTCGAGACCACAGCGGTGGACTGTATATATATATATATATATATTAAGAGAAAAAAATTTGCCTGGACCAGGAATTAAACCCAAAACTTTTGGCTTTATGCACTAGTGCACTGACCTTTCTACTTTCAGGGTTCCTAGTTCAAACAGAAATTTTTCTCTCTCTTGTATAACCCTGTTAATCCATAGCGTGAACTTAATTTGTAATGCAATTAAGTCACTTCTAATTCAAGAATACTCTATGATGGGATTATTAATACTATTTTTCTCTTCAAAAAATTTTGTATCTTTCAGTATAATAATATTATCATAGTATATAAATATAAATAAAAACTAGTAGAAATATTACTGTATGTACTCTATGTTCATTTATTCCAGTGCAATCCTGTACTAGAAATTCATAAAAGATACAGTAACTAAACACAATTTAAGTAAATTATATTGTATCAAAGTTTTTATTATTCATTTCATACATCTCAATGATGGATAAATTACATTTGAAGAGAAAAATACATGCTTAGACTGTGATTTGTACCCAGGACCTTTTGCTTTCTATGCAAATGCTCTACCAACTGAGCTACCTGAGAAACTTCAATCTAAATACAAATTTCAAATATAGATTATATTGTATTTTGTGTAAACTTAGTAGGAAGTAACACTATGAGGTATTAATAATTAAATATTAAAAATTAAACACCTCACCTCATATTTTGTATTCTTTTGGAATGGTTTTGGAATTATTCCATCTTCAATTTTTTCAAGACCGTTTTTCTGTTCGTAGTGATGCACTCATTCTTCCTTGAGATGGAGAAAGAAGCAGTGCATCACTACAAAAAAAAAAAGGCTGTGAAAGTATTGAAGATGGAATAATTCCGAAACCAGTCTAAGAAAAAGACAAAAATTGGAGGTGGGTTTATTCATTTATAATATTTCATAATTTAAATATTGTATTTCACAAATTATTGTAAATCAATGAAAATTTTTCTCTTTACCATTGATTTACAATAATTTAATTGTGTTCATTAATTTACTTATTTCTATCATAGCAATAGCTTTAGCTTCTCAATATTAATTTAATAAATAATGCTATAGCTGTGTGGAGTCCCTTCATGTCTTCAGGTAGAAGCCATTCATTGTGTATTTGTGAATGATGATTCATTGCAATTGAATGTGGGACCAGTAGAGTAAGGTAAAGGAAGGATTTCTGCTTGGATGGGAATGAAGCCTGAATTAGCTCAGTGGACACAGCATTAGCATGGAAAGCTAAAGGTTCAGGGTTCGATTCCCGGTTCAGGAAAAAATGTTTCTCTTTACCATTGATTTACAATAATTAAATTGTCTTCATTAATTTACTTATTTCTATCATAGTAATAGCTTCAGCTTCTCAATATTAATTTAATAAGATGATACAGACTCACCGTATTTATTAAGAAGAACTTCATGATGTTACTTCCTGTTGTAATTTATTAATACCATTCAAGATGTCTGAATTAATATTGTAATATTATGCAGGGTCGTGCATTTGGCAACTTGGGTGATTGCTACGATGCTCTGGGAGATTATGAAGAGGCAGTCAAGTGTCACGAGCAGCACCTTGCCATTGGACTGAAACTCAAGAGTGCGAGAGACCAGGAGCGAGCATACAGAGGTTTGGGACATTCACATCAGTGTCTTGGGAATCTGCAGCAAGCTCTGGTGTGCTTTGAGAAACGACTTGTTGTAGCTCATGAGTTGAACAACCCTGAAGCAAAAGCATCGGCATATGGAGAACTTGGCCATATCCACAGCACTCTGGCCAACTTTGAACAGGCCATTTCATGTCTGGAACACCAGCTTGCCATTGCTAGGGAACTCAAAGATAAGGTTAGTGTAGTATACATTCTTAATGTGCACTCAGTCTAACATTTTCATTCTCAGTTTAAAATATGATGGTCAATATTTACCACCCAGATTTGTGACCAGATTTTATTAATAATTAAATAAAAATAAAACATAGTTTTATTTGATTTTCATATTTATTATATAATTCAGTGACAGCTGTTTTGGTACACTGTACCTTATTCAGACATGTTGATATATGATGAATTGTGTTATTACATATCAACTGATCTAAGCAACAATACAACAATATTTATTTAAATTTTTTAATTTAACAAAGGGGATTCATTCAAGTCAAGTTGAGAATTTAACAGTTTGTTACTACTTTTCAATTTATTTATCTCTACAGCCTCCAAAAGATCTAACTAAATTTCAAAATTTGGATCGAAACAATGATTAAATTGGAATAGGTGGTTAGCATATTTTGAATATTCTAAATTTCTGTTATATGCTCTCATGTGTTCCTTTATCCGAGAGATAAAAGGTCTACCAGTTTGTCCTATATAGACATTGTCACATGTGCCACACTTCAATTTATATACACCTGATTTTTTTTGCTTAGGTCGAGATGTCATTCATCCGTCCGAATCATCCCATCATTTCTCCTTCATCATATCTTGCCAAGGCTTTTGTCTTTTTTCAATCTCTCTCTTTACTTATGCTAATTCTGAGTTAAGTTCCAGCTGTACTGTAAACAAACTTGTATAAGGTATTACTCCACTGACTCCCATCTATTTATGGGAACTGTAGTACTACTTTTAATCGCCATACGAATTGTGTGTGGAACTGTCAACGATAGAATTATTCTTAGGCAACATTATGTTCAACGGGAAATAAAACTGAATACAAGTTAGATGGTACCAATAATTAGGAACTTTCTCCATTTCTTATTTATTTATAACAAAAAAAAAAAAAGGATACAAAAAATTATATATATGGGCCTACCTAATCAAATGTATACACTTTTTCCATGATGTCGATAGATATCCTTTATTTACTAATCCAATTTCATTACGAGAATGATTTATGCTCCATGCTAACCTCACCTGTAAATTCTGCTGTTATTTTCAGCACATCCTCAATTGCTAATGTGGGATATTTTTTCACTTAACTGTTTGAAAACATTCAAAGTAATTTGTTTTCATTTTTCAAATGCTTTCCTTTCCAGTAATTTAGAAATTATACAGAAAGCGACCATTTTGAAACATTTGAAATTGCAATGTATTCTACATTGCTGATGTGTGTTTAATGCTTATTCAATCTAATAAAATTATATATTTTAAGATTCTCCAATATATATATATATATATATATATATATATATATAGAGAGAGAGAGAGAGAGAGAGAGAGAGAGAGAGAGAGAGATGTGCTAGATAATTATTTTTACTTTCTTTATTTTGAGTGTTAGAGGGTCAACTACATTTTCTTACTTGATTAAACGTAAAACCATTATTCGACCAATGAAAATGTAGTCATACATCTGGTTTGTTTATATTATAACTGGAACTTAGCGCAGAATTAGTATATAACACATTTGTTTTTAGATTTTAATTCCCAATAATTTTTTTTGATTGGTAGAGTTTTTGTGTTGAATTTTCTGTATTTTCAAAACCTTAAAATTGAACAAAAGAGGTTGAAGATTATTGTACTAATTGTAAACATTAAGTAAAGGATGGTTTCTCAAGGGATATGTAAAATATTGCAGAAAAAAATAAAAATATGATTTATTGAGTTTGCTTATGTTCATGTTCTGGATTGACGGCCATAAAATAGATAAGGACAGAACTTTTCATCTTAGGTAAATGGGTTAATTTTTCCATTCAAAGTTAAAAATATGAGATAAGATGTAAAAATGACTCATTAATTTATTAATTTTTCCATCTTGTTCTTAGACTCTCATAGATCATTTCCCATTCACCTTTCCTTCTTTGGTAATCTTTGTTCACCCATCCTCATAACGCCTCCAAATTATCTGATTCTGATTTCTTCTAATGCATGTCGGCAACATATTCATCTACAACTAGAAAATACTAAATATAACTACAAAATCTGTTTATAATTATTAGAGCTAGGAATTTTAGGTGCAAAATTTTGGTGAAAAATGTGCAAAAAAGGTGCTTTAATTTAGCAGAAAAAGGTGAAAAAAAAGGTGCAATTTTTTAAAATAGAGGTTTTCAACAACATGGGTTTCACTTGCTTTCCATTTAGAGGTGCTACTAAAATGTTTAGAACATATCTCAACTCACCTTTACTGCTTCATCGTTCCTTATTTTTCACATGTTTTGCACTACTTATATGCTGCATAACACGAATGCATTGATATTTTTCATCAATTGTTATTGAAATATCACAAAGAATGCACCTGATAACAGATCCGTCACTCTGAATTCCATCTGCACTAAACTTTTTAACAACATCACGTAGTTTATAGGAGTTCACTTTTGGTTTCGGCATACTGTATACTGGTAACTCAGGAAAATAGCAGACCACACTAGTCAAATAATATTTTGAACTGAAACATTTATTCACACACTCAACAACCTTCCTTGCTTGAACAATAGCTTTTGCATAACTGAGGTGCAATGAGGTGCAAACTAATTTAAAAGGAATAGTCTAACGGGATTGCACTGAAGTGGAAGTAATGTGATGTGGACTGATACCACATATCGTTACCAACCCTTGAAATCGTATTTGAATAAATGTATTATATATACACATTATTTTGGTAATAAAATGTTCCAAAGGAGACAAAAAAGGTTTGAAAAGGTGCAAAATGTGCTTCCATTAAAGAAAAGGTGCAAAAAGGTGCTTGCATTGAATAAAGGTGCAAAAAGGTGCAACTAAAACACAGTTAGGGGCATTTATTTAATGTTTTCTTTGCAATACATTATAGTAACAAAAAAAAAGGTGCAGCACCTAAAATTCCTAGCTCTAATAATTATATACCAAGAGGACGAAAATCACTGGGCCGTCCTATGAAACGCTGGAGGGAAAATTTTCTATAGAATCGTAACAGGCCTTGGCCTAATACTTGGAAGGAAGAAAAAGAAGAACTACAAAATTAAATGATGTTGCAAAACTTTGAATGTACGAGGGTCATACTGAAAGTCGTGAGCAACCCATTGTTAAAATTCAAATTTCAACAATGTAACAAAAACAACTGCAGGATCGTAATCTACAGACTTTATACCACAACATTGCCGTTTTGTGGCGTCATAGCTTTTATCATGTGACCACATGCAGTGTTTCCAAAATGGCAGACATCAATGTTTCGTTTCGACAGTGCACTGTCATTGAATTCCTTGTTAAAGAGGAACAATCTGCTGTTGATATTCACCAAAGACTTCAATGTGCTTACGGAGATGCCTGCATGGGTGCCAGCAGTGTTAGGAGATGGGTGAAACATTTTAAAGATGGGAACACGAGTATCAAAGATGAGCCTCGTAGCGGTCGCCCACGCTCTGCCTCCACGGATTGGAACAAGGAAAGAGTTGATGCGCTCATTAGAGATGACAGGCATATCACAGTGAATGAAATCGCTACAAAACTTGCAGTAGGACACAGTGCAGTGCAAGAAATGATTCACAGCTTAGGTTACCGAAAAGTTAGTGCCTGTTGGGTTCCACGTTTATTGAGTGAAGACCACAAACTTCAGAGAAGAACCATCACCCATAACCTTCTTCAGAGATTTCGAAATGAAGGTGATGATTTTTTGACGAGTATTGTGACAGGTGACGAAAGCTGGTTTCATCGCTACGAGCCTGAAACAAAACGCCAGAGTATGGAATGGCACCACTTGAATTTGCCATCAAAGAAAAAAGCGAAGACAGTGCAATCTGTTGGGAAAGTTATGGGCAGCATCTTCTGGGATGTGCAAGGTTGCATTCTGGTTGAATTTCTTGAACCTGGACAAACCATAAATGCTGCCCGCTATATCCAGACACTCGTGAAGCTCCGTTGTGCATTGCATGACAAACGCCCTGGAAGGAAAATCATTCTGCAACACGATAACGCGTGTCCTCACACTGCTTCGTGCCACTGTGGAGAAGATCAGGACATTTGGGTGGGAAACTCTTCCACATTCTCCCTATAGTCCCGATTTGGCATCCTCCGACTACCATCTTTTTGGTTCTGTGAAGGAGCAGATGAGAGGCCAACGCTACGAGACGCTGGAGGATATTCGGAAAGCAGTGCGTCAGTGTCTTCGAGCAGCTGGAACGGACTTCTATCATAAGGGAATTTTCAAGCTTGTAGAACGCTGGACAAAATGTGTGCAAAGAAATGGAGACTATGTTGAAAAGTAGCACAAAGATCTGTAGATTAACATGGTGTACTTGGTTTGTCTAAAATAAATATTATGATTGTTTAAAAAAAATGTTGCTCATGACTTTAGTATGACCCTCGTAGAAGCTATCTAGGAGCTAGAGCTAAGCTCACTGGACTATATAATGTGTTCATGTAACAATTAATGTTACAGGTGGCAGAGGCAGATGCTGCATGTGGCCTTGGAGCAGTGTATCAGCAGATGGGCGAATATTCCACGGCTCTGCGATACCATCAAGCTGACTTGGATACTGCAGAAGAACTTGGATTGCCAGCACTGCAAGGCCGTGCATGTGGCAATCTTGGCACGGTGCACGAGTCTCTTGGAAACTTTGAGGAGGCTGTTCGATACCAAGAACAACATTTGTCAGTTGCAGCTCAAACCAATGACAAACTTGCAAAAACAATGGCCTACAGCAGCCTGGGTCGCATTCACCATGCATTGGGTAACACAAGTCAAGCTGTGGCTTACCTACAGCAGGGCTTACAGATTGCTGAACATCTTGGTCGCAGAGAGGAGGAGGCTAGGATAAGGCATAGACTTGGACTAGCTTTATGGGGTCATGGCGATCTTGACGGATCACAGGTTCAGTTGGAAAGGGCAGCAAATTTATTGGAATCAATAAGAAGAGAAGCAAGAGGTTCTAATGACTATAAGATGTCATTATTTGATCTTCAAACAGCATCTTACCAAGCTCTGCAGCGTGTGTTGGTTGGACTAGGAAGAAGAGAGGAGGCATTGCTTGTTGCAGAACGTGGACGTACAAGGGCTTTCATGGATCTGCTATTAGACCGACAAGGTGGGAATAATGGGGCAGGGAATTCTGGACAGCGTGCTAATTCAAGAGCAGATGATAACACACCACATCTGTTGATCAGCTGGTGGAAATTGTCAATAGGCAGAAAGCATCTGTTTTGTATTACAGTCTTGCTGCTGGCTATCTCTACTCATGGTTCATTGTACCTACCAAAGGTGAGATTTCTTTATTATTTTTTTACATCATTATTCTGGTAATCAATAAATAAATAAAACTAATTAAACAGTTAATTTTACAATTTGATCAAGTTATCAAACATGTTATATTTGAAAAGAAAAATATACGCCTAGACTGGGGTTTGAACCCAGGATCTTTGACTCTCTATGTCAATGCTCTATCCAAGTGAGCTACCTAGGCCTCCAATCTAAATGCATATTTTTCTCTTATACATAGTTAATTCCCTAACCCCAAATGCTACAAGCCATTGCTACGATTTTTGCAAATGGCGGCTTCTTTATTAAGAAGACTTTTTATTGGGAATTTAAACATTAAGAATTCTTATTAATAAAACCTCATAATGTTAAAAATTCCCAAATTTATTATATAAATTTAAACATTACTTATAAAGCCAGTAATACTTCTTTCAATGTTCATATTATTCGTTTTAAAACATCTTAATGATGGACAAATTGTATTTGAAAAGAAAAATATAATTTGTCCATCATTAAGATGTTTAAAAACAAATAATATGAACATCAAACATGTAAAGTTATGTAGATAGGAAATAACACTATGAGGTTTTTTAATATTGTTTATTTTTTATTTCACTCACCTCATACTTCATAACTACTAACATACGCAGGGTTTCTTCACATCCTTTGTGACATTCTCAATGCTGTGTCACAAAGGATGTGAAGAAACCCTGGGTATGCTAGGAGTTATGAAGTATGAGGTGAGTGAAATAAAAAATAAAAAATATCAAACATGTTATTCACTTAATGAATCTTATATTAAAATATTTCATTAGGAAACTTTTTTTTTTTGCCTGTATGGATTTAGAAAAAAAAATTATATTCAGTGTCTGTTATTTTTAATGTACATAAATGAGTCGGATAACATGTTTTTACATCTCACTTCATAAAGTTCCACGTTTTCAAGATACTGGTTTTAAAGTCTATACTTTTTTATTCATCACTTTTTTTTATTCTCATTGTTGAGGTTATAATTATAAAACTTTTATACGTTTTTTTTTATATACCGTCGTCCTCTACTTCAATAATTAATTTATAATCTTCGTAAAGCTTTTTGAAGTCTTTGCTTTCTTCATGACTTTTCTTGTTATTGAATTTATTTAAAGGTCATTTGCCTTCATCTTCAGTCAGACTCGAACTTTTGAAATTTTATTTTTATTTTGAAAAGATAATGTCCAGCAATGGAAAATGTTAAATTTAAAATCTCACATCAAAATGTTAAAATTTTGCTGTTACCACCATCTTCTGAACTGCCATCTGATGCCAATTTTATGAACTTGGAGATTAAATTTTGCTAGCCTGGAACTTCAAAATTAATGGTTCTATATTTGTTCTTTTGAATGTATGTCTTTTCTCAAACTGTTAATTCTCAAGGCTTCTCTAAATGTTTAAAAAGTATAATTTCTCTTCCAATGATGTGATTCTTCAGCAAGCTATGAGCTGCAATTGCCAATTTTTACAATTTCACAATTTTTAATATTTCTGAAGTGTTCCTTTGTACGAGTCTTTAGATTCCTTTTAGTTTTCCCTATATATACTTTCTTGCAGTCATTGCAACTAATTTCATAAATTCCCGATTTCTTACTATCTGATACATTAACCTTTTTATTAGTTATTAGTAGATTACCCAGACTAAATTTGTTAATTGGTGCCAATGTAATATTGAATTTGATAAATATTTTTAAAAATTTCCTGTATGTTCCAAGATGGTAAGTAATTTTCTTGAATTGTTTCCCTTCCTTGGAATCAGATTGTAGAGCGGTTTATTTTTTAAGTCTTTATTGTTTGAATTTTTTAACTTATTTATTATTATCTTCTTTCCTAAACCATTTAATGTAGCTATGTTTAAAATGTGATTGTATTGCATTTTTATAAGAAAAATCACTGTGAAGTTTAATTTAATATTTAAATTGAAATTCTTTATACCTCACCTCATTTCCAATCTATGTATGAGGTGAGGTATAAAGAATTTTAATTTAAATATGTGATTGTTTTCTTTTTTAAAATTTTCTTTACTTAATGGAATTTCCATTAATCTGTATATCAGATTAATAATAATTAAATGAATCGTGATTTCTTCTTACCTCATACTTCTATGTTTTTTTAAACACAGCACTGCAGTATCGGCGACACGTTGTCATCATCATCAGCTGTTTTCACGATTCATTTAATTATTATTAATTGAACCTCATAATGTTAAAAATTCCCAAATTTAATATATAAATGTATATCAGATTGTTGAATATTGCATGTTTATGTGCAACATGATTAAATTATATTATTTTTGGTCTGGACATCTTACCTCAATATTAATGTTGATTTGTTCTTGGACATGTTTCAAAACAATTCTCTGTTTTATCTTCAGCTTTCCCAGACTGAAGATAAAACAGAGAATTGTTTTGAAACATGTCCAAGAACAAATCAACATTAATATTGAGGTAAGATGTCCAGACCAAAAATAATATAATTAAAATAACCTCAAAATATAACTTCCTAAAATTAAATATTAACATGATTAAATCCTGAAGATTTGTAATTACATTAAATCTTTCCTGTAGATATTGCATTCAATTTTTTGTTACTGTTCATTCCTAATTATATTCAGGTTCAAAAATGAGATTTGATTATTTTTCTCCAATTCAATAGTAAATTTCAAAGATTCATCTTGAAGGTTAAATAATTTCAATATATCTTGAATATTATATTTAATTAATGTTGGGAAGTAAACATTATGAGGTATAATCATTAAAATTCATCGGAGAACATATTGTTTAAACAATATGTTCTCCGATGAATTTTAATAAATATCTTGAATATTATTTATTTTTTTTATTTTACTCACCTCATACTTCACTCATATATGAAGTATGAGGTGAGTGAAATAAAAAATAAACAATATTAAAAAACCTCATAGTGTTATTTCCTATCTACATAACTTAATATCTTGAATATATTTGAAATTTATTACTGAGAAAATATCAACATATCAATAATCTGTTGACTGTGTGAAAGTGGGCATTTGTGAGCAATGACTCTGTTGCAAATAGTAGAGATCAGAATCAACCCTCCATACTGTTTTGCCTGGCTGAAATAATTTGTGTTCAAATAGCAATTGACATATACATATGAAATATACAGAGTGAAAATTATTTAAACCGACACTCTGGGAGGTTGTAGGGGACACCAAAACAAATATTTTTCCCTAATGCCATTTTTTCATATGAGGATTATTTAAACCGGTAGAGGAAGATTTCTCTAGCGGCAAATTAACTAAACCAACAAACACTTTTGCATTTTTTTATTACCAAGAGACAAATTAACATAATGCAATTACTTAAATTACAGTAGAGGTTAAAAAATGCCTCCATTGACATGTAAACGAAGGTTCCACCGGTGGATCATGTTTTGTCTAACACGGGCAAAAACTCCAGGAGTGTCGTTAATTGCTCCTGCTGCTGCTACTATCCGGGCAACCAGATCCATTTCTGATGCAACAGGAGTTGTGTAAACAAGGTTGCGTATCTCTCCCCATACAAAAAAATCCAAAGGGTTCATATCTGGGGATCGAGCAGGCCATGGTACAGGACCACCTCTGCCAATCAACTTTTCTGAAAACCGTTGGTTCAAAAATTGACGCACATGACGACTGAAATGTGCCGGCGCCCTGTCTTGTTGGAACTACATGTGTTGTCTTGTAGGGAGCGGGACGTCTTCCATCAATTCTGGCAATGCTCTGGCGAGAAAATTGTAATAGTGCCTGCCATTTAATGGCCTAGGTAGTAGATATGTCCCAATTAAACAGTCCCCAACAACACCAGCCCACACATATCAGTGTACTCACTCCAGGTGTATCGCTCCATTAGTAAACGGATACAATTCACTACTACACTGGTAGACAAAACAATTCCTACCATCAACAGCAGTTGCAGTCACGACAACTGAAGAGCGTAATATGGCCTCTACCGGTTTAAATAATCCTCATAGGAAAAAATGGCATTAGGGAAAAATATTTGTTTTGGTGTCCCCTACAACCTCCCAGAGTTTGTCGGTTTAAATCATTTTCACCCTGTATATATGTTTTTGTAAGATTTTTAAATCACAATGAATTATTGGGTTAACTGATGTGTGATGATATAGGTGTTGTGAGGTTTCATGAGGTAGCAGTGAGTGAGGTGGAGGCAGAGCGGGAGCAGGAGAATGGAAGTGAGGATCTGCTCACTACAACTGGTTCACTATTGGAACACTACATACAAAGTGTGCGCGACAGTCTTGGAGTGGAGCTGCATACAGCTACAATGTCAAGGTAACATTGCCTCAGAGTCTTATTTTTATAATTTTATTACAAAACTAGCTAATACCCAGTGTGTGCTGCTATGCCTAAATGTATGGTATACATTGCGATGAACCAAACATGGCAGTTGCTAGAATCAATTTTTAATTTTGGAAATTAGATAAATTGTTACTTTAAGGGAGGAAAGGAGATTACAAGTATTTGAGAATAAAGTACTTAGGAAAATTTTTGGATCAAAGAGAGATGAAGAGACAGGTGAATGGAGAAGACTACATAACAATGAACTACATGCTCTTTATGGGAAGCCAGATATAATAAGAACAGTTAAGTCTCGTAGACTGCGATGGCCAGGACATGTTGCACGTATGGGGAATGAAAGACTTGCATGGAAGCTCCTTGTAGGAAAGCCAGAGGGAAAATGCCCAGTTGGTAGACCAAGAATGAGGTGGGAGAATAACATTTACTATGATTTGAGGGAAGTAGATTATACAGGGAATGATTGGAAAGCATTAGCTCAGGATAGGGATGTATGGATAGCTTATGTCCGCGCGGCCACGAACCTATGGGTTCGATAGTGCCAGTGAGTAAGTAAGTAAGTATTAATGTATAATTTTTGGATAATACCCACCTCTGTTTATTTTAATAGCATACAGAGTTTCGTTGTAAAACATTGAAAATTGTGATTGCTAGAGTTCTATGAAGAATTAGAATGCTTATTTGATAGCCTTTCACGATATCTTATGAAAATTGTCTTAGGAGATTTTAATGCAAAAGTGGGGCGGGAAGATATATTCAAACCAACAATAGGCAAATTCAGTCTTCATGAAGATAGTAACGACAACGGGGTTAGATTAGTCACATTTGCCACATCAAAGAATCTGATTGTTAAGAGCACAACATTTCAGCATAAGGATATTCATAAATACACCTGGACGTCCCCAGATGGAGAAACTCGGAACCAGATAGATCATGTATTAGTGGATAAACGCTGGCACAGTAGCATCATTGATGTTAGATCAGTTAGACGGACAGACTGCAATTCGGATCATCATCTGGTCAGAGTGAAAATCAGACAACGGCTATCGCTTATGAGAGGAACGAATGCTAAAGATGATTCTGTAAAATATGAATTAAAAAACTTGAGAAATGATGAAATGCGGCAAGAATACCAAATCAAAAATTGCTAATAGATTTGAAGTACTGGAATCTTCAGATGACAATGTGGCAAACGAAGAAGAAACTGATATAAATAAAGAATGGGAGGCTATAAGAGATACTATTAAATTGTCAGCATCAGAAAGCATTGGTTGTTTAAAAAAGAGGCAAAACAAGAAATGGTTTGATGAGGAATGTGCCGACATTGTAAAGAAAAGAAAAACTAGCAAAAATTAAATGGTTACACGAGCCAAATGAGGTAAATTTAGAGCAATTGGGTAGTATTAGACGGGAAACCACTAAGTTACTAAAGAGTAAAAAGAGGGAATATTTGAGAGAGAAGATTAATGATCTTGAAATGAATGCCAAAAATAGGAACATTAGAGAATTATATCAGGGAATTAGTATAGAGAAGAAAGGGTTTCAGGCTAGAACAAACATAATTCGAAATGAAAATGGGGATATGATTGCAGATTCTAGGAGTATATTAAATAGATGGAAAAGTTACTTTAATCAGCTATTAAATGTACATACAGAACAGGACATTGAGGAGGATAAGTTACAGACAGCAGAAATGCTAGTCGCAGAGCCAAGTGCATTAGAGGTTGAAATGGCGATTGAAAAATTGAAGATGTATAAAGCATCAGGTTCAGATGAGATCCCAGCAGAACTGATAAAATCAGGAGGAGAAAAATTGATATACACAAATACGCTGGTTGCTTAGTATGATTTGGGAAAAAGAAGCTCTTCCAGATGAATGGAAGGAATCAATTATCGTACCAATTTATAAGAAAGGAGATAAAACTGATTGCAACAACTACAGGGGCATCTCATTACTTTCAACTTCATACAAAATTCTTACAAATATATTAGTAAGCAGACTTACTCCCTACATTGATGACATTCTAGGAGATCATCAATGTGCATTTAGAAGAAACAGGTCTACAACAGATCAGATTTTTAGTATTAGACAGATTTTAGAAAAGAAATGGGAATATAATGGCACTGTACATCAACTATATGTAGACTTCAAAAAAGCATATGATTCAATTAAGAGGGAGAAGTTATATAGTATCCTGCTGGAGTTCGGAAATTCCTAAAAAGTTAGTTAGACTTATACGAATGTGTCTAAATGGCTCAAATAGTAGGGTGCGTGTAGGCAAACAGTTTTCAGATACTTTTGAAATCCAGAATGGGTTGAAGCAAGGAGATGCACTATCTCCTCTACTATTTAATTTTGTACTAGAGCATGCCATTAAATCTTTAGAGAATGAGGAAGGCTTACAACTGAATGGTATTAATAAGCTGTTAGTTTATGCTGATGATGTAGTACTATTGGCCGATAGCGAGGAGATATTAAAGGCCAACACGCACACACTATTGAGTAACACTAAGAAATTAGGACTGGAAGTAAATATCAGTAAAACTAAATATGTGGTCACAGGTAGAAATTCAGTATATACTGGAAATGGACAGCTAATGACAAATGAGGGAAATTTTGAGGAAGTGGCTGAATTCAAATACCTAGGAACAATAATCACAAATAGGAATGAGATGCACAAAGAAATTAAACATAGGCTCAATTCTGGAAATGCATGCTATTATGCATTGCAGAGACTTTTGATGTCCCAACTCCTTTCAAAAAACGTTAAGCTGAAGCTATATAAAACTATTATTCTACCAGTTATATTATATGGGTGCGAAACATGGACTCTTACTTTAAGGGAGGAAAGGAGATTACGAGTATTTGAGAATAAAGTTCTTAGGAAAATTTTTGGACCAAAGAGAGATGAACAGACAGGTGAATGGAGAAGACTACATAACAATGAACTACATGGTCTTTATAGGAAGCCAGATATAATAAGAACAGTTAAGTCTCGTAGACTGCGATGGGCAGGACATGTTGCACGTATGGGAAATGAAAGACGTGCATGGAAGCTTCTTGTAGGAAAGCCAGAGGGAAAACGCCCAGTTGGTAGACCAAGAATGAGGTGGGAGAACAACATTAACTATGATTTGAGGGAAGTAGATTATACAGGGAATGATTGGAAAGCATTAGCTCAGGATAGGGATGTATGGAGAGCTTATGTCCGCGCGGCCATGAACCTACGGGTTCGATAGTGCCAGTGAGTAAGTAAGTAAGTAAGAGCAATTTTTAAATTTTCATTTCAGGTAAACTTGTACACTTAACAGTTTTAGACGATAATAGATTGTGACTAAACACTTGCCATACCTGAAAATCTGTATGTACAAATTTTCATGAAGATTGGTTGAGTAGTTTAGAAGTCTATAAAGAACAAATATATACACATTCATTTTTATATATATGCTAGCCAATATCTGGCATGCACTGCTATTCCTAAATAAATTAAATTTTAAGGATTAATTAAATTATATGGTATACACTTCGACGAACCAAACATGGTGGTCACTAGAGTCAATTTTTAATTTCAGATTTCCAATTCTAATGGTTGGATTTCACTGATTTTGTTATAATAACTACCTCTGTTTATTTAACTTTCACAGGAGGTTTAATTTAAGAAAAACAAAAAGAAATCTAAAAACTAGATTGAAAGAACATCTTAGAAATGTCAAAAAGGGTGAAGTGGACAAGTCAGCTGTAGCAGCCCATGCTTGGTCTGAAAAACATTTAATCGATACAAAAGCTAGCCTAATCAAACACACAGGTAAACAGAAAGAACTTATGGTCTGGGAAAAAATTTACATCCAAAAAAAAAACAAGAAAGATAAACTTGTGAATTTGGAAACTCCAACAAATTTTGACTTGATCCAGAGGTTCATCAGTCCACCAATAGAAGGAAGAAGAAAACTGCCAAGAAACGACATAACACTGGTCGACGAGAGGCTACTGATGATGAAGATAAGCTCCGAAACTGCAGTCTAGAAGAAAAAGGATATGAGGTGAGGTAATAAAAACATTAATTTAATTCTTACCTCTGTTTATTTTAACAGGATGTACTGAGTTTCGTTATTGAAACAAAGAAATTTGGGACCGTTTGAGCAATTTTTAAATTTTTGTTTCAAGTGAACTAAGCTGATGGTTTCAGAGCATAATAGATAGTGGCTAGACATTTGCTATATGTGGAAACCTGTATGTGTAAATTTTCATGAAGATCGTTGAGCAGTTTAGAAGTCCATAAAGGACAAACATTCACACATTCATTTTTATAATATATATATGTTTCAAACTTTCCTTTTAATTTTTTTTTTAGCTGTTGCAGTTGCAATGTAGAATTTGAAAATTGAGTATACCATTAATTAGGTACACATTATTTTTAATTAACAATATGTTGGTTCAGGTGGTAGTGGACTCGGGTTCGATATCCAGCAGGGTTGAAATTTTAATTGTTAATTTTAAAATTTTCAATCTCAGGGGGTCAGGAGGGGTGGTAGTGTAAATTTTTAATTGCTAGATTGTGCATCCGATTCTTGCATTAAATTACAAATCCCTTTCAGTTCATATTTTGAGAAGCCATGTGGTACTATTGATAGCGACTTGTCTGTCATATGGTGACGTTAAGCCTGGTGGCCCCCATAGTGTTATTTGACAGGAGTAGGCTACTTGCTGACACTGGATTTAACCTTCTTTCTTCTCTTCATCATCATCCTCATACAGCACACTTTACACTATATAGATGCACAAACATACATTCATACTACACAACTGTTCAAATTACAAGATTACATTATCTACATAAACTGGTCTGCCGAAGAGGTGCGTAAATTGAAAAATACTACATTATTGCTATCTATCTACCCAGCACAGAAGCACGTAGGTATCTATAATACTTTCATTGTAAAAGGGGACATGTACAAAAATTAAAGGAAAAACCTGGGACATTTAAAAAAAAAGGTGGGACATTAACAAAATATAAAAGGAAGTTTCAAAAATTGTATGAAACAAATTATACAAATTGCACATATAAGTTATGCATATTTTTTATTGTCCATTAAAATTACTACTCAGCTAATTAATCACAAACCACTAAAGTCATTGTTCAGTAATGTTTAAAAATATTTATTTATTGCTGCAAGGGGTGTAAAAATCCACTAATTAAATATCTTTCATCTAAGTTAAGATTGTATTTCTCCACTGCCAAAGTACCAGAATCAGTAGGAAATCTCCGACATTGGCTTCACTGACCATGGATTGACAATTTGAAAAATGTACCGTTACCAATATATGAGAGTAAAAAACAAAGATTATAGACCAAACAGTACATCGTGATCATACAACTGGTGCTTTCTAACATTCATATTTATAATTACATAATAAAGAACAAAACTAAAGTTGCCATTCATAAATACATTGACAAAGCACCATTCCAAAAGTGGGACATTTACCAAAAAAACAGGACTGTCCCAGGAAAAATGGGATGAATGGACACCCTAACGTAGAGGGCAATGGGTGGCATTAGAAACACATACATTACATATCACAAGTGTCATATTTCAGACGTATATTGTTTTATGTGTTGTAAATCTATGACATGGGTCATGCCATAGCATCGTTGGTTAAGCAATACGCTATAAACCAGAAGGTTGGGAATTCTAGTAGTGGTGAGGTTAGGATTTTTAAACTGGCCTAAACCTTCTGGCAGCAGCATGGCCCAATTCAAACTTTTAGCTTCCAAACAGAGATACAATGAAGGAATGATTAATTAACTAGTCAGAAAGCAAAAAAAAAAAAAAAAAAAAGGAAGGAATAATTAACAATATAACTAAACTATATAGAGAATATTTAATTTTAGGAAGTGATATTTTGAGGTTATTTTAATTATATTATTTTCAGTCTGATCATCTTATCTCAATATTAATGTTGATTTGTCCTTGGACATGTTTCAAAACAATTCTGTTTTATCGTCAGCTTCTCAGGCTTGTCCGACAAGCTGACAAGAGTCTGGACAAGATGACGATGAAACAGAATTGTTTTGAAACATGTCCAAGAACAAATCAATATTAATATTGAGGTAAGATGATCAGACTGAAAATAATATATAGAGAAATTGATGAAAATAATCATAAGTGGTTAATCTTAATGTATATACACATTGAAACACAAAAGCTGGTTATAACCATTAAGAAATATGATAAAAATATATGGATTGCATACAGAACTGACAATAAATTGAATAACAATTTCAAACAAAATAGAGGAAACAGATTAAATAAAATAAAAATAAAAACAAGCTAAAATGTGACAGTTATGAAAATGTTATATTGGGAGAACACAAGAAATTTTAATGCAAGATATAACAAGCATTTTAAGAATTTTAAATATGAGGGCAAATCAAGCTTTGCCAAACATGTAATAGAAACAGGTCACCAATTCAATACAATAACATTTTAATGATCATACACAAAAGAGAATTAATATCCTCAAAGAAATTGAAATATTAAAAGAAACTAGAACGTACACCTATTCAATGAGAACACACCCAACAACAGTTAGTACTATATTACAAACTGATGATGGAACATGTGTTCTTCTGAAAGACCTTCAATGTATTTTATAACATATTAAGTAGTTGAGAACAACAGAAATCTCAGGGATCAATTTTATTTTTTAACTTTTAGAAACATTAATCGTTAAAATAATCAGATTTTACACATCACCTATTAATTTGTATCCTTTCAGGACTAGTTTCAAGGAAATTTTTCCTCATTTAAACTGGCATCTTACAGACCACATTAATTTCATCCTTCTACTTAATATTATAAATAGCAGCTAACAAAATGGGAATCACATGAATCGTGAAATCTTCTTACCTCATATATTTATTATATTAACAAAATGGGGTTGAAAATAAATGAAAAAACTAAATATATCATGATACATGCTAATAAAAAACAAAAAACAAATGTAACATAAATTACCCGTATAAATATTAATCAATATAAATTTCAGAGGGTTTCTAGTTTTGTATATCTTGGTTCCCTAATTAATGTTACAAACAACACCAGTGAAGAAAATGGAAGGAAAATTCAAAAACAAAATGGAAGGAAAATTCAAAATGACAATAAAGCATAATTTGGATTTTTGAGACACTTTAAGTCAAGGCTTCTTACAAGAAAAACAAAATATAATCTATATAAAACTCTGGTAAAACCAATATTAATATATGATAGTGAAACATGGACCATGTCCAAGAACAATATGTCAAGACTGAATTCATTTGAAAAGAAGATATTAAGAAAAATGTTTGGCCCAATATGCGACAAGGGAGAATGGCTTACATGATATAACTCTGAGTCTCCTGATGTAGTTACATCAAATAAAGTTTCAAGATTGTGATGGACATTGCACATACAAAGAATGACTGAACATGAGATACCCAAGAAAATCATGGAATGCAAATTTGAAGGAAAAGGAATGTAGTATGATTGAGACTGCATTGAATGGATGGAATTTTGGAGGATCTGAGGAAGCTGAGAATTGAAGGATGGTGGCTGGTTGCAAGAGACAGAGATACCTGGAAGAGGATTCTGAGGAAAGCTGAGGCACGAATCGGGTTGTACAGCTGCTGCTGCTGATGATGATGATACTACTTAATATGTAATCTCAATCAACAAAAAGTGTGTTGACATAAAAAACTACAGACACTCATGCACACTGACAGAAGACAATTACACACACACAGGCACATGTGCACACATACACATGCACACACATACATACATAAACACATGCACACAGAAAGACACACGCGTGCATACACACACATGCACAGACATGTGCACACAGACACGCACACACAGACACATATACACATGCACAAGGATACACGCCAATTGTATATTATAAATATCTGAGGAAAACTTGCTATTAAGATGTGTGCAAGATTTTTCTACGTCTTAAAACAATATGCTATGTATGTGTAAAAAATCAAAGGATAGTTCAACTATAAAATTTAATTATTTTGAGTCTGTTGTATCTTACCTCAATTGAGGTAAGATACAACAGACTTAAAATAATTTAATTAAAAGAACCTCAAAATATTACTTCCTAAAATAAAACATCAACTGTAAAATTTAGCACTACTATTAACTTACCTCCTTGCATTCCATTCTGTGGGATATGAAAACATAACTTTTGTGTTGTCTTCCCATATTTGGACAAGTTGGAATTATCAAAACTGTTAAAATGAGCAAGAAATATTACAGTAATATTGATCCTTGTAACTGGGTCAAGTTACACTCCAATGCTATGTTTTGGAACAAACCTAAATCATTTTCAGGAAAGTTGAATGACCTTAGTTTGTTGTGATTGTGATACATCACAAATTAGGTTAGAAAACAATGTATAAATTGGTATCGTAACTTCAATATTGAATGATTACCAATCACTTATTTTTATGTATTGACGTAGACTTTCACGGCCGGAGTTGCTATGATGATCTTGAAGAAGATTTTCGGGCTGTAGACCGTGGTCGTGAGGCTTGTAGTTCCCCGACGTTTCGCCAGAGACTGCGTTTGGCATCCTCAAAAGGGTCTCAAGACAACCCTTGAGGATGCCAGAAGCAGTCTCTGGTGAAACGTTGGGGAACTACAAGCCTCACGACCACGGCCTACAGCCCGAAAATCTTCTTCAAGATCACTTATTTTTATATTTATTAAGACAGAAATTGTTATCTTACAAGTACCAGTACTGTTATTATTGATACTTATCTCTCTCTAGAATACTTGATTATCGTCTTTGTTATCACAAATGAATTCCACTGTACTGCTACAAACAAAATGTAATCTTTATCAGTGGTACCAATAATGAAATCAGATTGTACTAATTTTGTCCTAAATTATCCCTGCTGTCCCATCATCATCATCACACGGTGCTACACCCATATCGAGCCCTGGCCTCCTGAATCCTCTTTCTCCATTCTTCTCTATCCACCGTGGCTGACTTCCAGTTCCTGATACCAAGCATCTGGTTAGCATCCTTTCTTACTGCATCCTCCCATATATTTTTTGGTCTTCCTTGAGATCTTTTCCAATCAAATGTTGCATTCATTACCTTCTTCGGAATTCTTTCATCCTGAATTCTATGCACATGTCCAGACCATTGTAAACTCTTATGACAGATTATGGTTTCTAAATTAGACATTTTATATAGTTGTTTGAGTTCTAAATTATTTCTAATTCTGCATATTCCATTTTCATTAATGGGTCCATGTATTCTGTGTAGTATCTTTCTCTCAAAGGTATTGACCACATCAGTACTCTTCTGGGAAAAAGTCCAAGTTTCACAACCATACATCAGAACTGGTTGGATTATAGTTTTATACATAAGAATTTTTGTTTTTCTATGGACTATTTTAGACTTTGTTACATTAATAAGAATAAAATATATCTTATTTGCTGTATTGATTCTTTTTTTAATTTCTGTCATCTCGTTGTTGTCTTCTGTAATGCAGGTTCCCAAGTTTGTAAATTGTCCTACTCTCTCTGTCTGTTTATCCTTAATTTTAAGAATATGTTGTTGGTTCCTCGAGTCTGATTTAGTCAGTAATTTAATTACTTTTGTTTTATCATACAATCACTCGTGGCATTACTTATCATAAGTAATACCACGAGTGATTTCCAAATTTATCTAGAGAATTTGGAAATCAAGAGCGGCATTTGTTAGGACTATTTAACGAATAAAATTAAGCTGTTTACTCACAAATCATTATTTAAATATAGTTATTTTAAAATATTTATATATTTAATGTAAACGGCGATGTTTGAAAACAAATGAGGAATGTTAGATTATGTTTGATTTGTTCATCATTGCAACTTGACCATATTATTTATTGCCAAAGGATCACAATATTGTAAGAATGCACCCTAGTGGAGAAAAAATGAAACACATCAAACTGTATTTATTAATTAATTTCTGATATCCTATGATGTAAATATGTCAATTATATTTTTCTGGAACGTTATTACCTGGAAAAAAATATGTTTAAGAAAGTGCAAACGGTGGTTTCTTTTTTGTGTGATATAATCAATTGTTTAAAATAGTTTCATATTATCTCCCACAACCACAAAAAGCTTACATTCGTGCACTATATATACAATCTGGTAGTCACATGCAGTCACTGCAAAATAATGCTATGGCCTATTCGGAATGTTAAAAAGGAGGAGCTTGATTTTAAAGTGATAAAATTAAATTGATAAAATCAAGGTGAAAAATGACTGTGATTGGTTGTAAATCAAAAATCATTAAAATGTGATTGGTCATTGACTCCCATTTGGGGCATGAGTTAAATAGTCAGTATTAATGTTCAGTCCAATTTCCTCTGCTGTGGTATTAAGTGCGTATATAGTTTCCTCACCAATTTGCCATCTTCCTGCCAGGATTCTGATATCATCAGCATATCCCAAAATCTGTATACTCCTAGTGTGGATTGTGGAGTCCCTGCTGTCCCGAGTATACCCAATGATGGTATATGTTTACTAATGAGAAATATTGCACGACTTCATTAGCTAAGATTTATGATTATAAGAAAACTGATTTAAGAATAAATATAAAGATTAAGAATAATTAATTGTGAATCCCACAGGGCACGAGGAGGAGGCTTGCTAGGGCAGGACTCAGAGACAGATGCATCTGATATGTGGTCACAGCATATGGAAGAGATGGGAGACAGAATGAGTGTACAGGACAATGATCGCACAGGATTTCTGCGCATGGTGAATCGTAATCACCTGTTCAACTCAAGTAATTACAGTCTTAGCAGTCTGTTCAGTCTGGGAAGTGTGGGAGGTAGTGTAGCAAGTGGTTCTGCCAGTCGTCCAGGCAGCACTCGTTCTAGAAGACCAGCTCACCAGACTTGGCAAGGTCCATCCTGTCTCACTGCACTGTACCAGCTGCTTATTGCACCATTTGAAGACTGCTTACCAACCACTTGTAGCAAATCTGGTACAAGTGCATGTAAGTAACAAGTTTGTGTCAGATTTCTTCTTCTTCTTCTTGCTTCCAAGTATTAGGTCAAGGCCTGTTACGATCCTATAGAAAATTTTCCCTCCAGCGTTTCATAGGACGGCCCAGTGATCTTCGTCCTCTTGGTATATAATTGTAAACAGCTTTGGGGATCCGATTTGATCTCATTCTTTCTAGATGATGTTTCCAATTTAGTTGGTACTGTTTAATATATTCCAAAATTGGCGTGGTCTTCAATTCTTTTAAGATATCGGTGTTCCTTTTCTGATCCCATCTGGTGTAACCCGCTGTTCTGCGCATGAATCTCATATCACAAGCCGTTATTCTGCTTTCATGGTCTTTTTAGTGTCCATGCTTCACTACCATAGGTCAACACTGGTCTATATAAATGTAATCTGGTGTTTTTTTGTACAAGGGATGGTTTCATAACTTGATTAATAATTCCCAAACTTTTATTATAACTAGTATTTTTTTCAGGGGTATCCTTTTCATCCCAGATAGAGAGATAATATCCAAGATATTTAAATTGATTAGATCTCTCTAAAATTTTATTCTGGAGACAGATTTTACTTTGTATGGGGTCCTTCCCATGAAATGCCATAATTTTAGTTTTGTTAATTGATATTTCCATGTTAAATTTGTCAGATGTATTAAATATATTTTCTTGAGTACTTTAGTAACGCTTTATTTTTTATGGATAAAAATTACATACAAAATCTCTTAATGTGGAGCACACTATAGTGTAGATGGTAAAGACAATATGTTACAACCCAAAATGATCCAGTTAGATTCCCGATGGAGTGGGGATTTTTGAACTGGCCCAAACCTTGTAGTAGGACCATTGGGGTTGACTCAACCTCTAACGTAAGTGAGTACCATACATATGTTCTAGGGGTGAAAGCTGCAACCATGTAGGACTAACATCTTGTGCTAATTGACTAGAAAAGTGGGAGCCGTAACTTTCTACTACTCCAAAGGTCTCATAAGATCTATAGTGGAATCAATTTACTTTTTCTTTTTTATCTCTTAATGTGCTCCTCAGGGGTCACCATGTAGGGGATATGTGGATGGCTACCACAAGGTGCCCAAGCTGAGCAAAACATTGCCTCCATTTACTTGTGTTTTGCTCCTTTTATCTTTAACCGATCTGATATTTTTTTCCTTTTCTAGTACCAGATCCTTCTTTTTACTTTCCTATCCAGTCTCCCTTGCCTGACCTCTTCTTTTCTTCAATCCTGATGGTATTAGAGTATTCGAGGCTGAAGGGTTCATTTCTGTCTTTTCTATATCTCTTTCTTTTAACCTCATGGACAGTCACCTTGAATGCCCACATAAACTGCATGTTCAAATGCAGCCCCATTGCAACTTTTAGCATAAGTATACAATGGATAAAATTTGTATTGTAAAAGAAAAAACATGTAGAAGATTCCCTAAAACTGTTAAATTTACAGAGTACAAACATCAAATTTATCAAAGAAATAGAAGAAAATAAACAAATACCTTTTTTGGAACATAAATTGGTCAGAAACGAAAAAAAAAAATTGAATTTGGGATTCATAGGAAAGAAACTCATACGGAAAATTTTATTAAATCAACAGGGTTCAATCCAATTGAACATAAATTAGCAGCCTTTAATAGTTTAACTCATAGATTGGAAAACTTACCCTTAAATGAAGAAGATTTTTAAACATGAGAAAAAAACACATAATCAAAGTAGCAAGAGAAAACGGGTTTGATGAAAAAATGGTACATAAAAGGATAGAAAAGTATAAAAAACAAAAAATGATAAACAGAAGTACTCTTGAAAAAGAAGAACCACCTATGAAAAAATATAGGAAATTCACATATCACCCTTGGGTACACAATAAATTCCAAAAGATATTTGAGAAGTTTAATATTAAATTAGCACCGAAAAATAACTACAGTTTAAATAAACTAATAAAAACCAACAAAAATGAAAAAAAACTGATAAAAATAAAAAGTCAGGAATATATCAAATTGAATGCATGGGTTGTGAAAAGATATATATATATATATATAGGAAAAACAAAAAGAAACCTAAAAATTAGAACCAACGAACACATAAGAAATATTAAAAATGGGGAAATAGAAAAATCTGCAGTTGCTGCTCATGTTTGGTCTGAAAAACATAATATAAATTCAGACACTAAATTTTTAAAACAGTTGGAAAATACAAAAGAGCTGACTATTTGGGAAAAAATCTATATTCAAAAGAACAAAAACAGAGTTATGAATTTTGAAATACCGACGGAGCATGACCTTGTTTGGAGGTTCTTTGGCCAACCACAGGATGGAGCTGACATCGACATCCAGGATGTGCAACATAAATCAAACCAGTCTGGACAAGCTGACGATAAAACATGTTTTGAAACATGTTCAAGAACAAAATATCACTTCCTAAAATTAAATATGCAATGGACTTGTGTCATCAACTACAGCTGGATACACGTAATGAAGAATGAATCAATGAATCTCTTAATGTGACATACCATCTTATTTAGCCAACTTATGTTTTGTCTTGTAATTTGTGGTAGCTTCAACGTTTTTTTCTAATTTTTATATTGTGTTTTATTTCTTATAGTTTTTTATAACTGCATTTCAAACATTTCATTTCTTTCATCATCTTACTTCCATTGTGTCCTCTTAAAGGACAAATACACCTTTATTTTTCTCTATAATTCCATCTTTGTTCATTGCTATGACTCCTACAGTGGGCCACATGAAGATGAATAATTTTAAATGATCTCTCCATCTAATTTGGGTCTCTTCATAGGTGTCTCCTTTTATTTTCAAATGAATCATTCATAACCTTTCTACATTCTTTTTTAACGGGACCACACCATTTCATTTTAATACTTTTTAAATTTACTGAGGAATCCCTTATGTCATAATTTCTTACTCTATCCAATTTTGGTTTTTTTAAAATTCTTCTTACAAATCCCATGAACTTTGAATAAAGTTGAATTTTTTAAATCATTAGGAAGTAACATTATGAGGTTTAATTTAACCCGTCAGCGCCGACATCCATACGTGGTATAGACCCTCTCTTCTTCACTTATTGCCGACATCTATACGTGGTATAGACCTATGCAGGCGTGTTTTCTTTTTGTTCTGGATCGTACATTTTTGAAGCTACAAATATGTAATTTATTTGTGTTTTACGTAGAAATTATGAGCTTTCAGGACATATGAATAAAAATAATATTTGTTTAAAATTTAATTTCATATTATTTTTTTAAAAATCAGATGAGATTGAAGTAATCGTAATTTTCTCTAAATGCGCGCAACCTTTTCATTTGTTTTTTTCACTGCTGTATATTCTTATATTTGCGTATGAACAATAAAATTTTGAAGCCTAAGATCTTAGCTTTCTTTCTAAGTGTATGAATCAGCTGTGATCACATTTTGTGCATGTGGTATTGAGGTTGAAGTAGTTTCTTACTTCAACACTCGATGGCACACAGACCTAGCTTTGTGCTGCTTTCTGCAGGGCTTCTAATAAACTTATACACAGTCTAATTTTTCATGTCGATAAAATGATGTACAAGCTATCGATTGATATATAAATCGACCTGTTTAGAGGAATACCTGATTTATTTTGCCTCTTTCAAATAGGAATCAGTCTGAGGCGCGGTGTCGTGCGTTATATACGTAATTATGGCCAGTCGTAACCTAAAAGACACTTCATCAGAAAAATTACCCCTAAAAGTGATAAATTGAAACCTCAAAGGTGGTGTGTTGTTTGTACTAAACATGGGAGAAGAAAGACATCTGTTTATTGCTGCCAGGAATGTGATGTAGGTCTGTGTATTGAAGAGTGTTTCGAGCTGTATCACACCAAGCTCAACTACTAAGGTTATGTGATTTTTTATTTCTAAAATTAATAGTACTAAAATAAGAGAAAATTATTTTTATGGTCTGTGTAGTTGTAAATAACTGCTTAGAATTTTTATACGAATCTAAGCAATAATTCAGATTCTAAGTATAAACATTGCTAGTGCTTTGACACAAGATTGAGCTTGAGTTCACTCTTCTAAATATTCATTCTGATTTTGGTTATGTCAGCTGCTTTTGTATATACAAGTTACAGATGAATCAGCACTATGCCACACAATATATTTAGTGTCTCACAGAAAGAAACAGGGATGTCCAATGTGAGCAAATCAAATTATTTAGTAAAAATGTGTATCATGAGAGAGAAATTCAGATTTCAAATTTTTTTTTAATAGTTTATAAAGGCTACTGAACTCCATATGGTATGTATTAAATTTCTCATTTATTTCTGAGCTAACAAGTAAAAATTTCGTTCAAATCCATCGATATTTAAAAAAGTTATGATCGTTTATGCAAATCAGTGTTCTAAGAATACTAAAATGTTAAAATGGCCTCCGTCCATGCAGTAGGAAAGCAAGTAAAAGGGTGCGTCACTGACGGGTTAATAATTGAGTTTGTATTTTTAACATTCTAACATTCATTTTTAAATCAATGGTAAAGAGAAAAATTTTTGCCTGAACCGGGAATCGAATCCCGAACCTTTAGCTTTCCGTGCTAATGCTCAGACCACCGAGCTAATCCAGGCTTCATTCCCATCCAAGCAAGAATCCTTCCTTTACCTTTACTCTACTGGCCCCACATTCAATTGCAATGAATCATCATTCACAAATACACAATGAATGGCTTCTACCTGAAGAAGACATGAAGGGACTCCACACAGCTATAGCATTATTTATTAAATTAATATTGGGAAGCTAAAGCTATTACTATGATAGAAATAAGTAAATTAATAAACACAATTAAATTATTGTAAATCAAGCCATTCATTGTGTATTTGTGAATGATGATTCATTGCAATTGAATGTGGGGCCAGTAGAGTAAAGGTAAAGGAAGGATTCTTGCTTGGATGGGAATGAAGCCTGGATTAGCTCGGTGGTCTGAGCATTAGCACGGAAAGCTAAAGGTTCGGGGTTCGATTCCCGGTTCAGGCAAAAATTTTTCTCTTTACCATTGATTTACAATAATTTAATTGTGTTTATTAATTTACTTATTTCTATCATAGTAATAGCTTTAGCTTCCCAATATTAATTTAATTCATTTTTAACATCGTAATATGAGGTAAGAATGTTAAAAATACTTCTTCTTCTTCTTCTTCACGGTTTAGGCTTATTTACTAGTCTGTTCCGGCTCCAAATTGCTGCTCTTTCCAAACTTCTTCTTCCTCGTAGTGAATAGTTGTATGCTGCTTTTGGTATTCTATTCTCAGTCATCCTTGCTAAGTGTTCTTTCCAGTTTGTTCTGTATTTCTCTATTGTTATGTTTAATTCCTCTACTTTTAGTTGTTGTCTTATTTCTGTGTTATGTTGTTAAAAATACAAACTCAATTAATAAGTTGAAATATTCACACACACACACACACACACGCATCACTAACCTTTATTTAATTAGGATTCAAAGCTATTCTTCAGTAATGAAATTAGCTTTTGTTTCAGCAGGCAAAACTTTTGGAGAAGAAAGGGACCTCTTCTGAAATATGTCCCAATTGAATACATGTTAACAATATAAGTCTAATAATTAAGGTTTTGGTCTGTGTATTCTTACCTCTTATGGTTGTTTTTGTTGAACATATGTTTCGAGGCTTGTGAGCCCCATCTTCAGCTTTTACAGATTTTTAAAATGTGAAATCTAATTTATGTAAATATATAATATTTACATGTCCGTCTATAACAGTAATGGGTTAATAGCCCCTTGAGTTGTGAATGCAGGGATCCAATGAAACAAGATGGTTGTAAGATGGCTAGCTCTATGTTCCAGCTAGCTTTGCTATCAGAGCTATTTTCTGTTCTCATTATGTAAGAGAGACTGACTAAGTCTCAGGGACTGACTGGACACAGATGAATGAAGAGAAATCTCCTTCCTTCACTATCAATAATGATCTTCTTGTATCTTGTAAGCCCATGTTCCCTTAACAGAGATTTAGGTGCTCTCCCCCTACAGGGAAGAATTTGAACCATACTAATTTAGTTACACTTGCTTTTGTATAGATGTCATTTGAGTGATCCATGGTCAGTGTTCTGCCTCATAACTGACATCTAGGAAACCAAGGTAGTACAAGGATGGGAAAATTCCGTAAATTTTGCTTAGAGGCCTTTTCATTCAGGCTTGAGGATCTTTTACGAGCCTGAAAATCTTCAGACTCGGGACCCAGGGCTTAAAGTCCCTCCCGGAGGACTTGCTCCTTGGATTTTTCCATCCTTAAAAAATCCATCGACCCCGGCCAGGTTTGAACCCACGACCCTCAGGACCAGAGGCAAGGAGCATAACCACTAGTCTACCGCGGATCATACATGTGTAAATATTTAAATTCAAATCCACAGTTTTAAATCATATCATGATAAAAAAAAACTCATGTTCTATCAATGTAATTTATTTGCATAAGCTAAATTCTGCTGATTTATCTTTATGGGGTAAGAGCAATTTTCAGAATCATATGTAAGAATTAATATAAAAATAACTTCTATACATAGGAATTTTATATTTCTTATCCATCCATAGTAATTCTGCCCGAGGGCAGGTCTTTCACTGCAATCATAGCATTTTCATGCTATGCTTTGCAGCTTTACTAGGGGATTATAGGTGTGGTAGCTTCCCATTGCTTTCCACACCGGTGAACGATGATAAGGATGATGTTGATGGCCAGATGATTTTTGGGAACCATTCAGCCCTAAGCTTCCTGACATTTGTCGTACAGGTGAGGAAAAACCCCGTAAAAAACCTCACCCAGGAGCCTTTCCTGACTGGGAATCGAACCTGGGCCCGCTGTGTGACAAGGCAGCATGCTACCTCGAGACCACAGCAGTGGACATATTCATTATGTATGCCAAAATTTTTAATCAATCTGTCCAGCCATATTCTTCTGAATTCTTCTTTTTGAAGTTTCCACTTTATTCCTATTCCTTGTATTCTGTTTAAATCTTTCTTTTTGTTTATGTTTTAACCGTATGAGATAATAAAGTTGACTGAATGAAGTTTTCAAGTTTAAAGGAAATTTCAGGTCTAATTATATTTGAAAAGAAAAATGTATGCCTAGACTGGGGTTTGAACCCAGGACCTTTGACTTTCTATGTCAATGCTCTTCCTTCTGAGCTACCTGGGCCTCCAATCTAAACGCATATTTTTATCCTACACATAGTTAATTCCCTAACCCCAAATGCTACGAGCCATTGCTACAATTTTTGCAAATGGCGGCTCCTTTGTTAAGAAGACTTTTTATTGGGAATTTAAACATTACTTATAAAGCCAGTAGTGCTTCTTTCAATGTTAATATTATTAGTTTTTAAACATCTTAATGATGGACAAATTATATTTGAAAAGAAAAAATATACACCTAGACTGGGGTTTGAACCCAGGACCTTTGACTTTCTATGTTAATGCTCTTCCATCTGAGCCACCTAGGCCTCCAATCTAAACGGTTCAAACCCCAGTCTAGGTGTATATTTTTCTTTTCAAATATAATTTGTCCATCATTAAGATGTTTAAAAACGAATAATATTAACATTATTCAGGTCTAAGCTCAAAATTATATTCAAGTAATCTTACTATGAATGTGTTGGTATTGCAGTGCCACATGGGAAAGGTTGTGCTGGCCGTCGTGAACTTCTCTTGGTGCTCGAGGGAGAGTTGTACTTGGTGCCTTTTCCTGTCCTCAAGCCTGGTGGTAATGCAGACAACTCTGAATATCTGTGTGAACGATTTAGCTTACTGGTCGTACCATCATTAACATCTCTGAAGTGCGCACGATCGGCTACCACCAGTACTAGCAAAACAAATGGTGGTCCAGGTGACACCTCCAATGGCATGTCAGCACTTGTGGTTGGCAATCCACTTTTGCCAACCTCTGTTACAGAGCAGTGGGGCTGGTGCGATATACCACATGCTGAGCAGGAGGCTGTGATGGTGGCAGATATGTTACAGGCACAGGCTCTTGTTCAGGCACAAGCCAGTAAGGAGATTGTGCTGCGACAGATTGGAGATGCAGAGTGTGTCCATCTCTCTACTCACATGTCCTGGAAATTGTCTGCTATTGTGCTGTCACCTGGCGGAGATATGGTGGACTCACAGCAACCCAAGCGTTATCTCTCTGGTGGAGGTGACCAGACTCATGAACAAGGCGATGAAGAGGGATCTGAGGTAATCACTCAGTGTTGTTCTTATTAGTTTTTTGATTAATGTATTTTATCCATTATTTATGGAACTAGATGCACATTTTCTTTTATTCTTTCTCATATATCACTCACTTAAGATCAGTATTGGTTAAATATATAGATGATGTATTCAACCTGAATTTCTGCTTCTTGCAGAAGAAGCACCCTTATTAAGATTTAATTTTAGGAAGTTATATTTTGAGGTTATTTTAATTATATTATTTTTAGTCTGATCATCTTACCTCAATATTAATGTTGATTTGTTCTTGGACATGTTTCAAAACAATTCTGTTTTATCGTCAGCTTGTCCAGACAGAATTGTTTAGAAACATGTCCAAGAACAAATCAACATTAATATTGAGGTAAGATGATCAGACTAAAAATAATATAATTAAAATAACCTCAAAATATCACTTCCTAAAATTAAATATTAAAATTGTATCACCTTACCTCATATTCTTCTTCTTAGACCTGTTTCAGGACCCTATTTGATTCACTTCTCAGTACTTCCATAAACATGACAGTTATGTTGTCTTGAAGAGCTGCCTCCTGGTCTCTCTGTTGGTAGACTGAAGAATGTAAAAATTATCACAATTGCAATCCGATTCATATTTGTATTCTTTTTTAACCTGTTCTTACCACTGTGTTCTTGGCAGTCCTTTCAGTTTTTTGCTCTTGCCCTCTTATTTTCAAACCTTCTTTTGGAACTATATCATTTGACATATTTGTGCATTATCAAACCACTGTGTATATTTTAATAGATGTCTTCATTGCTAAAATATCACCATGGCTAATTCTTGTGCAAACCTCCTGTTTTGATAAACATTGGATGCTATTGAGCTTTCTTTTTTTTCCCCATAGGTTTCTTCAACAATGGAGTTGCCATCTTTGTCAGAGTTCCTGTTAACGGCCTCAGACATGTTGAATCTGCGTCTGTCAGCTCGGCTAGTGGTGATAAGCTCAAGTCATACACGTGATCACCATGGTTGGGCAACATCTGATGGCATTGTAACTTTGACAAGAGCTCTGCTGGCTGCAGGAGCACAGTGTGTGTTGGTATCACTGTGGCCAGTTCCTGACACTGCCACCAAGATCCTGCTGCGTGCATTCTACTCTGCTCTCTTGCAAGGCTCTCGAGTCAGTCGTGCACTGGCTGAGGCCATGTTAACGGTTCAGCACACCAAGCACTTTGCACATCCGGCAAACTGGGCTGGATTTATGCTTGTTGGAGCTGATGTACGTCTCTCTAATAAAGTGGCTCTCATGGGTCAGGCATTGTGTGAGTTACTGAAGAATCCGGAAAAATGTCGGGATGCTTTGCGAGTTACTCTTCATCTGGTAAGTGTACTTGTGTTTAATAAGGAAATATCTTATTGCCATTGTTTATTTTTTTGTTTCACTCACCTCATACTTCATAACTCCTTGCAGACCCGGGTTTCGTCACATCATTTGTGACATTCTCATTGCTGTGTCACGTTCACAACTGACGTCCAACGGCCTTCTATCCTGCAGACTGACCTCCGCGCTATCTGATGGCTGACGGACGAACTTCCAAATCAATCCCCTCTCCTTATAACCGGGTATTTCAAAATTCATAGTTGTGTTTTCATTCTTGCATATGTAAATATATATATATATATAATATATATATATATTTACATAATTATGCAAGAATGAAAACACAACTATGAATTTTGAAATACCTGGTTATAAGGAGAGGGGATTGATTTGGAAGTTCGTCGATCAGCCATCAGATGGCACGGAGGTCAGTCTGCAGGATAGGAGGCCGTTGGACCTCAGTTGTAAATGTGACACAGCATTGAGAATGTCACAAATGATGTGACGAAACCCGGGTCTGCGACGAGTTATGAAGTATGAGGTGAGTGAAAGAAAAAAATAAACAATATTAAAAAGTATTTCAATTAATATTGGGAAGTAAACATTATGAGGTTATATCATTAATAGTGAGTGGAGAACATGACTGAAGGAGGACATAATTTTGTCTGAAACTGTCGGTATCAAAGAAGTTTGAAAAAGTATGAGGTGAGTCGATTAAAATATTATATTATTTTTGGTCTGGGCATCTTACCTCAATATTAATGTTGATTTGTTCTTGGACATGTTTCAAAACAACATTAATATTGAGGTAAGATGTCCAGACCAAAAATAATATAATTAAAATAACCTCAAAATATAACTTCCTAAAATTAAATATCGATTAAAATATGTTCTCCACTCATTATTAATAATATTAAAAAACCTCATAGTGTTATTTCCTATCTACATAACTTAATCTTATTGCCATGTTTGGTAAAATCTGATTGACAATCTCTGTTATGAAACAGTAGTGGCAGTGGGGTTTACGTGTACCGATGACCCGGAGAGGTATACTGGCAGTATCCTCTTTTCCTTGGTTAAGCAGTAATAGCCGACAAACTATCAGTGCAAATCATGTGACATTATGTAACTGACCAGCCTCATGGGCTAGTGGTCAGCGATTCTGACTACTGTTCATGAGGTCCCAGGTTCGATTCCTGGTCAAACCCTAGGAATTTTTCCTTAATAAAGGGAATCATTCCTGTGGTTGCCCATGGTCTGGAATTTAGGTTAAGAACTCTACATTTAAGCCAATGCCAGGAGAGAACACCAGAAATGTCGAAATGACAACCTGGGGCACTGAATAAAAAGAAAAATACTGTATATAACTAAAGATTTAGACAACATGTTTTCTTTTCTTTAAGTTAGAATAGGTTTTTAATTTAATTATTATTCAGTCTTGAGAATGACAGCCTTGCCATCAAAATGCATAGATGATTTTTAAACCTTAAAATTGGTGATTGGATTCTATTTATACTGTATCCGAGCTAAGTTCCAGTTGTATTGTATACAAACTTGCATAAGGTATTACACCACCGACTATTGGAGGAACCATAGTGCTACTTTTACCTGCCATATAACTGAATTGTCTATGGAAGTGTCAATAATAGAAACATTTTTCTTAGACTACATCATATTTTATGGGAAATACGACTGAATACAAGATAAGATGGTACCTTTAATTAGCTACTTCCCTATCTTATCTGTTTATTTATGACAAAAACTTAAATATGTACCTGCCTAATCAGACATTTATGCTTTTTCCATGATGTCGATAGATATCCTTTATTTGCAATTTTATTACGAGCAGAATATATGCTCAAGTTGATTTACCTGTAAATTCTGCTGTTATTTTCATTACATCCTCAATAGCTAATGTAGGATATTCACTGAACTATTTGAAAACATTTAAAATAATTTGTTTCTCTTTGCTTTTCAAAGGTTTTCCTTTTTGATGCTTCAAAAATTGTATAGGAGAAGCAGCCATTTGAAACAATTGAAATTCTAAAGACTCCTGCATTGTGCATGTGTACGAATTAAATAATGAAAAGCTTTTTTTTTAACAGGTCCAGGATTCAAGTCCTGGTTTGAGCATTCATTTTTCTTTCTTAAATTAAATTCTATCAGGATTGGAAAGTGTTAATTTAAATAATAACATTGATAAATGAAATGCATATATATTATATCTATTAAAATTGTAATTATATATTTTAAAATTCTCTCATATAACTTAATATAGACATGTGCTATATAATAATATATTTTTATTTATTCTACCAGTTATATTGTATGGGTGCGAAACATGGACTCTTACTTTAAGGGAGGAAAGGAGGTTACAAGTATTTGAGAATAAAGTACTTAGGAAAATTTTTGGACCAAAGAGAGATGAACAGACAGGTGAATGGAGAAGACTACATAACAATGAACTACATGGTCTTTATAAGAAGCCAGATATAATAAGAACAGTTAAGTCTCGTAGACTGCGATGGGCAGGACATGTTGCATGTATGGGGAATGAAAGACTTGCATGGAAGCTTCTTGTAGGAAAGCCAGAAGGAAAACGCCCAGTTGGTAGACCAAGAAGAGGTGGGAGAATAACATTAACTATGATTTGAGGGAAGTAGATTATATAGGGAATGAATGGAAAGCATTAGCTCTGGATAGGGATGTATGGAGAGCTTATGTCCGTGTGGCCGTGCACCTACGGGTTCGATAGTGCCAGTGAGTAAGTAAGTATTTATTTTGAATATTAGAAAGTGAGCTAAATTTTCTTATACACTTGAAGGTAAAACAATTACTCGACTAATGAAAATGCGATCCATACATTTGCTTTGTGGATATGGAAGACATTACTACAACCAGATACAATACCAAACAGTCCCCGATCAATTGCAGTTGCATTATTTCGTCTTGAAACTGGTCACGATTGCTTGGCAGCACATCTACATAGAATTAAGCTACTAGACTCTCCACACTGCATAGTTTGCAAGGACACAAATACGATAATGAACAAGGATCACTTGATGCGCTGATCTTCAGAAAATAGTTGGAACACCATTCCAAATTGCTGAATATTATTGGGAAGCCTGCAAGCGAATGATGACAAATCAAGAGCTTCAGAACATTTGAATACTACTATTACCCGTTTAAGGAGTAAGCGCAGTTGTTGACGGAGAGCACTGCAGTCGTGTGTATGCAGGCATAGAACACGTGACACTGCTATCTATGAGTGCAGAGGGAAAGGGACGTGGGACGCTGACAGTGTACACTGCCTTATATATATGACGTCACGTGTAGCAACAAACAGAGCTTCATAATTCTTCCGCCTGCAGAGATATTTTGAATGACTAATACTACTACATTTGCATTATTTACATTACAACTGAAACTTAGCTTGGATATGGTAAAGTACTGTATTATCAAAATTACTAATAGGTTTTTTAATAATAATTATGGAAATAAAATTTACAGCCAAGAATTGAATCTCTGCAAATTTGAATGACAAAATTGTTGTTTGAACCTGCAAATCTTATATGCAGAGGTGTATATGGTTAGGCTAAAAGGACTGCTGATATAACTAATCAAAAATAGAAGTTTAGTTGGGATGAAACATTATTGCACTCAATCTCTTAAAAAATGTAATTATTATTCTAGAGATTTCAATTATTTTCAATTTTATACATTTTGATGATTTGTGTGATGCAGGTGGAGAAGTCTCTTCAGAGAATCCATAGAGGCCAGAAAAATGCCATGTACACAACACAGAAGAGCATAGAAAACAAAGTGGGTCATGTGAATGGTTGGAAGGATCTCCTTATGTCTGTAGGTTTTCGATTTGAACCAGCAGCAAATGGAATTCCATCATCTGTTTTCTTTCCTCAGAGCGACCCTGATGAGCGTCTTACACAATGTAGTGCCAGTTTGCAGGCTCTACTGGGTAAGTATCAACCAATGATTAAAATGTTCTTCTGGAATTTATTATTATTGTAGGACTTGTGATAACAGTAAGCTTTATATTAAATTAATGTTGGGAAGTAAACATTATGAGGTATAATCATTAAAATTCATCGGAGAACATTTTGTTTAAACAACTCACCTCATAGGATTCATGCTTCCATGATGCCACGGTTTCAAACACAGTCGTGTTCATCCTCAGCCATAACTCCGACTGACGAAATTCTTCGGCCGTCAACTGTTCTATTGTCGCCATCTTCAGTGTTGCCATCTATGGTTGAATTTATGAATTTTGAAATCAAAGTAATTTCATTAGGGATATCAAAATTCATTGATCTATCTTTATTTTTCTGAATGTATATTTTCTCCCAAACTTTGAAGCCTTTGGAATTGACAATTTGGGAGAAAATATACATTCAGAAAAATAAAGATAGATCAATGAATTTTGATATCCCTAACGAAATTACTTTGATTTCGAAGTTCATAAATTCAACCATAGATGGTGACAATAGAATAGTTGACGGCCGAAGAATTTCGTCAGTCAGAGTTATGGCTGAGGATGAACACGACTGTGTTTGAAACCACGGTATCATGGAAGCATGAATCCTATGAGGTGAGTTGTTTAAACAAAATGTTCTCCAATGAATTTTAACAGTAAGCTTTGTTCCAATTTTATTTTATGAGCCAAACTATAATCTTGTTTCCGTATCTAGAACAAACTGATAGAGTTGAAGGCCTTAAAAACTGTGATTGATACATTTTTTGTTGTGATAATATTCAAGAACTCGTGACAAATTCATGATCTGCCACTAGTGAAACAAAGTGCAGTGTAAAGGTGATATACAGTAAAAGCTCCTTATTCACGGGGATATGTTCTGCATATATGCCGCGAATATGGAATGGTAATTTGTATAGGTAAATAGGGGATACATTCCAAGGTTCCAAAATAAAATAAAAATTATCAAAATAAAATTAATTAATGAGAGATTTTGAACAATTTTCCTTTTACTTGACATTATAAATTGGCAACAAAGCAGAAGAGACGCGTATTATTGCAACAAATGCCAAGTTGAAATAATAAATCACCAATCGTGGCAGGGGCAGCATTTATCAATGGACATATTGGCACTTGAAATACAGTGGCAGTGGCTTTTAATAACAAACTTTATAGGTTTAGTAACAATAAGGTTTGTTTAACTTTGATATTAATTTGTCCATTTGATTTGAATCACTCTTCGTAAAAGCCACCTTGACACGTGCCTGCAGTAAAAAAAGTTGCCAACACATTAATGAAGAATACTGATCTTAATATACTGGCTGGATCCGCAAATAAAGAAATTTTAACCTGCGAATACAGGAACTGTGTCACAATTTTTTAACCCGCAAATAAGGAGCTTTTACTATATATCTTAGAAACCCCGGACCTCTGACTCACATCTGTATACTGCTTGTTACACCATTCAAGACCCGGTACAACTGGGTGGTATTGAATGGTGTAACAGACAGCAAACTGCCACATAGTCAGAAGTCCATGGTTCTATTCCCAGTTCCAGCGTTAATTTTTCTTGTCAAAAACAGGTGTATCAGGTCTTGAATGGTTAAACAGACAGTACACTGATGCATAAAGTCAGAGGTCCAGGGTTTGATTCCCGGTTCAAACGTTAATTTTTCTTTTAAGAAATCATATGTGAGAACTTACAATTTTTTTTTTTTTTGCTTTGTATATTATAAGAGATTGCAAGGAACATTCTATAGAATTATAACTACTTTTTTAGGCACAGTTTAAAGAACACTCAAAAGAATCTCTTAACGGTTTCATATTTGTGCTAATTGAAGGAAATTTGCTTCAAATTAAATGGGAAGAGAATAGGAATATGATAGTAGGAATGGTAGGATTATTAATTATAGTTATTTTAGGGGGTTCCATGTTAAGATGATTAATTTTTCCCACTCCTTCATTAATTTGTTTACCTCTATACTTAAAATAGTTAGTAATTTTTGTTAGAAAAGGGATCCAATGTCAATAGTAGGGGAAAGGCTTCTATGAAAGAATGCTCAAAAAAATGAAAGAAAGAAAAATACTTCTGAAATAATAAATAGAATTATTCCTCATCGTAATCCTTTGGTGACAAACTTAATTATTTTCAATGTTTTTATTTAAATTAACATTTTTCAATCCTGGATAGAATCTAATTTAAGAAAGAAAAATTAATGCTTGAACTGGGATTTGAACCCTGGACTTCTCATTCTCCATATGTTCATATACATGTTAGATAATGATATATATTCCAGTGGATGTGTTAGTGATCTATTGGCACATAGACCTAAAGATGTAAAGTTATTTTTCTTTGCAAACTTGTTAATATTATGAGACTTGTATGTTTTTTTTAAATTTTATGCAGGTTTATCTAGCACTTCACTGTATGCATTGTCGAAGCTTATGTCTAATGTGGAAGTGGCAGATGACATAATTGGAGTAATTCGCCAAGTGATTGGTCAGTTCAGTATGAAGAACTTAGAAACAGAGAGCATTGAAGTTCCAATAAGCGTGAAACTTTGGAGAGTACCTGGATGTCACGAGCTCCTTGCATCACTTGGGTTTGATCTCATGGAAGTTGGACAGGATGAAGTGACACTGCGGACTGGCAAACAAGCAAATCGACGTAATATTCAATTTGTACTGCAAGCTCTTCTTGCACTGTTTGACACACAGGAGGCTCCCAAGAGCTTGAGTTTAGGTTCATCCAGTTCTCTAGAGAGCCTAACTTCGCTCGATGGTGACGATGATGGTGTGCGGGCTCGATCACCACCTCTACTCACATCCTCGATGTTGATGCCACCACCTCCACTACCGTTTGTATCACCACGACCTGCTCCTCCACCTTTACTTCTGCCAGGACATCGCAGTTCTGGTGGGGCATTCACTAGCTATGTGAGGCGACGTGGTGAGCCAGATGGTCGCACAGCTTGTGCGGGTGAGACAGGAAACAAACCTCCTACCAGTAATAACACTGTTGCCAACGTAGGCAAGGTTAGTTATGGACACATATTCTTTTTTATACAGAGTTCCTCTAAAGTCACTATCCATTTCATTGAAGGAAGGCAATGATTGAAAAATCAATGTTAATGTGAAGTTTTACACATATTCTATGGCCTTTCTACATGACTGCCATCTAGGTGAAAACACATGCTCCATCTTTCAGCTGTGAAACAAAATATAGATCGTAACATTTAACCGTAAAATGCCTGCTGCTTCTGTGATACGATTCTGTAAATCAAACAAACGTGATAAGGACGTTTTTGTAGAGTGAAATATAGAATTTTCCACACTGTGTTGCGAGGGGCATTCAATTCCCTACTAAGACATCGAGTTGATGCATTCGGACTATCAATGTCAATTTGAACCTGCTGCATTGCTTCTGCTGACATGCATAGTCATCCATGATGTGCCCCATCACACACACTGCCGGTATGCTTGAATTTGTTTACAATCAGACGAATGTGTGCCTTTGTTGGGGCTGGTTTATGGAATTAATGGGTAAATTCAGCTCTGCATCTTCATATGACAATCTGCATACACAAACTGTTTGTTCTTCCATGCTAAACATGTTGCACTAAGCTAACAGTGTATGCAAAAAATAAATAAAGGTATTTTATTGGAAATGGACAGTGACTTTAAAGACATCATGTATTAGATCAATAAGTTATAGTATAAAGAACCACTATGATTTGAGGGAAGTCGATTATACAGGGAATGATTGGAAAGCATTATCTCAGGATAGGGATGTATGGAGAGCTTATGTCCGTGCGGCCATGAACCTACAGGTTAGATAGTGCCAGTGAGTAAGTAAGTAAAGAACCACTTTCTAAAGTATAATATTTTGAGAAAACATAGCAAAGAAAAACAAAAGAACAAAGCATTATTATACATGAATCTAAAAATTAATATCTTTTAGTATTGACCTATGTTAATTAAATGAGTTGATAAATGTGAAGACTATTCTAAATGCATCATGCTAGTATTTAAAAAATTGTTTTGTCTGACAGGAAATAAATAAGCACCTTAAGTTGAAATTAGAGACATAGACGATATGGATGCAAAGATCCACATATTCTCTGTTAATGGCATAAGGCTAGGACCAGCCCTAGCTCCTGCTGACTTTACCCCAGAGATGCTTCTGGTAATCACTTTGTAGGAGGTTGAGTGGGCATGATTGACGAAGGAAAATCTTTACTTTTATACTGACGAGGATTGAATCCAGGTTGTCCAATCTGTAGCCAGAAGTGGGGCCCACTAATTTCTTTTTTAAAATTTGTATTAAGCATTGAACAAATTAGTGGCCTATTCTCTTTGTGCTTGTTAATTATTTTTACTAAACAATATAATCTATAGAAATACATATACAGTCTCCTCTTGTCAGTACAGTTAGGTCATTAGTAACATGACATAAACTTTAACGTCGTAGGTTCAAATTCAACACAATACATTCTATCATCATCATCATCTGCATTCATGGATTAGGTCTGTTGACCCGTTCCGACTTCAGCCCATCTCTTTCTAGGTCTGCCCACATCTTTAGTTTTGTATTTTGTTATTTGTTTTGGATATCTATCTTCATTCATTCTGTGTATGTGTTGCTTCCATTTTTGTCTGTATGTATCTATTTTATCAGTTATTGCAAATATTTCAAGTTTCTGTCTTATTTCTGTGTTCTTGATTCCGTCTTCCTTAGTGCACCCTTTAACAGATCTCAAAAATTTCATTTCTGCCGCCGTTATCCTACTTAGACTTAGATCTTGTTTCTTATGTATCCAGGCTTCTGATCCATGAGCAGTACCGGTACTGCCAACATTTTATAAAATTTCAATTGGGTTTCTCTTGTTGTTTTGTTATTTAGTGATCGTTTTATCGTACCACATATTCCCTGGAATTTTGCTATTTTATTATTTATATCATTATCATAATTAAATGAAATGTCACATTCTAGATAATTGAGATGGTTCACCTGTTCTATGATTTTGTTTCCTATTACTATTTTCGATCTGATTTGATTTTTCCCTTGGAATGTCATTACCTTACTTTTTTCTATGGATATTTTGAGATTATGTTGTTCACATGTATTATGTAGTTTAAAAATATTCCTTTGAAGTTCGTCTTCTGTATTTGCTATTATTACCTGGTCATCAGCGTATAATAATGTTTTCAAGTAGTGTGTTTTATCTAATTTTATTCCTTTATTTGTTTCTTCGTTCCCATTTTTCTATTATATCATTGATGTATAGGTTAAATAAAACTGGAGAGATACTGCATCCTTGTTTAACTCCTTGATTAGTATGAATTTTATTTTTACTTACTTCATTTCTAGTTTTTATAACTAAATTTGTGTTCCAGTACAAACTCTTTATGGCTGCTATTAAGTGTTTCGGAATTCCTTTTTCTTTTAAAATTGTCCAGAGTTTTCCTCTGTCTACTTTATCAAATGCCTTGACAAAATCAATAAAATATGTGTTTAAAAATCATCGGAGAACATATTGTTTAAACAACTCACCTCATAGGATTCATGCTTCCATGATATCGCGATTTCAAACATAATCATGTTCATCGTCAGCCATAACTCCGACTGATGAAATTCTTCGGCCGTCAACTATTCTATTGTCGCCATCTTCAGTGCTGCCATCTATGGTTGAATTTATGAACTTCGAAATCAATGTAATTTCGTTAGGGATATCAAAATTCATTGATCTATTTTTGTTTTTCTGAATGTATATTTTTTCCCAAACTGTCAATTCCAAAGGTTTCTCTACTTGTTTTAAAAGTTTAGCTTCTCTTCCAATTTTATGATGTTCTAATAAACTATGTGCAGCAATTGCAGATTTTTCAATTTCACAATTTTTAATATTTCTGAAATGTTATTTTGTCCGAATTTCCAAATTCCTTTTTGTTTTTCCTATATAAACTTTATTGCAATCTTCACAATTTATTTGATAAATTCCAGATTTCTTACTGTCTGGAACATTGACTTTTTTATTGGTACTTAGAAGATTACCCAGACTAAATTTATTTATTGGTGCCAAAGTTATGGCTGACGATAAACATGATTATGTTTGAAATTGCGATATCATGGAAGCATGAATCCTATGAGGTGAGTTGTTTAAACAATATGTTCTCCGATGAATTTTAATGATTATACCTCATAATGTTTACTTCCCAACATTAATTAAATATATATGTGTGTTTCCTTGTTATATTCTCTTCTTTTCTTTATAAATTCTTTTATCGTAAATATATTATCCATACATGAACGCCCTGGTCTGAATCCACTTTGTTCTTCTGTTAACATTACCTCTGCTATTTGTTTTAACCTAAATGTTAAGATTCTTGAGTATATTTTATAGCCTGCAGTTAAAATGCTTATTCCTCTGTAGTACATTCTAAATTTATAAAATCCTTTATTTGTTTACATAAGACAGTCGTCAGACCAGTTCATTGTTATGGAACCAAAGCATGGATTCTTCATAGAGAGATAAAAACAGATTAACAGCCTGCAAAATGAGGTTCATGTGTCGAGCAGCTGGCTACACCAAATGGTATCAAAAGAAAAATGTAGACTTGTTACAAGAACTCAATATGTCAGCAGTTGAGATTTTAGGAAGTAGAAAAACCTAAAGAACCCATGATTTGGGAAAAAAATTACATAATAAATGAAAAGGAGAAATTAATGAAAAATATATGCCTAGACTGGGGTTTGAACCCAGGACATTTGACTCTCTATGTTAATGCTATTCCATCTGAGCTACCTAGGCCTCCAATCTAAACGCATATTTTTCTCTTACACATAGTTAATTCCCTAACCCCAAATGCTACGAGCTGTTGCTACGACAAATAATATTAACATTGAAAGAAGCACTACAGGCTTTATAAGTAATGTTTAAATTTCCAATAAAAAGTCTTCTTAATAAAGAAACTGCCATTTGCAAAAATCGTAGCAACGGGTCGTAGCATTTAGGGTTAGGGAATTAATTATGTGTAAGAGAAAAATATGTGTTTAGATTGGAGGCCTAGGTAGCTCAGATGGAAGAGCATTGACATAGAGAGTCAAAGATCCTGGGTTAAAACCTCGGTCTAGGCATATATTTTTCTTTTCAAATATAGAAATGTTTCTCTTTTCCATTGATTACAATAGTTTAGCTGTGTACATTAATTTACTTATTTTGATCATAGTGATAGCTTTAGCTTCTTAATATTAATTTAATAAAATGGTGTATTACAGATTGTTGGACGTCCAGGAGGTGGAGGGGAGAGTGATGCAGCATTCACACCTAGCCCACCTGTTGTTGCACCTGACACATCGCCGTGTGTAGCAACTCTTACTCTAGCACATCAGAATCGCATTCGTACTTTATACAGTGGAGCTAGCGACCCACCGACAGATACTCCAGGCTCTGTGCAGCCTAATTCATACCACCGGCGTCCTGATTCATCCAGCAGTGCAAGTTCTGCAACAGATTGGGAAGGCAGTGGTCATGCTACAGTGTTGAGACGTGCTGGTCAGATCCATCCCTTGCCACCCCTTCCTCCCCCTCGGCAGGCCCCGGCTCCACCTCTTCCACCTCCCATGGTAGACTCTCTTCACCCTCTCCCTCCTGCTGGACTCTACAGTACTGTCAGCAACCTCTCTGCAACTGCTGCCTTTGAATCTCAAAGTTCTGATTCTGACTTTGGTGGTACTTGTCCTCCGACCAAAACTCCTTACAAGAATTCTCGTACAAGTGCAATTGTACCAACTTACCACAACACATCCACACTGAAATTGTCAAATGGCAATAGTAGTAATAATAGTAGTGGAAATACAAATACTTCAAATATTCAGTCATCTGTTATAGATAGGCTGAGTGTAAGGACGGAGCTCTCTAACCTTGGAGGTGCAGGTTCTAGGAAAGGAATAGCATTGAATTCGAATGAGGAAAATAAGGACACAAGATTGCATTATTTCCCTGCTGAGAATGGAAGTACTGGAGACATATCAGCCCCTGAGGCACCAGATGTTATTTCATCAAGTAATCCTAGCGGGTCAAACAGTATTCAAGATCAGATTATAGCAACACAGTTGAGAAGACTCAACAGAGAACTCACACCAACAATCTCAGATGTATATCATGAGCGTAGCATTGGTCTAGGTTTAGCTCCTCCTTTATCAAAATTATTACGACCTCCAGGCAACTCGAAAGAGATGGATGGAAGTGGAAGTGAGGCATTGTTGGACAAACTGGGACTTTTACCTGATGAGTCAGGGAATAAATCAAGTGAAGGCAAATCTTGGTTAAGTAGTTCAGCTTTGCAACAATTTGGTGAGTCAGAATTAGATAGCAAGCAACAAGGAGGAGGGTCACCATGTAGCGAGCTCAGTCGACGAGATGAGGGGGATGGTAGAAGTATTGCTGACTCGCAGTGCAGTGCTGGTAGCTACAATAAGCCCTTGCGGACAAGTTCTGCTGCAGTTGTTTACTTCAGCGCAGATTCTAACGATGGAAAATCAAATCAAGGAACTCCACCTCGTGTTGTAAGTTTTTTGGAAGATTCAGACAGGCAAGATGAAAACAAAGCTCCGATGAGAATTCCAAGTTCTGCACCTGTACCACCGTGTCCTAGGACGAGGGCATCGAAACAACCTCCACCGCCCATACCAAACAGCAGGACGTCCACTGCACCCCCGACAAAGAAATTTCCATCGCAGTGCTGACAACAGACTTAATCAGTGCAGCTGTGTTGTTCTCAGGTATAAATATTTATTTGTAAGGGGTTCAAATGAATGGCTTTTTCTATATTTGTCATATTAGGGGAGAGCCTGTAGTGTAAAGAATTGTACATATATATTTTTTTTTTTAGTTACAGCTTCATTTACTGTCAGTGTACTAAATACAGAATCATCCCACATTTTAATTTTATTTTCTTATTTGTTATTTTGCTGCAAGATATCTCTGTGCTAAATCATATTTGAGAAGACTTGTGTTAAAACTCCAATACTGGTAAACTTTTCCTTATCATTTCACTTCCAAAGCCCTAGCCTGTATGATCAACAGGGAATTCCTTAACATTTATTTTCCAAATACCTTGTCTGTATGACCAGTAAGGGAAGTAAAAATTTACAGTGGAATTAATAGAACTTCTGACAGTTCAGCACTGTGAAGCTATATTGTCATAGCAATGCATTCAACCTCTGCTGATAATCAATCACTGCATGACTATCCCTTACCCTCCTGCTCACAATTCAAACATTCCCACAAAATATTTTTAAATGGTGGTTCTAACTCAAGTTTGTTCATTATTTTCGATGTTTTTATTTAAATTAACATTTTTCCAATCCTGGATAGAATCTAATTTAAGAAAGAAAAATTAACACTTCAACCGGGAATTGAACCCTGGATCTCTCGTTCTCCATACAATTACATCATTCAAACGACAATACAAATGTAAACATTTCTTTTAACATATACAATTCTCGTTCGTCCGAAGGCTGATAGCTGTCGCTACCATCATGCCAACTGACGTCTTCTATTCATAAGTATTTGTATTGAGAATTTATACATTACTTTTTAGGGGTAAAGCTTCATATTTTCGATGTTTTTATTTGGATTAACATTTTCCAATCCTGGACCTCTCGTTCAATAAAAATACTTCTGAATAGAAGATCTGATAATTGTTAATGATGATACCTATTTTTACTATTCATGGGGAGACATTACGACATGTACATTACAAATTATGGTAAGCTGGTGCCCCCAACACTGTCACCCCTACATATGAGCAGAAACATTTACTCCTCCTCTAGACTCCAATTATACTTGTGAGAATTTCAAAGTTAATTCTACTGTAGATAATGGATTATAAATGGTGTGACCAATTACTGTAGTCCAATGGTCTTGTCTTTATTGTGAAATCTCATTGATAAAATCAGTGGTCTAATTGGCAAAACCCAGAGGGAAAATCATTTAACCAAGGCCTGGATAGAATGTTCATCTTCTAAACATGAGGCAATTGCACATATTCACAAATTTTCCTCTGTTTAAATTCCTCTCTTCCACCCTTTCACCTAGTAAGTTATCTGTGGAATTCCATCACAAAATGCTGCTCAAGTTGTGCATATAACCTACAAAATAGCAAGTAGTTTTATTTAAGATGCTCTTTAACATTTGAAATTATTAGTGTTGCAATCAACTGATTAAATCTACTTAGCAAAATCAGTTTTAACCAAAATAACAAATATGGTTACAACTTATATGGTAAAGAACCAAAGGAACAATTATTAAAATAAACCTCATAGTATTATTTCCTACTACATAACTTACCAAAGGAACAATTTTATTTCTGTTCTACAAGTAGTACTTCTCCAAAAGGATTGTTTTGACAAAATAATAGCATGAGCAATTTGTAACTATTATAATATAACTGTCCACCGCTGTGGTCTCGAGGTAGCGTGCTGCCTTGTCACGCAGCGGGCCCGGGTTCGATCCCCGGTCGGGGCAGTTTTTCTGGGTGAGGTTTTTATCGGGGTTTTTCCTCACCTGTAAGACAAATGTCAGGAAAACTTTAAGGCCCAAATAGTCCCCGAAATCATATGGCCATCATCCTTATCATTATCATCATCATCATCATCCTTCACCGGTGTGGAAAGCAACAGGAAGCTACCACACCTACACAATTCCCTAGTAAAGCTGCAAGCATAGCATGAAAATGCTATGATTGCAGTGAAGGACCTGCCTTCGGGCAGAATTACTATGGATGGATAATTTAACTACATATATGTCTAACAAAGAAACTGTCAACCATTGAATGCCAAAACTTACCTTGAAATTTCTTCCAGTGAAACATTCTGATGTACCATGGCCATGTCCAAAAAATTACCTACCAATTTTTAACTGCAAGGCACTAAAATCCAGCACTAAATCTCTCATTTAAACTATAGGGAAGTAACACATCCTGAATTGGTAAATTGGATAATTTTCACTACCTCTGTTGTCCATGGCACATCTTGTTTAACTCACTCCACTCTTAATCAATCAGGGAGTCCATATGATCCATACAATGGATTGCCATTGCTGGATTTTGGCTTCAATTTCTGTGCCTTGCAAAAAAAAAGGCAAATCATTTCTTGGACACGACCTTGGTACATCACAACACTTCTCTGGAAGAAATTTCAAGGTAGGTTTCGGCATGCAATGGTCAACAGTTTCCTTGTAAGTATGTTCTAAAATATATTAAAATTGTTGTGTGCCTTCTGACTTCCCAAATGCCAACAAACGACAGAACAAACCATCTTTGATTCTGTTTAATTTTTTTAAGCTTCTCCAAATGGAGGCTGCCTGAAGGCAAAAGCATACTATTACAACAAGAATACAGAGAAATGAAAAAAAAAATGCATTTGAACTTAATAAAACAATTACAACAATTGATATAATGTAATGTACAGTCAGTTGTAGTCGTATGTTCCATAAAGTCGATTCCTCAAGATTCTTGAACAACTGTGATGGCTGGATCTTGTAGAAGGTTGTTAGTTAGGCCCAAACCTTCACAGTAAGTAGCCATAAAGAGCAGTACTACTCCTCTTGCTCCAAACTTTAATCCAGTGAGATTATGGTGGTGAGTGTATTTTTCTTTAAAATATAGGATAGTAGCCACATACATATTTTGTTTTTCTTGATGTACTTCCTCAGGTTGTCCTTTATGAGTTTCAAAACCTTATTATAGGATCTGTTATCATAGCTTGAAATGTTGAATCTTTAAAGGCTATTATATCTATTGCTTCTGTTATTGGTAGTCCGAGGGACTTCTTTGTATATGGTGTACTGAAGATCTTTCAAGGCGCCAGTCTATTTGAATCATATATTATATTATATTATACTTTGTACACTCTGAAATTTATATTAACTACAGATTGATCAGTTAACAGATTAGATAAACTTTAAAAAAGCAAAAAAAAAAAAAAAACCAGCACATAATGTAATCTTGTGCATTACAGTCGTACAGCAGTGAGATTCCTATGTAATAGAATTTCGGCATGTACAATAACCTCAAGACTGAAATGACACTTTTGAGCAAATTTTATCAATCCTTTGAAATCCAGCTTTGAATAGTGATACTGATTACCTGTGATGTTAAAGAGCATTGTTAAATAAAATACTGGCTTCATACTTTGCATTATTGGTATAATGTCATTACTAGAGCGAGGAATTATATGAAGAAAATTATACTAAACTATGAAATCATAATAGCAAATTATGAAAATTAGGACACAAAAATATTATGAAGCTACTATTTTTTTCAACTTTTTACACATATTTATATACACAAGCCCTGCACAATTTATGGGTATACATACAAGCACACAAATGAGACAAGAAGACCTTTTTATAGCTCAAGAAATCAAGAGTTTCACTGTATTTCCATTTTAATTAATTTTTCATTACTTCTGACTCAATATAAAATATCATTTAATATAATAAATTTTGGAATTTTTAACATTATGAGGTTTTATTGATTCTTATCAATAAAATATCATGTTCATGATTTGAAGCAATTTTAATGGCTCACATTGAAGTATACTGTGTGAGGAATCATGCTAACAAGCCAGAAGGTCATGGGTTTGAGTCTCAATGGGGTCAGGTTTTTAGCTGGACCAAACCTTCTGGCGGCATCATAGCCCTAGAGTCTACTCAGCTCTTATAATTAAAATGTGTACCAGACGCATATTCTGGGGCAAAGGGGCCATCATGCAGGACTGAGAACCCAGTGGACATCCCTTGGAGATTGTCTAGAAAATGTGGAAGTCTCAACATCCATCTACCCCAAGCCTGTAGTTTGACACTTTATTTCAATAAATTAATGCTGGGTTTATATAAGACGCGATCAATTAATTTATCTAATGGTATTTAATTACGAAATCCAAACATAAATAAAGAAACAAAACATAGTAACCGTTGTAACTTGCTTCCATCGGATATACCACTGACAAAATTTAGAGTAGGTACAGTTTGGATGACTTCTATTTACCTTGCATAAAGATTATGAATTCCAGTAGGCCTATATATAAATGCCACAATAACATTAAATTGGATGAATCAGAACACACGTAGACCAAGCCCTAACTAACTCACTGGCACAATCAAACCCATAGGTTCATGGCCACACGGACATAAGCTCTCCATACATCCCTATCCTGAGCCAATGTTTTCCAATCATCCCCTCTATAATCTTTCCCTCAAATCATGGTTAATGTTATTTCCCCACTTCATTCTTGGTCTACCAACTGGGCGTTTTCCCTCTGGCTTTCCTACAAGAAGCTTCCATGCACGTCTTTCATTCCCCCATTCGTGCCACATGTCCTGCTCATTGCAGTAGACCAAGTAAATCATCATCATCAACAATCATGGATTAAGCCCATGTGGCTTGTTCCGGTCTCATAGATTCTCATTCAGACCAAGTACTATATGTCATATTTGGAGAAACAAGATGTTAAAGTAAATTAATCCACAAATAATTCTAGGGAGTATTTCAAAACTCTTTTCAATTACTATTATTTTTAATCCTATACATTACACATATGAACATAGTGAAATGTAGTTTGAATTATTTTAACATTAGTTTTTCCATGAAATTTGCCCGTGCACAGTATGTATGCATGTGCTTTGAATAATCAAATTATCAATTCTGTTCGTAATACACAGTTAGGAGCTTTTTATATATTTTTTAATGCCTGTCTGTCAGAATTATTTTGTACGATCAAAAAGTATGCTCCACATTATATGATGATATGGGAGCAATCATGTACTGCACTACATATATGATAGTTTGCTTAAGTGAGAATAATATTGACCTTACCTACAAGAACTTTACAAATTTCATAAACTGTGGAGCAAGACCTTATTTCACAGCACAGCTTCAAGTTTAGCAGCAGCAATCTTACCTACATTTAAATACTGTAATGATGTAATCCATTCATAAAATAAGGACTGTCCTTAGGTAGCAAAAAGGAATAGGTTTCTACCTGAGAAAGAAGAGTGGGTGGTTATTATTCTAACATTGTTATTCTACTTATTCATGTTTTTGTCACAGATTAGGAAATCCCTATTCTTTTTCTGTAGTTTCCGCTTGGTCATTCCATCTCTCCTTTTTTCAATTATTTTCTTTTATCAAATCTATTTATCTTGTTCCAGATGGGATACTTAGGAATTTTCGCTGTCTACCATATTACATTGTCAAAAAATTTCAAAACTGCAGTCACTCCAAAAATGTTTTTAACGAATTAGTAGAAATTTTATTTTAAAAAATTGAAAAATATGAAGGAATATTAAATTTTTACAGAAATATGAACATTTTGCCAAAAATTATGAAATATGAAGGTCTTATTTTATTATACATATCATAAAATGTAAAGATACTTTGTCTCAGCGCTCTCCGACTAATAGTTTAAAACATGAAATTTCATAAAAATCCTCGCTCTAGTCATTACAAAACCCATTGACAATGCCTGAATACCAGTAGCGGCTTTTCAGGTGAAGTGCCACATCACCTATTAATTATATAACAGTACTTTTATTTTATTATTTATTTATTTATTATCTTCCTCTGACAAGAGAATGTCTATTTTATGTCAGCTTCTTAAGAACCCTGGCTGCTGATAGTTCACATTGTGTCCGCTAGAGCATTCCCACCACGGTGAACTGAACTAAAATTTAATAGTTTATATCTTTGACACTTACACTGGCAACTGTAACACCAATTTAACGTAATTTAGATCCTTGTCATTAGTAAGCCATACATTGTTAATCCTGTTTCAACATTCACAGAATTCCTTACTTCATAATTTTTTTTTTCATAAATGATCTCATTAACAATATTTCAAAATAATTTATAATACCAGATTTGATTCGCAACTTTAGACTAGTAAATGTTCTTCCTTGATTTTACATTGTTATATATTATTTTTAATTTTTTGTTTAAATAAATGGTGTTTTAGGGTGGGATTTTTTATTCATAAATTATTTGATGGGGATTCTATGCCAGGAGTGTACTTAAATTAGTCACTGTTCAAACAGGATAGCGAACTTTTTTAAATCCAATAAACTAATCCCATGGTGCCCATTCGCTCACCCTAACAAAATAAAATAAGTATAGTTGTAGACTCCTGGCATAAAATAGCCAGTTTCATTAACGTAAAATGAAAATAAATTCATAATACCAGATTTGATTTGCAATTTTAGAGTGGTAATATTTCTGCAATGATTTTACGTGTTCTATATTATTATTATTTATTTATAGGAATTGTGCTTCAGGTGGCATGCAGATCATTTTTTATTCATAAGTTATCTCATTAACCCGTCAGCGTGGAGCGACGTGACGTGTACGCAAGTTGAATTCTTCACCCAATGCGGAACGACGTGACATGTACGCTAGCTACACGCACTGCTTTAAACTGCAATTATGACCTTTGTGTTTACATTAACTATTTACCGTTCATACAAATTTTATGTAGAGACTTCAAAGTTTATATTAGTGCATATATTAACTGATTACGGCCCTCAGTAACAAGTTAAAATAATTTTATATTTGCATTTATTCTTGCGGCCTCTGACATTTTTCTTAAATTTATAACTTGATAAAGGATTTCTTATAAAACTAAATTAGCCTTTTTTTGTAGATTAGCTTGTCTATCAAATTGAATCTATTTTCAAATCTCTTCATTTTTAATAATAATGTCGCAAAATTCAGTATATATAAAGACCCAACAAAGTTATTTCCGATTTACGTTACAGTACAGGACCACAACAGTAAATTTCAGATATATATATATATATATTTCAAATGACGATATCCTTACATTATGGAAAGGTAGTTAGTCTACAATTCAGTCAGTATCTAAAAGGTAAAGTGGTCCACTACAGACCTTAGAAGGTTCTTGGGATATTAGGAGGTTAAGGCTCCCACTTTTCTAAACTATCGGTACTTGATGTAAGCCGAGTACTTATTTCTGTCTGACGGCCCATAACAAGCATCTGGTACTCATTTCAGTTAGAGGCTGAGTCTACCCCGAGTTCACGGTGCCGCCTGAAGGTTTGGTTCAGTTTAAAAATCCTGATCCACCGGGACTCAAACCCTCGATCTTCCGGCTTGTAGCATGTTGATCTTTTAAGTCCACACCTCCGGCGAAACTATTATAGTCATATTTCATCAACTGTTTTCGGTTTGGAAACCAGAAGAAAGGCATTGAAATTTAGGGTTGATGAAGGTCTTAGTACAACAGGTCTGATGTGTAGAAAGACCATTTTTTGAAGGCACACGACCTAAAATAATGTTTCCAAAGTGTTAGAAAGACACATTTGGAGAAGGCTGCCCCCCCCCCTACAAGAAAGAAGGTCAGCGCATAGAAGCAATGTGTTTGTAATAAACATGAACAAAGTAAACACAAGGGGAAAAAAATACACTTATTGTTATGTTTTTATTATTATTTATTATATATTATTATTTATGTATTTATTATTTTTCTCTTCAAATTTAATTACACTTATTGTTGCCCGAGTGTCAAACAGCTGGTTTACATTTTGAAGATTTATCACACCAATTTTTGAAGTTCATACTTTTTTTTTTCAAGACCCTTTTCTTTGTGTAAATATTTCGTTTTGTTGTTAGGTAAAGCCGGTTCTTTGAATTCTTCAAAGAATCCCTAGTGCAATACACTGTGTCACTTATGTGAGAAGTTTACAAAAAGGACCTATTTCAACTGACTCTGGGAAAGCTGAAGATAAAACAGAATTGTTTTGAAACATGTTCAAGAACAAATCAACATTAATATTGAGGTAAGATGTCCAGACCAAAAATAATATAATTACCATGCATATCTTTCATTTCCCATTCGTGCCACATGTCCTGAACATTCCAGTCTACCAGACTTAACTGTTCTATTATATCAGCCTTCCTATAAAGACTATGTAGTTTTCTCCATTTGCCTGTTTGTTCATCTCTCTCTGGTCCAAAAATTTTTTCTCAATTACTTGTAATCTCCTCTCCTCCCTTAAAGTAAAAGTTCATGTTTTGCATCCATATAATATAACTGGCAGAATAATAGTTTTATATATTTTAATGTTTTTTGAAAGGAGTTGGGATGTCAAGAGTCTCCGTAATGCATAATAGCACAAATTTCCAGAATTAAGCCTATAATCTAATCTCTTTGTGCATCTCATTCCTATTTGTGATTGTTTCTAGGTATTTGAATTCAGCCACTTCCTCAAAATTTCTCTTATTTGTCATTAGCTGTCCCATTTCCATTATATAATGCATTTCTATGTGTGACCATATATTTAGTTTTATTGATATTTACTTCCAGTCCCAATTTCTTAGTCTTATTCAGTAGTGTGTGTATGTTGGCCTTTAGTATCTCTTTGCTATCGCCCAATAGTACTACATCATTAGCATAAACAGCTTATTAATACCATTGAGTTGTAGGCCTTCTTCATCCTCTAAAGATTTGACAGCATGCTCTAGTACAACATTAACCCTCTGCATGCCACTGGTAAAACCTCTTGTGTCAGAGATTCAAATCGCCGATTTGATCGGCTTTTCAAGTAGTTTGAGTATATTGTCTGGCAGGGAATGGACAGGAGTACCAGAGCCGATCTAATCGGCTCATGACACCTAAAGGGTTAAATAGTAGAGGAGATCGTGTATCTCCTTGCTTCAACCTATTGTTGATTTCAAAAGTATCTGAAAACTGTTTGCCTACACGCACCCTACTCTTTGTGCCATTTAGACATGTTCATATAAGCCTAACTAACATTTTAGGAATTCCAAACTCCAGCAGGATACTGTGTAACTTCTCCCTCTTAATTTAATCGTATCCAAATATACTTGATGTACAGTACCATTATATTTCCATTTCTTTTCTAAAATCTGTCTTACAGTAAAAATATGATTTGTTGCAGACCTGTTTCTTCTAAATCTACATTGATGTCCTAGAATGTTATCAATATAAGGAATAAGTCTGCTAATATACTTGTTAGAATTTTGTACGAAGTTGAAAGTAATGAGATGCCTCTGTAATTGTTACAGTTTTATCTCCTTTCTTATAAATTGGTACAATTATAGATTTTTCCATTTATCTGGAAGAGCTCCTTTTTCACAAATCATACTAAGCAACCAGTGTACCTTGTCCATCAATTTTTCTCCCCCTGATTTATCAGTTCTGCTGGGATCTCATTTGAACCTGATGCTTTATACATCTTCAATTTTTCTATTGCCATTTCAACCTCTAATGCACTTGATTCTGCAATTAGTATTTCTGCTGTCTGTATGTACATTTAATAACTGATTGAAGTAACTTTTCCATCTATTTAATATACTCCTGGAATCTGCAATTATATCCCCATTTTCATTCCGAATTATGTTTGTTCTAGCCTGAAATCCTTTCTTCTCTATCCTAATTCCCTGACATCACTCTCTAATGTTTGTATTTTTTGCATTCATTTTAAGATCATTAATCTTCTCTCTCAAATATTCCCTCTTTTACTCTTTAGTAACCTGGTGGTTTCCTGTCTAATACTACCGAATTGCTCTAAAATTAACCTCATTTAGCTAGTGTAACCATTTCATTTCCTTCTTTTTAAAATAACCAATGCTTCCTGATGCTGACAATTTAATAGTATCTCTTATCTAATTACCATTCAAGGATTTATATGGTAAATAGGGAAAATTGGATCCAAGTAAAAAAAAATCAAACTGGAATTTGTACACATTTACAACTAGAAATGAGAGGTGTGAGCTTAGTGGACCAGGTGACACAAGCATACCCATCAATGCACAAAACAATAAAATAGTACAAGAAATTATTCACCCATAGAATGGGTGTTGCCATATACAATCCAGTAATCTAGAGAGCCCTGCATGTAGGACAGCACATGATAGTCTCACTCACTCTTTCATGTAGTCTGACTGAGCATCATTCCAACATAATACAGAGAATAAAAACCTTCAGCACTCCAACTAAAAGGACATTTTCATTAAACAAATACTGGCATCAGAACAAAATATATAAACAAGCCATCAATGTGTGTTGTGCAAAGGAATGGTGTGTGGGGGGGGGAAAAAAAAAAACCAACTGAGTGCTGCTTGTAAAACTGTCCCTCTGTGTTTCAAGGTCTAACATGCTTGACATAACCTGTACAGGTAAGATTATTATATTTTAATAGTATAGGTACATTTATTAAAGTAATATTGATAGAAATAATCAATTTATAAAAGTAAACATGTTACACAGATTCTGTCCATAACCTGCACATCAGACATTTTTATTTGACTTAGAATCTCCATCCATAACAAACAACACGTTCAAAAAGAAGTTTGAATAAAACAAGTGTACAAAATACTGTGTTTATTAATACTGCAGTAACAGTAATAAATTATTACATACACATTTGCATTCACACAATCTTCAAAACTTTGTGAAGTTGTATATTATAAGAATTGCAAGCATATACATCAATATTCTTTGTAAAATTAATTTACACTAGAAATAAGGACCTGCTTTGTAATTCCTATAAGAACAGCTCGTCATCGACTTAAAGTTCCATTTTGTTTAATATGGGATTTAAAACAGTTTTAAATGTCCTGATACCTCGTCTATAAGATATACAGGACCTGGACCAATACCCAATACAGTCTTAGATCCTGAAGCAATTTGTGTACGACCTGCATCACGCACTATACTTGTTATAAGTCCATATGCTCTTGCTTGCTTTGCTAACAGCAGCATTTCTTCTTCAGTTTCTATCTTCAACACCACTTTTGCTTGTCCACAATCTTCCCATTCGTCAAGCATCTGAGGTTCTGTACGCTTGGCCTGCTGATATGCCATCACAGCTGCATGTGCACACTGGAAAATTAATGTATAGGCTCAAGCTTATTATTTCAGTAATATGAAAGTGAAACTATAGTTTACCATATTGTGTTGTATATAGTTTTTGACTTAAACATTTTTTTGGAAAGAAATAAAAAATGACAAAGTATCGCTTAAGGTGAAATATGACAAAAAGATAGTTTTTTTCTATTTTAAGTTTTTTATTATGTTTGAACCCTGTACTTTTATTTTGCACTTTTGTTTTTTTTTAATTTCGGCCATATTTAAAGCCCCACGCAGCCATTTAAGTCTCCCCATGCAACCACACACTGGCTCTTTAAAGCCCATGCCCACCATTGCAACTTTTGAAGACAACACTATCTGCATATGTGGTGTGTAAAATAATGCCTGTGTATCAAAGATTAGCTTCTGATGAGATTCTGAACCGCTGTACTGTGGGGAAGACTCTGAATCCAAATGAATCTTTGCACAGCGTTATTTGGGCTAAATGCCAGAAAGAGGTGTTCGTCTCAAAAAAAGAAATTAGAAATTGCTGTCACATCAGGGATTGCAGAATTCAATATCACAAAAACTGAAAGCTGCAGTCAGTGGTGTGCAATTAAGTGCCTCAGGACAAAAATTTAGTGCAATGAGGGATAAACATCGACTCACAAACAGTGAAGATTCAGCAAAGCGAGTCTTCAAAACAGCCCGGAGAAGACTCAAATTGACAAAAACTGCTATCGAGGCCAAAAAGAAAGCAGCAGACGGTCACACATATGGTGCTGGGGAGTTTTAAGTCTACCTGAATGAGGTATTGTGCTCATATCCATTGTTAAATTTTAAATTTCATTTTTCTCAACTATATTTTTCATCATTTTTGAGTTTTCAAAATGCTCTGCATACCACAATATTTTACTAATCTGCTTGAAATTTTCAGGAGAGCTTTAGATATTACATAGTAAAAAACTGATGTGCAATCTTTTATATATATTGAATGGTTCATTTGTAATTAAATATAATTCATATGTCACCCTCATAAAATTGAGAAATTATGTAACAAACACAGTATTTTTTTTTCTACTAAACTAGTTGAAATTAAAAGAAACCTGCACATTAGTTTATTTATATTACTCTATTAAGTTTATAAAATAAAATAAGTCAGATATAGTAAACCGTTTGGTACAAGGAACATATTATTGACATATAAAAAAGCAGTAACATTTTTAATAAAAAATTAATTTCTCAAAATGTTTTTGAGATAGCTTAACAAAATTTGGTATATAGTATCACTATGATACTGTGGTGGTATGCTTAAAATTTGAAGTTGATCTGATGAAATTTATAGATTTTTACAAATTTTACAGATGCATTGCCTTAAAGAATGAGGTGTTTTCTCTATGGAACCTAACATTAGATTTTTGACAGTTGCAATAGCAGCACATTCAGTGTTGATAATTATCCCCTCACCATCCTGCCCAAAATTTAAACACCCTCTCAAAGTATTAAGAAATGCTGCAAGTTCTCAAAAGTAGAACCACATGGTCCTAGATCAGATAGTTTGATTTTAATTTTTATTGTAAATATTAATATTCAGTTAATGAGCGAGTTTTGTTGTAATTGTTACTACATCAGGAACATCTGAGATCTTGTTCATCAGCTCGGCCAAATAGCTAAGCACTCTAAAGCGTAGGTCCAGTAATCATAGGTACAAAATGAACCCAGATCAAATCTCCACACTTCCTGAAGGTAAATTATATATATGATAAAAATAAGTGTGGTGTGAATGCAGTATACAAATTAGAATATAGATGTTGGTGGAAATAGTCGTAGATAATAATATGGGATTGAAAGACTGAGAAGGAAGGGAAGTTGGAAAAATCTAGCAACAAAATAAAAATCTAGTTCACTGAGCTGAACTATAAATGAACTGCAAATGAAAAATTGAGGAACAGTTCAGAAAATAAATTTTCTGAATTGTCGAACTAAAAACATCTGAAGGGTGCATTATTCTCATTATCCAAAATTTCCAATTAGGAGATAAAACAACACTCCCCACAATACATAAAATGGTAAATATATTTTATTGTATTTTGTTTATTAGGACATGGTGCAACAGGCCTGCTCATCCGGCATCCATATATCATAGTCCAATAATAGAGACCTCTTCTTATCCCTCAACCTGGCATTAGGCCAGGCACGAATAAAGGGTTTTCTTTTACCATAATTAAGAGTCTAAAATCTGTATGAGTGTTAAAATAACATTGAGTCAATATTTTTAATAATGTATTAAAAGAAAATAGTAAACATTTTGTGATAGGGATAATGTTTTGATTTTATGATAGGTAGCCTATGTTAAAGAAGCCGCAGTGGACTAGTGGTATTGTTCCTTGTCTATGCTCCCGAAAGTCAAGGGTTCGAACCTGGCCAAGATTGATGGATTTTTTTTAGGATGGAAAAATCCAAGGTGCAAGTCCTCCGGGAGGAAGTTTAAGCTTAGGGTCCAGTCTGAACATTTTCAGGTTTGTAAAAGATCCTTAAGCCTGAATAAAAATAGCTCTTAGCAAAATTTACTAATGTCAAAATCCTAGTAAAACCTTAGTTGCCTGCAAGATGTTACATGGAGTCTGTATGTTGACTTAGTGCCATTCATGACATCTATGGGCAAATAAGGTAACTATGTTAATTTGGTCTATTAAATCCTAACAAAGGAGAAGCTAAGGGTGTGGTATACTAACCATCGCAAAAAATTTTCAATTTAATTTCTTATGCCACTGATGCACTAAACACTTTTAAAACATTTTGCAACACTTTTAAATACGTTTTAAACATCTTCCGATGTTGAAACAATATTTTTTTTATATGTATATATTTACATAAAACATGATCGTCCTACATTGCTTACTTGCTGCTATTTTCCCTCCTCTTCCTATGTTGTTCCAACGTTGCCACCATCAACAACCCAAAATATTCCAGATGTTGCCAACATCACTTCCACGTTCCCTGGATTTCACCTACGTTGGAGTAATTGATTTGTGTTACAGTAATTGATTTTGGTTTCATTAGCTTTTAGGTTCCTTGCTCTTTAAATGTGATTTGATACATAAAATAAATTACCTCTTCATATCTGTTATTCTATGAAAAATTCAAAATGTCAGACGGTTACCACGTAAAATCATATTTCCACTAGTTCATTTCGTGTTAATTATACACATTTAGACAAGTTCTGGGAATTTTGTGTCAATGTTAGTCATACTGATTTCACATATACCGCCAAATGCTGGAGGTTACATTTATCTACCTGGGATTACATGGAGCACTAGTGTATGTGCACTGCAATTCTATAGAACTTAGAATTTATTTGCGATGGTAAGTACACCTTATCCGAAGCTATGGCTCAATATTGGGCTATGCCATTACAGATAGAAATTAACTTTTTCTAGTAACTTCTAACAAAGGAGAGGCTAAAAGCAAACATTAGGCTGTATGCCATTGTAGATGTTAAAGAATAGGGCTGAACTTTAAAATAATTTTCCATATAACATTCTTATGATATTGTCACTCTACATACTATTTTCCATTTCTACTGACATTTTGCACTATTTTAAACTTGTTGCAATGGTATACTTAAAACTTTTTTTTTACAATTATTGAGTAATCATCCATGTAATGTAAGAAAATTGTGGCATTTATCTCTCCATGATTTCCTATAGAATTGTAGCGTGCATATGTAAATGCTAAAAAAATTTCCAGGCTCATGTTTCCATTAAGTGCAGTGTGAATTTTTCTAAGTCCGAGGCAGACACCACGCGCATGCACCAACAGGGTTTTATTTTCAAATTATTTCCCACCATTTACAACAAATTTTTAATTTTTTTCTAACGATTATTTGAACATATTTTTCTTATATATATATATATAACTATATACGTAACATGACCCTCCATGGTATCTTTACCTTGTCGTGGTGGAGTGGCTTGCATGCTTAAATGTTCCTAAGAGCTATGCCAGCGGTAGCATTGCTGCCGATAGGGTTACCCATGCCGGACTGGTCGAAGGTGATAAGCCAGATGAAAAAAGTACCTTGGTCGAAAGAGTGACGATCTTTCACTGTAAAAATACAACCATCAAGAAATGCGGACATGGGTTCAACTGGGGTAAAATTTTCCGGAGGCCAAATAATCCCCCATTCGGTTCTCTGGGCGGGGACTACTTCAGGGAACCCATGCCAAAGGCTCAAACACAGGGACATGTTAGTGTACATAAAATTAGTTTATAGTTCATTAAATAGTACGCATGTAAATTGTTTTGTTACGTTAGGAAACGGGAAGTTGGTTTACGTCCATTTTTTTAAGCATTTGGGAATAAATAATATGCATGTAAATTGTTTTTGGATATGCTACACTTAGCGTCGCAAGAAAATTCTTCTAAGTTCTATAGGATCGCAGTGCGCATGCGCTAGTGCTCCATGTAATCCCAGAAAGATAAATGTAACCTCCAGCAGTTGGCGGTATATGTATGTGAAATCAGAATGACCAACATTGACACAACATTTTCAGAACTTGTCTAAAAATGTATAATTAACATGAAATGAACTAGTGGAAATATGATTTTACGTGGTAACCGTCCGGTATTTTGAATTTTTCATTGAATAACAGATACGAAGAGGTAATTTATTTTACGTATCAAATCACATTTAAAGAGCAAGGAACCTAAAAGCTAACCAAACCTAAATCAATTACTGTAACACAAATCAATTACTCTAACGTAGGTGAAATCCAGGGAACGTGGAATCACATTTAAAAAGCAAGGAACCTAAAAGCTAACCAAACCTAAATCAATTACTGTAACACAAATCAATTACTCTAACGTAGGTGAAATCCAGCGAATGTGGAAGTGATGTTGGCAACATCTGGAGTATTTTGGGTTGTTGATGGTGGCAATGTTGGAACAACATAGGAAGAGGAGGGAAAATAGCAGAAAGTAGCAAGGAAGAATGTAGAACGATCATGTTTTACGTAAATATATAAATATAAAAAAAAGATCGTTGCAACATTGGAAGATGTTTAAAAGTGTTGCAAAATGCTTAAAACGTGTTTAAAAGTGTTTAGTGAATCAGTGGCATAAGAAATTAAAATTTTTTGAGACGTTTAGTATACAACACCCTTGTTTTCTTTAGTTAGAAAATGGCAAGTTAGTTAACGTCCATTTTTTTTTTTGCATTTGGAAATTCATTCCCAAAGTTGGTAACGCCGACTGCAGAGCCATCTACCGGAGGCTATATTAACCATTACAGCAACTCGCGCATGTGCACTGTGATTCTGTGGAACTTAGAAGAATTCGTCTGAGACATATAACCGACTTTTTCCAAAAAAAATTAAAATTTGTTGTAAATGGTGGGAAATATTTTGAAAATAAAACTCTGTTGGTGCATGCGCGTGGTGTCTGCCTCGGACTTAGAAAAAATTCACACTGGGCTTAATGAAAACATGAGCCAGTTATTCTAAAGTTTTTCCAAGATTAGTTTCAATGAATGCAAAATATGGATATCAATCTTATCAACGTGGTTACCTGAGCAGCAGCTTTTCCTTTTCCCATTTTCAAGTCGGTTCGAACAATGAGAACCAGTTTGTAATTATCATCACCACTGGGCTGAAATGGTAAAAATAATATTTCAAAAATATAAACTATGATCTCATTTATACATACCCATTTTAGTTTTATCTTACCTCTCCAGCCGTTGATGTAATTTCTTCATTTGAAACTATTGCCTTCTCTGATTCCGAATTACTTCTTTTCATAATAATCCAACTCAAGGATATGCCGAAAACAATACCAGAGAGAAAAATAGAATTAGTCATATATGACATGAAAGATGATACATATTCTGTCATTTTTAATAGCAAATTTAAAAAAGTGTACCCGGAAAGTAACAATAATGAACTAATATCTATCAGCCATATCGGCTTTCTATCGTTTCTGTTTCTATCATCATAGAGGTTCTCTCTACCTCTATGTTCTCTATGCTACTTACTGGTTCTCTATCTATGTTCTGTGCTATATGATCGTTCTCTACTATATTAATAGTGGGTTCTCTCTGCTCTGGTCCATGTTTTCTTCACCGAGCTCAGCGATGATTCATCCGGATTAACTCTGCATCCGGATGTACCGACCAGCGATAACTCAATTACGACGTGGATTTTCGCTGGTTTGAGCATAATGCTGTGGTTTATCTACGACGCAACGCGCCAGCGCAAAAATTGCTCCCCATGTATTTAAATGGAAGTGGTTTATCTACAACGCAAATTGCTGGCGCAAAAAAATTTGCGCTGACATGTCGCGTCGTGTTTTGGAATCTCTTGAATCCAGGACGCAATTTGCCAGCGCAAACAAAGAATATAGAAGATATTACCCGTACTCATTGGTGTAATTGCTAAAAACAAACTAAGATTTTATAACAAAATGTCGCAAATACAGTACTTGTTTTATAACTTTCCAATTTTAACGACGAAAGTTAGATAGTTTTGTTGCAAATCATCGAGTTCTATACATGTTTTATACCATAGAGAACCGATATGAGCATGAAGGAGTACAGAGATGTACAGAAAAAAGTTATTGTGGCTTGAACATAGTCAAGAGATAAATAAAAGCTGTAAATATTGTATCTCGGGGATATTATGTATGTGTATAAATTTCATCTTCTATTAAATTCAAAACCTGATGAAACTGCTCAGGCGAAAATCTGAAGTATTCTAAAATTTGGTATATTCGTCAACCATATGTTTATTTAAGAACTAAAGAATAATTTATTCTATAATTTTCCATACAACATTCATATGATGCTGTTGCTCTAGGTACTTTTTCTGTCTTTACTAATATTTCGAACTATTTTAATCGTTTTGCAACGACACTTGAAACTTTTTTATGAAGAATTTTAATATGTTTATCTATGTAGACAAATTATGACTTTTCCTCTCAATTTATTTTCAAAGTTCTTTATTAGAATTGAAGTTGGCATACGTGAACGCTCATAAAATTAAATCCACCAGATGGCAGGACATATGTGTGAATGACCAACATTTGCATTTAATTCCAAACCATATTTTAAGAAATAAATGTTCAATCACTTCATTTTGTTAGATTCCGATGGGTTAGTTTAGTGTACATCAGATTAATTTATAGTTTACTAAATAGTATGTATGTAATTTATTTTATTAGGTTATGCAGGGACAGGTTTGTATACATTAGTTTTTGTAAACACATTTGGAAATTTATTATGAACGTTGGTCATTTTGATTTCCCATATATGTGGTGCCATCTGGCGACAATTCCATAAACATAAGCGCTGTAGCGTATGCGCTCCATGCGAAACCAGCATCACGCCGAGCGAAACGCGAATTCGCGTCACGTCGGGCGCGACACGCTGTATAATAAACCGTAGCATAACTGCGAACATAGAGAACCGGGACTGCGAACGCAAATGAACTATCAGTGCCATCTCTTATTGATATTATACAATGTGTGAAACTTATACCTACTTACATTTTCTAAAAAATAAAATTTCGTATGAAGTGAACAAATAAGTTTTTACATTGTACTGATTCGAATGTTCTTATCAAAAAAAACTATTTTAAAAGAATCCTGTCAAGGAATAAAATATTGATTTTTCTTATCTCTAAGAATTGGTGGTACTAACATAAGTTCTATAGCTGTATCAAATAGGCCTACTGAACATGTATCCAATGGCAACCTCTAAACATGATTAAAATCGTGATGTGTTTCTATGTTAATCAAGATATCCATATTTAAACATTATCCAAATTGTGATTTTATATCAATCAAGACATTTTGCTAGTAGATAAATAATTTAATTGATTAATTCTGTGTTATACAAAAAGAAAATCAACTTATGTAAGTAGAAAAATGTCAAACTGTGACAACATGCAATTTTTTATAGGCCTATACCTCTTGTTATATGACATAATTTGGTGATACACAGAAAAAATAACTTATACTATCTAATACCGCCTGCGTTACTGCGTCTAATGAAATTGAATATTAAAGGTTAATGTTAACACTGGTTTAAGGAGAACTTTATACATACGTACTTTTGTCCTTCTAGATATAAACAGAGATCTAAACATTTTCCTGAGTGCAAAAAAGCATCTGCTTGCAGCCATTATGCGTAGATGAATTTCAGTCGAATTGTCATTTCTACAATTTACTCGAGATCCAAGTAAATAAAACTAAAAACCAGTTCAAATGTATATGCGCCAACTTCCAAACTAGATGGGCAAGCTCCACATTTACCTTTAATCACCGGCATATATTTTGTCTTGGCCTGGTTAATTTTAAGATTAATTCTTTTCGCTGCCTTCTCCAGGCTAATAAATGCATCCTTCATGGCTAATTAACTTCTCCCTGTTATATCAATATCGTCGGAATATGCAAGAATTTGCACAGATTTATGAAAGATGGTTTCCCTTATATTAAGCCCTGAGTCTCTTATCACTTTTTTAAGGGCAATAGGATACATTTTTAAAGTCATAAATTGCAGTTTTAATAAGAAGGTACTAAAAATATAAAATTATTATTTTTTAAAAAATGGATGAAAGTTTTAGTTTAGGGTGATATATACACCCCATCTCCCCACTTATGGGTTAAACTGAAAGCTTCACCAATAAGGATAACACGTTTCCGTAAATGACTCTCCGATTTTCTTTCTCAGTATGTTTCATTATCGCTACACTGCAACTGCAAACACCAATCCTTTGATCAGTGCTGTAGCATTGCTGGACACTCATTTATAGAAAAGCTTATCAGGTAAGAGGGAATATTTAGATTGGTCCTATAACATTCTCTTCACTTGTGACGTTGCAAAAGCTTTCAAGTTATCTTCCGCTCAGTGTACCAGGGGCGCAACTACCAGTTTTCAAAAAAATATTCTTTTCCTACAGATATTTCAGAAATGTCATGTTTTTAATCTAAACGAACTCTTAACATGTTATTTCCAACATAAAGCAATTGTGAAGTGCAGTGGCTTGCGGTGGTCACAGCAATTACCCCAACTGTGTGACGAAAATATGACTTATAGTTTATAAAAACTTTATTCCGAATTGTTCAGTTTATAAAATAATATGAACATTTATTATTGTAAATGTGTTTCTATAAATATTCCATAATAGTATAACATATAAAAATGAACATTTTTAAAATTCATACTCATGCATGCACAATTCAATGTATCATTTAATATAAACAACACATGCAGTGATACTAAAATGCCTTGTAATTTTTTTAGACCCGGTAAATCTGGAGTTGTGTACCCAGGTCATTTTACCCGTTCAAAGATCTACACGAAAATTATCTCGTATGTAAATTATAAATTAACAGTCGCTTACATCCATTTTTACTAAATTGATAAATCACATTTATTAGTAACACTGTAAAACTTGTAAAAACGTATTAACGCATTTGAACGAACTCGGTGTCGATATTAAATTCAACTGTTGCTTTCCACAAATGATAATAAATTCACGTTCGTATTAATTCAATTGTTGTTATTCGGTTATATAATATAAATAGAACTTCTTAAATTAACAGGTTGCTACAGATGACAAAACGTACCGTATATATTATACAGGTAATGATTGGAAAGGATTAGCTCGGCGGATAGGAATGTATGGAGAGCTTATGTCCGCGCGGCCATGAACCTACGGGTTCGATAGTGCCAGTGAGTAAGTAAGTATACACACACACACACACACACACACACACACACACACACATATATATATATATATATTTGTATTTTGAAAAAATATAACTAGCATAAATTAAATATTATAAATTAAAAACTGTTATTTCGAGAAAAAAAATGTTATTGAGGAATTGGCGCTTCCCAAATCAGCCCCAATCATTTCTCTTCGTCAAATGAATGTTTCATGAATCGATAGGTCGAAACATCATTTGATCTTGTGTATACTTATCCGAGTTGTGACAAATTACGCAATGGAAAAATTCCCTGGCTAACTTTAATGTAAAAAAGACCCCACCTTGGGAGATTATAAAATGAATAAAGTCAAACCGCGGACCTTCTAAACCGACTGCAATTCAGAATAATGGAACTTGGCCTTTTCATCCTTACGATCAAGCACAAGTTCTCGCGGAAAATCTTGCAGACCGATTCAGACCACAAGAGCTAACGACGCCAGTTCACGAAGCTGAAGTCAATGACAGAGTAGACACCTTTCTAGCTGCTCCCTTCCCTAATGAAATACCCAATATCCATCTAGCTGACTTACGCTCTCATGTCCAGGCCCTTCGCACTACAAGTGCACCAGGACATGATCGTATTAGTAACCAAGCCATAAAGCACCTACCGCGCAAAGCGCTACTACGTCTCCTTACCATATTTAAATCCTGCATACAACTTAACCACTTCCCTGCAGCTTGGAAGATGGCTAAAGTTATTGTATTACCGAAACCAGGTAAAAATCCAACTAATCCAGACAATTTGCGTCCAATAAGCCACCTGCCAGTTCTAGGAAAAATCATAGAAAAAACTCATTTTGGCAAGACTCAAAATTGAAGTTACAAACAAGGAACTAATTCCTAACCATCAATTTGGATTCAGAAATTCACACAGCACATCGCTGCAACTGGCCAGGCTTATAGACCACATTGTCACAATACATTGTACAATAGCAGTCTTCCTTGACATTGAGAAAGCGTTTGACACAACTTGGATAAACGGATTGATGTACAAGCTAATACTTACTTACTTACTCACTGGCACTATCGAACCCGTAGGTTCATGGCCGCGCAGACATAAGCTCTCCATACATCCCTATCCTGAGCTAATGCTTTCCAATCATTCCCTGTATAATCTACTTCTCTCAAATCATAGTTAATGTTGTTCTCCCACCTCATTCTTGGTCTACCAACTGGGCGTTTTCCTTCTGGCTTTCCTACGAGAAGTTTTCATGCACGTCTTTCATTCCCCATACGCGCAACATGTCCTGCCTATCGCAATCTACGAGACTTAACTGTTCTTATTATATCTGGCTTCCTATAAAGACCATGTAGTTCATTGTTTTGTAGTCTTCTCCATTCACCTGTCTGTTCATCTCTCTTTGGTCCAAAAATTTTCCTAAGAACTTTATACTCAAATACTCATAATCTCCTTTCCTCCCTTAAAGTAAGAGTCCATGTTTCGCACCCATATAATATAACTGGTAGAATAATAGTTTTATATATTTTCAGCTTAACGTTTTTTGAAAGGAGTTGGGACATCAAAAGTCTCTGCAATGCATAATAGCATGCATTTCCAGAATTGAGCCTATGTTTAATTTCTTTGTGCATCTCGTCTCTATTTGTGATTATTGTTCCTAGGTATTTGAATTCAGCCACTTCCTCAAAATTTCCCTCATTTGTCATTAGCTGTCCATTTCCATTATATACTGAATTTCTACGTGTGACCATATATTTAGTTTTACTGATATTTTCTTCCAGTCCTAATTTCTTAGTGTTACTCAATAGTGTGTGCGTGTTGGCCTTTAGTATCTCCTCGCTATCGGCCAGTAGTACTACATCATCAGCATAAACTAACAGCTTATTAATACCATTCAGTTGTAAGCCTTCCTCATTCTCTAAAGATTTAATGGCATGCTCTAGTACAAAATTAAATAGTAGAGGAGATAGTGCATTTCCTTGCTTCAACCCATTCTGGATTTCAAAAGTGTCTGAAAACTGTTTGCCTACACGCACCCTACTCTTTGAGCCATTAAACACATTCTTATAAGTCTAACTAGCTTTTTAGGAATTCCGAACTCCAGCAGGATACTATATAACTTTTCCCTCTTAATTGAATCATATGCTTTTTGAAGTCTACATATAGTTGATGTACAGTACCATTATATTCCCTTTTGTTTTCTAAAATCTGTCTTATACTAAAAATCTGATCTGTCGTAGACCTGTTTCTTCTAAATGCACATTGATGATCTCCTAGAATGTCATCAATATAGGGAGTAAGTCTGCTTACTAATATATTTGTTAGAATTTTGTACGAGGTTGAAAGTAATGAGATGCCCCTGTAGTTGTTGCCATCACTTTTATCTCCTTTCTTATAAATTTGTACGATAATTGATTCTTTCCATTCATCTGGAAGAGCTTCTTTTTCCCAAATCATACTAAGCAACCGGCGTATCTTGTCCATCAATTTTTCTCCCCCTGATTTGATCTGTTGTGCTGTGATCTCATCTGAACTTAATGCTTTATACATCTTCAATTTTTCTATCGCCATTTCAACCTCTAATGCATTTGGTTTTGCGACTAGCATTTCTGCTGTCTGTAAATTATACTCTTCAATGTCCTGTTCTGTATGTACATTTAATAGCTGATTAAAGTAACTTTTCCACCTATTTAATATACTCCTGGAATCTGCAATTATATCCCCATTTTCATTCCGAATTATGTTTGTTCTAGCCTGAAACACTTTGTTCTCTATCCTAATTTCCTGATATAATTCTCTAATGTTCCTATTTTTTTTCATTTATTTCTAGATCACTAATCTTCTCTCACAAATGTTCCCTCTTTTTACTCTTTAGTAATCTGGTGATTTCCTGTCTAATACTACCCAATTGTTCTAAATTTACCTCATTTAGCTCGTGTAACCATTTCATTTTTGCTAACTTTCTTTTCTTCACAATGTCGGCACATTCCTCATCAAACCATTTCTTGTTTTGCCTCTTTTTTAAACAACCAATGCTTTCTGATGCTGACAATTTAATAGTATCTCTTATAGCCTCCCATTCTTTATTTATATCAGTTTCTTCTTCGTTTGCCACATTGTCATCTGAAGATATCAGTACTTCAAATCTATTAGCAATTTGGATTTGGTATTCTTGCCGCATTTCATCATTTTTCAAGTTTTTTAATTCATATTTTACAGAATCATCTTTAGCGTTTAATCCTCTCATAAGCGATAGCCGTTGTCTGATTTTCACTCTGACCAGATGACGATCCGAATTGCAGTCTGTCCCTCTAACTGATCTAACATCAATGATGCTACTAATACAATTCCAAATTGATCCAAATTTGGTCAAAATTATCTCCACTTATCTGGGAAATAGAACTTCTACGTCTCAGTAAGTGGTAACAAATCTGACATGAAGTCCATACTGGCGGGAGTTCCACAAGGAGCTGTCCTTTCACCCTTATTGGACTCACTATATGTCTTGGACCTTCCTTCACCTCCATCAACCCAAATAGCCTCCTTTGCTGATGACACTTGTCTCTTCATGCAATCGAATCTCAAATTCATTCCTCACAGACTTGCAACATTCCAGCGAGCAATAAACATCATATATGAATGGTTTTGCTCCTGGAACATTAAAATTAATGCAAACAAAACACAAGTCATCATTTTCACCAAATCAAACTTCCCCTGTCCAATTCAGCTCACTATGGGTGTGCAACCCCTACCAGTAGAAACTTCAGTCAAATATTTAGGCCTAATATTGGATAAAAGACTCACACTAAGAGCTCATATCGACCATAACACTTTTAAAGCTCAGCAAGGTATATCTATATTATATCCGTTTTTCAAGTCGCCGTCTCTGTCCCGAAGGATCGAGGCCACTCTATATGTGGCCGTGATCCGTAGTATGCTATTGTAAGGTTGCGAATCTCTTGAGTATCCTTGCGAAATGCCACAAAAAGAAACTTCAGATATTACAGAACAAATGTCTCAAAATTATACTTTCGGCACCGCGTTACACAAGGATAACGGAGATGCACGAGGCCACGAAGGTACCATATATTGATACTATCATAACTGAAAGGGTTACATCCATGCTCCGAAATATAAATAATCATGGAAACCCTATAGTACGCAATATAGGACACCTTCCACAATGGCGTACTACACATAGAAACATATTCGACACATTAAACCACCTATAGTATTCAGCATGAAATAACCAAGAACAGAGAGGTCAGCGCAGATTGGCGTGGCTCATTCCGGTCCTGAAAGTTATCAGCGACACGGTTTCCGATGCCCCAATCAAGCGAGATCTATCTGCCTTGGAATCAAACATCCACAATTATATCAATAGCAATATCACATGCTAAAATAGAATCAATCCCCATATAACCGCCGTATACGCTAGGGCAAAACAGCAAAACCCAATACTGCACACACCTACGCGTATTCGCCGTCAAGGGACAAATAACAGTCCCAGCAAAAGGCACACTGGGCAGCGCAAACAGCTGTCAACAAAAGTCAGTCAGTCAGAATTGTGACGTTAACTGGATCCAGCCATAGAGAAACTCTATTGGATCCAGCTAGCTGGTATTCAATAAAATCCATGGAATAAGACACAAGTTTCGTCTAGTGGGTTATCGCTGGTGTAGTGAGAGCTATCGCTGGACTTAGCAGGCATACATCGAAATTTGCACTTGCGCGGATTCATCTGTAGCGAAATAGGTGGTGCGGGTTTTCTCTGAGCTGGTGTTAGTGGGGATAACATATGGGAAACACTCTATGGAGATAATGTAAATTTAGCAGAAGGCTTAAGTCAAACCGAATGTGTTAAATGACTTCTGGCCCAGCGGGAATTTTGATGTTCACGCGTAATTGATTTGAATGCAATTTGGCAAATATATTACTTTATTTAATCCAAAATTATTAATATACTAATACCCCAGCAGTGCTGGGGGGGGGGGTAACTGGGGTTGAATGCACGCCACTGGTGAAGTGAAATCGTTGAAAATCTCCTACAACGTGGACAGTATAAATCTTCGGTGCTTTTTTAATGAATTCTCTTCGTAAAACTTGGCTGTTAGAAGCGATCTACGTCTACTCCGAACGTTGAAACCTCCCGGCAACCGGGAGATCTGAATATAAAACTTTTATATAGGACTACATAAACAGACAATTTACATGAATTTACAGATAACTTGTACCGGTATATGGCTATGATTCTGAAGTGACAAATGCACTTTATTGTTTTCCTTATATTTTCTTTACTAGATAATATATATTGATAAACAGTCGAGTGAAGATTTGAATTATCTAGCACAGTGCTACTCACTAGAAATTACAAGAGAGCCAGATATAAGAAACCATATCTGTTCGAGAGCCGCACCAAATTTCACACTTCTCAGTCTTGGTAACACGCAGCTTTTTTTTTTTTTTTACATTTATGGACAAAACACAATTGCTGATTACTGTCATTTAATTTTTGTTAATAAAAAACTGTTTATTATTATTATTATTTTATTATTATTATTATTATTATTATTATTATTATTATTTTTATTTATTACTACGGTACTGTACATAATTTTAAGGCAACTTACAGTTGTGTAGATTACTGCTGTGAAGTTGATGGTCGAACTCTGCTATTCTCCTGCACAATTTTGTCAATGTGAGCTGGTTGATTTGCCACACATATCCGCAGCAGGTTTTCCAAGTTCACATTGGTGAGACGAGATCTATGTTTACCCTTGATGAACTTTATCTTACTGAAAGTCATTTCACAAACTTAGGTTCATCCAAAAAGACACAGAATTTTATATGCACACGACACCAAGTTTTCGAACTGTTTTTCTGGAACTGTATTCCAAAACTCTAAAATTGAATTCGTTTTTCGTTTCTCTTGAAAAATACCTTCTAGTTCTGAATCCTGCTGGAGATCAATAAGTTCATTTTTTAGATTTCTAATCTCAGGACCAAAAATTGACAACCCAGTTACATCTGTTGTCGTTATTGACCAGGGATTTGTTAACGTTATTGACCAGGGATTTTTAACTAATCGAAATGGGTTTCGAAACTTTCTAAAATCATTAAATCTCGCGCTGAAATCATGGTGTAGTACAGTGAGCAATTCTATGAAGGGTTGCAAGTTTATTTCTTCTTCTTCTTCACTTCCTGGTTTAGGCAAGAGTTGCCTGTTCCGAGTTTATTTCTTCCTCTGAATATTCTTCAATAAGATGTTGGAAACATGGGAAACTAGTGAAATCATTATTACTAAGTTCTTCTGTATACATTTTTAATTTTTCTTCTAAAGAAAAAAATGCACTTGTGAGCTGAGTAATAAGTTTATTTGTACCTTGCATTTTAATTTGGACATCATTCAGTATTCCTGTTATGTCAGCCAGGAAGCCAACTTTTAACCACCATGAAGAAGAGTCTAGTTCAGGGTATTCTGTATCTCGTTCACTTAAAAAGAGTTTTATTTCATGGCGAAGATTAAAAAATCGTTCCAAACCTCTTCCTTTACTCAGCCATGTGACCTCACTGTGATAAATAACATCATCATACTGTGAATTAAGCTCTTTGAGAAATTCTATGAATTGCCTATGATTTTGTTCACGTGATCTAATGAAATTAACAATGTTAATTACTTTCTTCATCATAGGTGAAAGTTTCGTCAAATTTAGCAGCAAGATTTTCTTGATGTAAAATGCAATGGTATGTTAATAAGTGGTCTCTATTTAAATGTTTTTTTAACAGAGAAATGAACCCTGTATGACAACCTACCATTGAGGGACAACCGTCAGTGCACACTGATAAAAGTTTGCTTATGTAAATTTTGTATTTGTCAAAAAAAGATTTAACTGCTTCAAAAAAATATATTCCCCGTGTCTGACCTGTCATAGGTATTACAGTTAAAAATTCTTCCTTTATAATCCCTATCTTATTACGATATTTAACAAATAAAAGCAACTGAGAGGTGGAACTAATATCTGTGGACGAATCCAGAGCAAGGCTGAAATAGTCACATTCATGAATTTCATCGAGAGTACAAAGGAGCATGTCTACAGACATTTCGTTAACTCTCCTAACACAAGTAGAATAGGAAAGTTGTAACTTTTGTATGTCACTTTTTATCTGTTTTGCATTTGGGAATTTAGAAAATAATGTGTCACAAACGACTAGAAAACACTACTTAAAAATCTCTGCATCGGCAAACTGTTTCATTTTGCGTGCTAAAATTTCTGCTACTTCATATGATGCTTTTGTTATCAATTTATTTTCACTTAAGGTATCCAACATCATTTTCCGTTCAGACACCATTGACATTTTTAACGTTTTTAGTTTTTCTGCTCTCAATTTAGAATCTTTAGGATATTTGAACTCAAAATTTGAATGCACCGTTTTATAATGCCTATTAAGATTAAATCGTTTATAACCTTGAATTACGTCTCGACATAATAAACACATCGCACTACCTTCCTTTTTAGCAGGTATGAAGAAAAATTCATGCTCCCAAGTATCTTGAAGAACTCTTCTTTCATCTTCGAGTTTTCTCTTTTCTCCTTTCGAAAAAACACCAGCCATTATTAAACACTGAAATTCACTTCACTTCACTTCAACTGATTAGGTAACACACAGTATCCAGTCGCTTGTTTATAGAAACTAAATTGTATAATATTTCATTGTGAAAGATTCGGACGACAATGTAGAAGTTTAAACGGTTTTAAAAACAAACGTACACATATTCAAAACCAATAACACTAGCCAGGACATTGCATTGCATTGTTGAACACGTGCGGTACTGTACTGCTCGGAATGACACAGGGATATCCGAAGTTTTGTAGAATTTCAATAAAGATAATATTGTTTTATACTTAGAATTTAGAATTTAAATGTAATGTAATGAAGGTAAAATTATTCCAAGAGTCTTAATAAATATCTTCAAGAGCCGCATGCGGCCCGCGAGCCGCGTTATGAGCACCGCTGATCTAACAGATAAAATAAAAAGCACGAAACTTCAAACAACATATCCAAAATGTTTTTTAATCTTGCATTATTGGGCACTACAAATATAGCTCAACAATTGAACAGAAAGAACAGGAGGAGGATAGCTTTACTAAAATATAGTAGGATATATGGTTTTTAAGTGCAACTACCATTATCTGATTCCAGCCGCTACTGATAGTGATATCTACTGTAAATATTTCACGTGTTTTAAATTGGCAAAAAAATGCATCAATAATAATAATAATAATAATAATAATAATAATAATAATAATAATAGTTAAAATATTTTAAAAAGGTTATTTCGGTCGCTAAGCTCATTGGTCACAGTTCCGATGCATTTTAAGTCCAAGTTTGATCAATAGCTCCCCTAGTAGGGCGAGGGGGTGTGATATGTAGAAAAATATTTGTTTTTGATAAGGATAATTTCGAATTTTTTTGGAGCTATTAAATTAATTAATTTGTTATAAAATATTAATATTAATCATAGTCCTAAAATACTGATATTGGTTCCGAATCCATAGTTTTCGGGTTTACTGAAATGGACAGTAACACTCATGCCCTCTAAGTCCAATATCAGTTTCCATCTCCACGATGCGCCGGACGAGAAGGGATTAAAAAATAAAATTTTCAAACTGCCCATGAATAGTAACAGTTTTGAAATGATTGGAATAAATACCCAATTAATGCATTAATATAATAATATAAATATAATATAATATAATATAATATAATATAATATAATATAATATAATATAATATAAATAGATATAATATAATATTAATATAATATAAATAAGATAATATAATATAATAAATATAATATAATATAATATAATATAATATAATATAATATAATATAATATAATATAATATAATATAATATAATATAATATAATATAATATAATATATAATATAATATAATATAATATAATATAATATAATATAATATAATATAATATAATATTCATCCATAGTAATTCTGCCCGAAGGCAGGTCCTTCACTGCAATCATGCTATGCTTGCAGCTTTACTAGGGAAATGTAGGTGTGGTAGCTTCCCGTTGCTTTCCACACCGGTGAAGGATGATGATGAAGATGATAATGATATGGATGACCATATGATTTCGGGGACCGTTTGGGCCTTAAAAGTTTTCCTGACATTTCTCTTACAGGTGAGGAAAAACCCCGATAAAAACCTCACCCAGAAAAACTGCCCCGACCGGGGATCGAACACGGACCCGCTGCGTGACAAGGCAGCACGCTACCTCGAGACCACAGCGGTGGACTAATATATACTATAATATAATATGATATAATATGATATAATATGATATAATATATGATATGATATGATATGATATGATATGATATGATATGATATGATATGATATGATATGATATGATATGATATGATATAATATAATATAATATAATATAATATAATATAATATAATATAATATAATATAATATAATATAATATAATACAATGTAATGCAATGCAATGTAATGCAATGTAAGGTAATGCAATGCAATGTAATGCAATGTAAGGTAATGTAATACAATGTAATATAATGCAATGTAATGTAATACAATGTAATATAATGCAATGCAATGCAATGCAATCTAATATGTAATGTAATGCAATGATATGCAATATAATGTAATGTAATGCAATCTAATATGTAATGTAATGCAATGATATGCAATATAATGTAATGTAATGCAATGATATGCAATATAATGTATTGTAATGAAATGCAATGTAATACAATATGATATAGTATGATATAATTTAGGCTAATTATAAGAGATGGGGAGAGGTGAATAAACATTAAATAACAATGATGTTTTTATTATTAATTTAACATTTCTCAATGAAAGATAAATTAAATTTGAAGAGAAAAATTTTCGCCTAGACCGGGACTCGAACCCGGGACCCTTGGCTTTCCGGGCCAAGTGCTCTACCAACTGAGCTACCGAGGCGAGTTACGATCTAGACGCAAATTTTTCTCTTATATACGTTGTAATTCCCTATCGCCAAATGCTTTTGAAACCATTGTTTCTATCTTTGCAAATGGCGGCTTCTTAGTTAAGAAGACATTTATTGGAAATTTAACATTACTTTAAAAGCCAGTAAGGCCTCTAATGATGTTTTTATTATTAATTTAACATTTCTCAATGAAAGATAAATTAAATTTGAAGAGGAAAATTTTCGCCTAGACCGGGACTCGAACCCGGGACCTTTGGCTTTCCGGGCCAAGTGCTCTACCAACTGAGCTACCGAGGCGAGTTACGATCTAGACGCAAATTTTTCTCTTATATACGTTGTAATTCCCTATCGCCAAATGCTTTTGAAACCATTGTTTCTATCTTTGCAAATGGCGGCTTCTTAGTTAAGAAGACATTTATTGGAAATTTAACATTACTTAAAAGCCAGTAAGGCCTCTAATGATGTTTTTATTATTAATTTAACATTTCTCTTCAAATTTAATTTATCTTTCATTGAGAAATGTTAAATTAATAATAAAAACATCATTAGAGGCCTTACTGGCTTTTAAAGTAATGTTAAATTTCCAATAAATGTCTTCTTAACTAAGAAGCCGCCATTTGCAAAGATAGAAACAATGGTTTCAAAAGCATTTGGCGATAGGGAATTACAACGTATATAAGAGAAAAATTTGCGTCTAGATCGTAACTCGCCTCGGTAGCTCAGTTGGTAGAGCACTTGGCCCGGAAAGCCAAAGGTCCCGGGTTCGAGTCCCGGTCTAGGCGAAAATTTTTCTCTTCAAATTTAATTTATCTTTCATTGAGAAATGTTAAATTAATAATAAAAACATCATTAGATGCCTTACTGGCTTTTAAAGTAATGTTAAATTTCCAATAAATGTCTTCTTAACTAAGAAGCCGCCATTTGCAAAGATAGAAACAATGGTTTCAAAAGCATTTGGCGATAGGGAATTACAACGTATATAAGAGAAAAATTTGCGTCTAGATCGTAACTCGCCTCGGTAGCTCAGTTGGTAGAGCACTTGGCCCGGAAAGCCAAGGGTCCCGGGTTCGAGTCCCGGTCTAGGCGAAAATTTTTCTCTTCAAATTTAATTAAATAACAAAATTAAAATATAAAATGAGAGAATATTCACCTGAAAGGTCCGTCTTGCCGATGATGGGACAAGTCCCGAAAGAGCTACAGTTAGATAATTAATTAAGTAGAGGAGACGGACCTTTCAGGAGAATATTCCATAATTTTATATTTTAATTTTGAATAATACCTCAACGGAACACATCATGAATCTTATAAAAGTTGATTAAATAACAACCAAATCTATATTGCTTCTACGATTTATTTTCTAACAGATAACTATGACGACTTCAAGATCGATAAAACTGAAGACAATTCGTGATGACCTGGTTCCACAAGTTGTACCAGACAGTACTCCGGAAGTAGCGGTCAAAGAATATCTCTTATCAAAATGTGAGGAGCGGTTGTCCAAGTAAGTTTTAAAAGGGTCAAGATAATGATGTAAAAATTAATTTCGTCTATGCTGAAGCGCTCTTTGATATTACAGGAAGATGCCTGAGTGGGATGTTCCTTCCTGTGAATCCAGCTACTGAATTAGTAGTAGCCAGGAGAGATCTGAAAGATGCTAACGTCAAACTTAAGGAAAAATGGTTGGAAGCTGAGCAAAACAGAGAAAGTCTGAACAAGCAGTGGGAAGAGCTTCAAGAGAAGGAAGAATCATTGAAACAATCATTCATCCAATTCAACAAATTCGTTAAGGAGAACAGAGAAAAGCGAATGAGGGCAGAGAGAAAGATTGAAGAGGAAAAAGTGTTGCAGCATAATAGAAATAAAATGATTGAGGATCTTGCTCAGAAAGTAGAAGAGTTGAATCTTGTGAAGGATATTATGGAAGAAAGTGTGAATGAATATTCAATCTATGAAAAATTTCTTTCGGATGTGGTGCAGGAATATAAGGAATTTCCTACAGTTTTTGACGTTCTCAAGAGGTAAGTCTTAGCAAGGAAATACAACTTTCACTTTCAAGAGAATTATTTAATGCATATTAATACATATTCTGGATCAGGAAGAAAACACATGTATCGAGAAGCATTTTTTAAATAATATTTTTATCAGTTTATAAATCTTCCCTCTATTTGCTCAGAAATGTAGACAGTATATTTAAATTAATATTGGGAAGTAAACATTATGAGGTTATATCATCAATAGTGAACGGAGAACATATTTTAATCGACTCACCTCATACATTTTCAAACTTCTTTGATACCGACGGTTTCAGACAAAATCATGTCCTTCTTCAGTCATGGCTTCCACTGATGAAATTCCGTGATTGTTTATTTCTTTAGTGACGTCACTTCTTGTGCTGCCATCTTTCGTTGGGATTATAAACTTTGTAATTACATTTTTATCCACCGGAATATCGAAATTCATAGATCGATATTTATTCTTCTGAATGAATATAATTTCCCAAATTGTCAATTCCAACGGTTTATCCAATTGTTTCAAAAGTTTCGCTTCTTTTTCAATTTTATGATGTTATAGTAAACTATGTGCAGCAATTGCTGATTTTTCAATTTCACAATTTTTAATATTTCTAAAGAACATTTTAGAAATATTAAAAATTGTGAAAATTGAAAAAAAGAAACATTTTAGAAATATTAAAAATTGTGAAATTGAAAAATCAGCAATTGATGCACATAGTTTACTAGAACATCATAAAATTGAAAAAGAAGCGAAACTTTTGAAACAATCGGATAAACCGTTGGAATTGACAATTTGGGAAATTATATTCATTCAGAAGAATAAATATCGATCTATGAATTTCGATATTCCGGTGGATAAAAATGTAATTACAAAGTTTATAATCCCAACGAAAGATGGCAGCACAAGAAGTGACGTCACTAAAGAAATAAACAATCACGGAATTTCATCAGTGGAAGCCATGACTGAAGAAGGACATGATTTTGTCTGAAACCGCCGGTATCAAAGAAGTTTAAAAATGTATGAGGTGAGTCAATTAAAATATGTTCTCCACTCACTATTAATGTAGACAGTAGTTTATTTAACGATGATGTTATTTGGAAGAACAATAAAGTTTGTGCAGGAATTTTTAAAGATTAAGGATGCATCAAAATCATATTTACAGTTAAAGGGCTCAAACAAAAATTGAACTAAGCCAAGTTTAATTAACGATGCAAAATAAAATACAGTAAAAATTGTTTAATTCGGAACGTGAATAATGCGGAAAAATGTCCTATGTTAACAAGTTTATTGGTCACGGCTAAATAATAGTAATTTTACGTGTATTTATTTTGTATAAAACGGAATCTGTCCAACGTGGAAACGGAAGGATATTTCTACACAATTCATGAAAAAATGTTTATAATAATAATACAAGTATTGCAGCCAATTTGGCCATATACAATTAGGTTACATTTTTGCATATTCATTGATTGAGATTGTTCTTTTCGTACGAGTTCCAGGTGGTATCGACCACATTTTTGTTCACACAATTTCACAGACATGTTACGTTTGGTTCATAGAAAGCTGGATTGTTACAGATGATATGATGAAATCCGTGGATCGCCATTCTTGTACGTATGTGTCTCATCTCGAAGTTTGCTGCTATCTAGGATCGATCAATCATGGCCCTTGTGGCATAGAATTGTGAAGGTATTTCGTCTCCCTAACAAAAATGTTTATAAGGCGGAAAGATAAAGAGAGAAATAAATTAGTTTTCACTTCATTGAATTTCCGTTAGGCGAATTAAGAATAATCGATGACAGATGACTCCTGCCTCCGGAGAAGTAGAGTTTCTACCTGTATCTGAAATTTTCTTTCGGCCTAACTGCACACTCGTTTTGCGAAATACAGGTTAATTTAACAATATTTGCCGTGTGACATCTGTCTTACAAATAACCAGTGCAATGTAAAATCTTAAATTAGTTTAAGATCTGAGACCGACTGTGAACGTACCTTTCACAGGTAGCGTTCTGAATTTACGGAATACAGATGGCTAAATCGTATGTATCATTGTCATTAAACGAAAAAGTGAGAGTGATTGAAGATAAAGAAAAACAAACTCTCAGTACGCGAAATAATGAGTAAATTTAAATGTGGAAAGACACAAGTTTATGAGTTTTTAAAACACAAAGCAAAATTAATGAATTAATTGATACAAGGAAATGGTCAAATGAAGAGAGAGAGGTGCGGGAGTGTTTTACAAGTCCGCGATAAAAAAAAAATCTACAAATTTCCGGACCGAAGCTCGAAAGTCAAGCTCTAGCTGTTGCTATACCCCTAGGGAATAATGATTTCAAGGCATCTTCAGGTTAGTTGTGGACAATTTTAAAAGACCACACAATCTAGTGTGGAATGAAATTTTCGGGGAATCAATGGATGTGGACGAAAGTATAGTTAGTGAGTGGAAACCAAAACTGCATACTTTAATTTCAGGATACGCGCTTAAGAGGCATTTTTAACGCTGACGCAACGGTACTGTTTTTTCGCGCGTTACCGACGAAGCCGCTCGTACATACTATACTTCACTTTCCAACGGCAGCGGAACTACACTATCAATCCAAGATATATAAAGAGACATGTACGGTGAGCTATAATCTAAGATTGGTTAATATTTTTTTGTTTTTTATAATGCGGAAAGTTGTCTAATATGGAAAAAATAATTGGTCCCATGCGATTCCGCTTTGAACAAGTTTTACTGTATCGTACACATGATATATCTCAAGTTGTTCCTTACGCTTGTTTTTAAAGAGTTTAATAATAATAATAATAATAATAATAATAATAATAATAATAATAATAATAATAATAATAATAATAATAATAATAATAATAATAATACTAATAATAATAATAACAATAATAATAATATTATTATTATTATTATTATTATTATTATTATTATTATTATTATTATTATTATTATTATTATTATTATTATTATTATTCCAACGTTGTATTAGTACTAAATCAGTTATCGCAAGGAGAAGAAATTTCAAATATGAAAATAAGATGTAGTTCTATTTTTTATTGAACCTTTCTTTTTAGACATCTTCAAATGTTTGTTCTCTGGAATGAATTTTCATATTTATTAAGATATAATTTAGTTACAGCTGTTTCGGTACACTGTACCTTCTTCAGACATGTTAACAAATTATGAATTGTGTTATTATAGTACATAACTGTATCTATGCAACAATATATATATACACAGCTGTAACTAAATTGTATCTTAATAAATATGAAAATTCATTCCAGAGAACAAATATTTGAAGATGTCTAAAAAGAAAGGTTCAATAAAAAATAGAACTACATCTTATTTTCATATTTGAAATTTCTTCTTGCGATAACTGATTCAGTACTAATACAACGTTGGAATAATAATAATAATAATAATAATAATAATAATAATAATAATAATAATAATAATAATAATAATAATAATAATCCATCCATCCATCCATAGTAATTCTGCCCGAAGGCAGGTCCTTCACTGCAATCATAGCATTTTCATGCTATGCTTGCAGCTTTACTAGGGAATTGTGTAGGTGTGGTAGCTTCCCGTTGCTTTCCACACCGGTGAAGGATGATGATGATAATGGTAAGGATGATAATGATAAGGATGATGGCCATATGATTTTCGGGGACCGTTTGGGCCTTAAAGTTTTCCTGACATTTGTCTTACAGGTGAGGAAAAACCCCGATAAAAACCTCACCCAGAAAAACTGCCCCGACCGGGGATCGAACCCGGGCCCGCTGCGTGACAAGGCAGCACGCTACCTCGGGACCACAGCGGTGGACATAATAATAATAATAATAATAATAATAATAATAATAATAATAATAATAATAATAATATATATATATATAATATATATATATATATATATAACTTATATGTTTACAATCTCTATTATAAATTTAACAGAGACGATTCATTCAAATCTAGTTGGCAGACCTTTTATCTCTCGTATAAAGGAATATATGAGAGCATATAACAGAAATTTAGATAATTCAAAATATGCTAACCACCTACTCCAATATGATCATTGTTTTGACCCCAAATTTTAAAATTTTACATGTTTGTGACAAAGGAAAGAAGTTGGACCTTTTGAAAGCTATAGAAATAAATAAATTGAAAAGTAGTACTGTAATAAATTGTTAAATTCCCAACTAGATTTGAATGAATTACCTCTGTTAAATTTATAATACAGATTGTAAAAAAAATATTGTTGCATAGATACAGTTGTTATGTACTATAATAACACAATTCATTAATTTATTAACATGCCTGAAGAAAATACAGTGTACCGAAACAGCTGTAACTAAATTATATCTTAATAAATATGTAAATCAAATAAAACTGTAAGTTTTATTTTTATTTAATTAAATAATTTTAAAATGTCATTTTCTTGTCAAAAAATTATTAAATTAATTAACTTCCTCTTTCCCCCATAAATATAGATACGAGGCTCTAAACGCAGCCAAAATAGAACTATCGGCGCGACAAGAAAGAACTCTGGTTTCCCTAGAGCAAGCTAATAGCGATATGAATAAATTGACCGAAGAGAAAACTCAGGTGATAATGGGACTAAATAACAAATTGGCAGAATTGCACAGCCGTTACGACAAAACTAAGGCAGAAGCTCTTCATTGGGAAATCGCATTGAGCCATACCAAGAATACAGTAGCTGAGAAAGCTTTGGAACTGGAACGTGTTCGAACTTCATGTTGGTCAATGTATCAAAATATCTGCAGACGTAAGAATGTGCCTATTACTGTCGACGAAGAAGATGTGGACCAACAATTAGAAACTATCAAACATACAATACAAGAACTGAAGAGGATTTTACCTATAGCTAGGAAAAGGACAGCAAAAGAATTGGACGATTCTAAGTAGTTTGCTAAGATTATAGAGAATATGTTTTAAAGGTGGGTTAAATAAAATTATTTCATAATGAAAAACACATATTCTTCGAAAAATTACATTTGAATACCGAAATTAAATAAGAATGGCAAATTTTTGCTAAGTTTTATTTTACCTTCTTGCCAATTTCATATATCTAATATATTATGATATATATCATATATTATTATTTCACATATCTCATATATTATTTATTTTCTTAAAAAAATAACTCGAGTTAAGTTTGGTGGTAGATAAACTCCTGGCGCGACAGGCCTACAAGGCCCTTACCCTACCAGCCGGCTGCTGGCCTCACATCCACATGTGTTAATCACAGAGGTAGATGATAATCAGCCAGTTTAGGGGTGACATGTGGTCAGCATGTCGAGTCCCCCAGCCGTTATAGCTGGTTTTCTCAACCTGGAGCCGCTACTTATTGTAGCTACCCAAATGCATCACGATGCTGGGTGGGCACCGGTCCCATACTGGCCGAAATACCATGAGAAAATTTCTTCCCGCATGGAGACTCGAACCAGCGCAAGTCCCGTAGCTCTGCGCCAAGGCTTCCTGCCTTAACCACTCGGCTACGGCGCGGGACTGGTGGTAGATAGGCCTAACCAATTTCACCTGGCTTAAAGAAGAAAGGCAAAATCTAGTTTTCCGTTTCTAATGACAGATTAGGCCTGCATAGCAAGGGTATTTAAGGCTTGATAAGTCGAAAAAGAACTAAAACGATTTGTAAAGGTGGAATATATATTTGCAGGTTCTTCTTATTCAAAATTAGCAAGGTTGTGATACTGTAAATTTTAAAGTAAATATGTACTGAAATAAATATTTAATTACGTGAGAAGCGGTCTCATTATTTGTAGTTAAATTTTATGAATGGCTTTAAAATGTCAATAAAGCTAAATAAAATCTATGATAAACAGCTTTTTCTTTAGTGAATAAGTGAAATTTCTAAGATTTATTAATTATCACTCATTAAGTCCACCGCTGTGGTCTCGAGGTAGCGTGCTGCCTTGTCACACTTCGAGCTCGGGTTCGATTCCCGGTCGGGACAGGCTCCTGGGTGAGGTTTTCTTTCGGGGTTTTTCCTCAGCTGTAAGACAAAATGTCAGGAAGCTTAGGGCCTAACGGTCCCCGAAAATCATCCAGCCATCATCCTTGACCAGTGTGAAAAGCAACGGGAAGCTACCACACCTATAATTCCCTACTAAAGCTGCAAAGCATAGCATGAAAATGCTATGATTGCAGTGAAAGACCTGCCCTCGGGCAGAATTACTGAGTGGATGGATGGATGGAAGTATACTGTAAGGAAAAAACGCCCTTATTTTAGACTTCTTTTTAGTCAATTTCCATCCATAGTAATTCTGCCCAATGGCAGGTCTTTCACTGCAATCATAGCATTTTCATGCTATGCTTTGCAGCTTTAGTAGGGAATTATACGTGTGGTAGCTTCCCGTTACTTTCCACACTGGTGAAGGATGATGATGATAAGGATGATGGCCGGATGATTTTCGGGGACCGTTAGGCCCTAAGGCTTCCTGACATTTGTCTTACAGCTGAGGAAAAACCCCGAAAGAGAACCTCACCCAGGAGCCTGTCCCGACCGGGAATCGAACCCGACTCCGAAGTGTGACAAGGCAGCACGCTACCTCGAGACCACAGCGGTGGATATTAATCAGTTTAACCTCTCATATTATAGATACCTTTTGCATGCCACACGTCACCTGTTGGGAGATATTGTCAATGTTGACAATATCTGTGGGTTTACACACTTACTTTTTTCACTATACGAGGACATGGGAAGCCTCCACAAATGAGTGATTAGCTTAATGTCAGAGTCTCCTCCGAGTCATCTCAACATTAAGACGAAACACACCATTGACACACACACACGCGCGCGCGCACGCACGCACGCACACACACACACAAACACACACACACACAAACACACACACACAAACACACACACAAACACATACACAAACACAAACACACACACAAACACACACACAAACACACACAAACACACACACACAAACACACACACAAACACACACACAAACACACACAAACACACACACAAACACACACACACACATATACATATTTATATCAAACTTATAAACATAGCGAATATGATAATTATGATTATGATGACCAGATGATGTTCGGGGACTGTTTGGGCCTTAACGTTTCATGACATTTTGTCTTAAGGTGAGGAAAACCCCCGAAAAATGCCATCACCCAGGAAAATGTTTGCAACAGGGGATCAAACCTGGGCCTGCTGGGTATGATTCAATGACGCTACCCCTAGACCATAGCAGTGGACGAAATTAAAATATTATATATTTAAGGTCCCGCGCCGTAGCCGAGCGGTTAAGGTAGGAAGCCTTGGCGCAGAGCTACGGGACTTGCGCTGGTTCGAGTCTCCATGGGGGAAGAAATTTTCTCATGGTATTTCGGCCAGTATGGGACCGGTGCCCACCCAGCATCGTGAGGCAATTGGGTAGCTACAATAAGTAGCGGCTCCAGGTTGAGGAACAAGCTATAACGGCTGGGAGACTCGACATGCTAACCACATGTCACTCCTACACTGGCTGTTGATCACCTACCTCTGTGATTGACACATGTGGATGTGAAGGGCCAGCAGCCGGCTGGTAAAAGGGCAACCGCTGAAAAGTGGAAAGACCCTCAATCGGAAATATATTTAAGTCATCTAATTTTGGGGCACGCCGTAGCGTAGTGGTTAAGGCACTGAGCTACAAGCCGGAGGGTCCAGGGTTCAAGTCCCGTTTGGGTCAGGATTTTTAAACTGACCCAAACCCTCTGGCAGCACTATGGCCCTGGGGTCGACTCAGCCTCTAACGGAAATGAGTACCAGACGCTTGTTCTGGGGGTAAAGGCGGCCGTCACGCAGGGCTGACAACCCGGCTGACATAAAGTGCCGATTGTCTAGAAAAAAGTGGGAGCCTTAACCTCCTACTATCCCAAGGGCCTCCGGGTCTGTTGTGGGATCACTTTAAGTCATCTAATTTTATATTATGTTTTATATAAAAAAATATTTTATTTAAGGAAGACAGATTTTCAGTAGCTGACTTACGTGTAGTAAGACAAACGCACACTACCAACATTTTTTGATGAGAACTTATGCGAACATCACTGTTCAGATAATATGTGAACACACAATAGTAAAATTTCTCTGAATGCCCAGATAATCCTAATTTAAGATATGAAGATTGCCCCTTGTTGCAATTTATGCAGCGTGCCATAAATGTGCTTGGAAGGAAACGGAAGGATTTATCTTGGTAGCGTGGTTTTAATTCTATATTATGGGTTTCTTCTGGATTTTAGCTAGGACTGGGATACCTGCCATACCTACGAGCGGCCCAGCTACTGGTTCATCTAGGGAATGGATAACTTCTTTAGTTAAATGGGATGACATATATTAAGCAAAACATTAACATTTTATTAAACGGAAAACTTCATATTAAGACAAATTATCTCTGAAATAAAATTCTAAATAGTTAAAACATCATACAAATGTTTTACCGCCGTTCAAAAAATTAGTAAGGTGCCAAACTAAACCCAGGAGAGAGAGGATGAGAGAGTGGATTTTCTTAATTTAGATTAATACGAGGGCGGATCGGAAAGTAACGCACAATAATTTTTTTCTGCCTTGGTATTGCAGCTAGAATGTTGAAATTTCACAGAGATATAGTTTGAAGTTTTCACTACAGATGGTATTTTTTCCTCAGGTGCACCTCTTGCGAGAGAAGCTTGAACTATGCAACAAAGATGGCGCGCATGCTACAGTCGTCCACCTGTGAGGAACAGAGAAGTGTTGTTCGATTTTTGTGGGCCAAAGGGCATAAACCCAGTAAAATTCACAGGGACATGCGTGGCGTGTATGGGGATGATTGTATGGACCGTAGCAATGTCTCCAGGTGGTGCACATTCTTCCAAGAGGGACGCGTGAACCTTAGTGATTCGCCACGCTCCGGCCGGCCGACAACAGCAGCAATCCCGCAGAATGTCAGAGGCATTGAGGCGGCAATTCTGAACGACCGGCGTGTGCAACTCCGAGCCTTATCGCAGAAGTTCAACATTTTCTATGGTGCGGTGTACGATATTGTTCATGAAAATTTGAAATTCCGTAAAGTTAGTGCTCGCTGGGTGCCTAAGAACCTGATAGACGACCACAAGGGCCAGCGAATAATGGCAAGCTTGGACCACTTAACGCGGTACACCGCACAAGGACATGACTTTCTGGAAGGAATCGTCACAGGTAATGAGACGTGGGCGTACCACTACACGCCCGAAACAAAGCAGGCATCAATGGAGTGGAAACATGCTAGTTCCCCAGTAAAGAAAAAATTCAAAGTGACTCAATCTGCCAGGAAAGTGCTTGTGACAGTGTTCTGGGATATGCATGGTGTTTTATTGGTGGACTTTGCTGAACACGGGACCACTGTGAATGCTGCGGCCTACATTAAAACTTTGGTGAAGTTGCGTCGTGCCATTCGTGACAAACGTCACAACATTAACGTTAAACTTCTTCATGACAATGCTCGCCCCCATGTTGCTGCTGTCGTTCGTCAGAAAATCGCCGAATTTGGTTGGGAGGTGCTCCAGCATCCACCATACAGTCCGGATCTTGCACCATCGGACTTTCATCTGTTTGGTCCCATGAAGAAATTCCTGGCCGGCAAACGCTTTGAGACAGATGTGGAAGTGAAATCAGCAGTGCGCAGATGGCTACACTCCGACCAAACGGACTTCTACGAACAGGGCATATTGAAACTGGTAACACGATGGGAAAAATGTGTTGAGAAATTTGGTGACTATGTCGAAAAGTAGGTAAAAGATGTAAGTTCATTTGTGATTTTTTTCATTTTTTTTACTATTAAACTTTTAAAAAAAAATTATTGTGCGTTACTTTCCGATCCGCCCTCGTACATACTAACATAATGATACCATATTTTAATTTAGACATGACTTATTGAAACAGACAAATATTTCGAAGTTCAAGTATTTCGGTTGTATGTTTGAAACTTAATAATATACGATGATGTATTAGATAATACTCATTTGTAATAAATAAATAAGGTGAAAAACATTTAAAATTCATCGGAGAACATTTTGTTTAAACAACTCACCTCATAGGATTCATGCTTCCATGATACCGCGGTTTCAAACACAGTCGTGTTCATCCTCAGCCATAACTCCAACTCTGAGGTGAACACGACAGTGTTTGAAACCGCGGCATCATGGAATCATGAATCCTATGAGGTGAGTTGTTTAAACAAAATGTTCTCCGATGAATTTTGATGATTATACTTCATAATGTTTACTTCCCAACATTAATTTAATGTAATGAAAAACATTTGTTTATAATTTTAAGATGTTGGAGTTATCTTGTAAAACACAAACTTTACTCACCCCAGGCTCGAAGCCATCCCCGTCCAGCTCCGGATCCACGACCCAAGCTCCAACGTCACAGGAGCGAAGACACCCCTCTCTCTAAAACTACTCTCTTCATATCCTCCATGTGTTTACAGTTTAGCTACCTTATCGAAATAATATTTCTTACTATTAGGAAAATGGAATTCGCTTTCACTTTTGCCTATATGTGCCAGCAAAAATTCCAAAGTACAAATTGTATGATAAATATATGTCCTGATTGAATTTAATGTATTTTATATTTATTTCGGTATCAATTTAGGCCCATTTTATAACGTCCCATTATGTTAAGCCCATTTGTAAAGCGCTTTTGTAACACCCCCCCACAACTCAAACTCATTTGTGGGGTCGAAAGAGGCCACAGATGAGACAACTTCAATGTCAGCTGATAATTTGATGGACTAAAATTTGTTGTGTCTTTTACGTTAATATCTAAGATATAAAACCGAACTTTGCAATTATTGTCAGTCCATCTACAAATTAATGAGCTGATGCGGATATTATGCATCAAAATGTCACGTAAGATACAATAATGAGAAAATATGTAATGTAATATGCTGAACCACACAAGCTGTAGTAGGGGTAATGTTGCAGTGACGTCAGGGAATGGTGAGTGTTTAAAACATAATAATTACGTTATTCAAAACAGTAAGACTGGAAGTGGCAGCTTGAAGGTAAAAGTTTCTGGGTTAATGTATAAGATTCCATCCCTGCAATTGTACTGTACCCCTCTGATTTATTTTCGTTCGTTCCCTCGCCTACAACGGGTTGTTCAGCTCACCATAAGAGTATTATTGGAAGAGAGATTTTCAGTTACGTTATGGTAACACATTTTTTTAATAATAAAACTTACGGTACATTATATAGTAGGCCTGGACGTTCACATTAAGTTTTTATTTCAATTTCCATACAAGAGTCCTAACTCAAACAATTCGACACTATGAACATATCATTGATAATTTTTGGCACTAGATCAGACACGCACACACTATTGAGTAACACTAAGAAATTAGGACTGGAAGTAAATATCCGTAAAACTAAATATATGGTCACACGTAGAAATACATTATATAATGGAAATGGACAGCTAATGACAAATGAGGGAAATTTTGAGGAATTGGCTGAATTCAAATACCTAGGAACAATAATCACAAATAGGAATGAGATGCACAAAGAAATTAAACATAGGCTCAATTCTGGAAATGCATGCTATTATGCATTGCAGAGACTCTTGATGTCCCAACTCCTTTCAAAAATGTTAAGCTGAAAATATATAAAACTATTATTCTACCAGTTATATTATATGGGTGCGAAACATGGACTCTTACTTTAAGGGAGGAAAGGAGATTACGAGTATTTGAGAATAAAGTTCTTAGGAAAATTTTTGGACCAAAGAGAGATGAACAGACAGGTGAATGGAGAAGACTTCATAACAATGAACTACATGGTCTTTATAGGAAGCCAGATATAATAAGAACAGTTAAGTCCCGTAGACTGCGATGGGCAGGACATGTTGCGCGTATGGGGAATGAAAGACGTGCATGGAAACTTCTTGTAGGAAAGCCAGAAGGAAAACGCCCAGTTGGTAGACCAAGAATGAGGTGGGAGAACAACATTAAATATGATTTGAGGGAAGTAGATTATACAGGGAATGATTGGAAAGCATTAGCTCAGGATAGGGATGTATGGAGAGCTTATGTCCGTGCGGCCATGAACCTACGGGTTCGATAGTGCCAGTGAGTAAGAGTAAGTAAGTAAGAGCAGATTCTTGTAAATGTGACATCAGGCATGGTTTTACTGTAGATGTGGTCATTTGAATTGAATGATTATATTATTGCTTGTAGTTCGCTGTACTGGCTCAGGTGGTAGCATTCCTGCTTCCTACCTAGCGGAGCAGGGTACCATACCGGTTGGGTTGAAAATTTTAATTGTTAATTTAATTTAATTGCAAGGGGCCAGGAGGTGTGACGATGTGCACTTTTAATCACTAGTTGTACACTATATTCTTGCATTAATTTGCAAACCCCTTCTCAGTACATATGTTGAGAAGTCACATGTTACCGTTGATAACGATTGGTCGGTCAAATTGGGACGTCAAGACTGGCGGCACCCTGGATGCTTTTTGATTTAAGTGGGCTACATGCCGGCACAGGGTTTCGCCTTCTCCTTTCTCTTCATCAACATCCCTCATACAACACACACTTTATACTACAGAAACACATACACTCATCTTACACTCTCTCTGTATAAAATACAAGAATACATCATGTACAGCGTGATTAGGAAATATGGCTATACGTTTGAACGCATTTTGTGACGAAAATATTATTATTAAAGGAAATATGATGTTATCATTGGAAAGGGAATCCTTCAAATTACAACAATAGAACAAATCACTGCTCACGTACAGCTTGGCGGGTTGATTTTTGTGGGCTAGCGTCGAACGCCTCCAAAATTCTCTTCGTTGTTTCTGGATCCGTGCTAATGCGAGGCCTTCCAGGAGGTTTGATTTTCTGCATCCTTCCCGTTTCCAGCAGTCGTTTTCTCCACTTCCCCACAGTCGACGGCTGCAATGCTACGTTAAACTCACGTCTTGACCGTCTTGCGGCCTCACGATCATTAGCATACGTTATTGCCCATGCAGCAATTGTAATTTGCTGTTGCATATTCAATACCATTTTGACTAATGACGTAAGTTCTACACTGTTTTGTTTTATTCCATTGTTATAATTTGAATAATTGCCTTTCCAACGGTAATTTCATATTTGCTGTAATGGTAATATTTTCATCACACAACGCGATCAAACGTATAGCCATATTTATGATTCACCTCGTACGTAAAATGGTCTTCTGAAGTAATGCATAGATTTAAAATAGACCACATTAATCAAGTGGGATTAAAACACACATACACGTGCAGGCGCACGCACACGTACACACGCGCACGCACGCATACACGAACTCACGCATGCACAAACACACACACACACATACACACGGGCACGATCACTCATACGTACACGTCGTACACGTTTCCATAACCTCAATTCTCATTAACTTTTACTCTTCAATATTTTTGTAATAGAAGTCACAAGTGAGGACAGAAACGACGTATGTATATGTACGTGTTTGTGTGTGTGTGTGTGTGTGTCGGTATTTGCTTAGTGCATCAACAATATGCAAAATTTAACTTTTTTAGGAATTAATCACTATGAGGTTTAATTTATGGTGAAATTAAATGATTCTTACCTCTCCTCATACATTTTCTAAGTTGATCGCGATTTCGAGACTATAACTGTCTCATGCTCAGAACTTCGTTGGCGACTGGTGTTATGTCGATCGGAAGAAACTCTTCTTCTTCCCTCTGTTCGTGGACCGATGAACCTCTGGATCAGGTCAACATTTGCGGGAATTTCGAAGTTCATAAGTTTTCCTGTGTTTTTCTGAATGTGGATCTTTTCCCAAACCGTGAGTTCCTTTTGTTAAAAGGAACAAGTTAACAAAAGGAACTCACGGTTTGGGAAAATATCCACATTCAGAAAAACAAAGGAAAACTTATGAACTTCGAAATTCCCGCAAATTTTGACCTGATCCAGAGGTTCATCGGTCCACCAACAGAAGGAAGAAGAAGAAGAGTTTCTTCCGATCGACATAACACCAGTCGCCAACAAAGTTCTGAGGATGAGACAGTTATAGTCTCGAAATCGCGATCAACTTAGAAAATTTATATGAGGAGAGGTAAGAAACATTTAATTTCACCATAATATGCAAAATTGTTTATGGAATATCATGTTTTTCAGAATATTAAAGGGATCATATATACCGCTCCAATAGGCAATAGAAGAATCATAAACAAAACAAAAAAATCCAAAAACCGAACAGAGTAATCTCCTTAACTGTTTAAAGAGCTTTTACATATGCATATATAACAAGGGAACTGTCAACCATTGCATGCCGAATCTACCTTGAAATTTCTTCCAGAGAAGCTTTGTGATGTACAAAGGCCGTGCCAAAAAATATTTACCGTTTTTAACTGCAAGACACTAAAATCCAGCGCCAAATCTCTCATTTAAACTATAGGAAAGTAATACAACTCCTCCATTGGCAGACTGGATAATCCTCACTAGCCGTCGTCCGCTCCTCGTCCCACCTCACTTCACTCCCCTCTTAACTCATGCAGGGATGTACATCTGCTCCGTACCGTGGGTTGCCATTACTGTGCCTTCAAGTTAAAAACGGCAGATAATTTTTTGTACACGGCCTTGGGAGATCACAACGCTTCTCTGGGAGAAATTTCGAGGCAGGTTTCAGTATACAATTGTTGACAGTTTCCTTGTAAGTCGAATTCAGGTTATAAAATTACAAATTATATTACTCGGCGATAGAACTAGTTGAGGTACACTCAATTACAACGTTGATACAGAGGTTTATGGTAAATTAAACTATTCTAATATATTAAGTTATGTAGTAGGAAATAACACTATGAGGTTTATTTTAATATTGTTTAATCTTTCTTCACTCACCTCATACTTCTTAACTCCCACGCATACTCGAGTTTCGTCACTTCATTTGTGACATTCTCAATGCTGTATTACGTTCACAACTGATGTCCAACGGCCTTCTATCCTGCAGACTGACCTCCGCGCCATCTGATGGCTGACCGACGAACTTCCAAATCAATCCCCTCTCATTATAACCGGGTACATCAAAAATTCTTGCATGTAAGAATAAAAACACAACTATGAATTTTGAAATACCCGGTTATAAGGAGAGGGGATTGATTTGGAAGTTCGTCGGTCAGCCATCAGATGGCGCGGAGGTCAGTCTGCAGGATAGAAGGCCGTTGGACATCAGTTGTGAACGTAATACAGCATTGAGAATGTCACAAATGAACCGACGAAACTCGAGTATGCGTGGGAGTTAATAAGTATGAGGTGAGTGAAGAAATATTAAACAATATTATTCTAATGTATTTTATATTTGTTTCATCTCATGGGAAATGTTTAGCAGAAGGTTGCCCCAGCATACTACATAGTCAACAACTTTCTTACGATCAACATTTGTTTTCATGGGATATGATGCATTAGCAGCATCAACATTTATTTTATGACCTTTCATAACAGATATTAGGTTATGATGAAATAAATTTTGAACCACAAGAAACATTCTGCTGGCATAGTAAAACAGATTATATTCTGCAAAATTTAGTTAGAAAGAGAGAAATTATTTGTTTAGAGGATACATTCCATACATCTCCCTTTAGAAATATATTATCACAAGATACAAATAGTGGAGTGCAAATATGATTATTTCGCTAATTACTTCATCACTACAAGGAAGAGTCCTTTGGAAACATAAGTGCAATAAAGTACGTACATGGAATACCGTACTCTTACCTTGTTTCATTTTATCCTTCAGTTCCAGAGCATTCAAATTATTATTCAGTTTCTGTCAGTGGCATTCGCTGTTAATTTAGATTGCCGAAGCAGTTAATATAAAGAAGTATTATATGGAAAAACTTAAAGAAATGCAAGATAATAAGAACATGAAAATATAGATGAAAATGGAATAAATTAAAATATTTAATAATATAAACTAGAGAGCAAGTAATTCAAAAGCAGGGAAAACAAGTTAAGAATGAATGGTGGGACAACGATTGCAAAAAGGTTATAGATGAGAAGAATTAAGCATGGAAGAAATATATACAAATTAATCCTAGAACTAATCAAAAATAGTATAGCGCTATGAAAAAAAAAACAAATTTGCCGAGACAAGAAGAAGAAATGGATCAATAAAACATTATTAATGTTAGTAGAAAATTTTAGATTGTATGATGTCGGAAAATATTTTAATAATATCAAGAATTTTAATAATTGTTCCAGACGTACTATTTAATGTGTAAAGACTCAGAAGCCAAGTTTTAGAAAGATGGAGAGAATATTTTAATAATGCTTTTAAATTAAATCAGTTTGAAGGTGAAAATCAGACAACACAATTAATAAGCGAAGAAAGACACCTAACAAATGAAGTAGTAGTGGAAGATCCGACATTTAATGAAGTTTGCCAAATAATAAACAAATTAAAGATAAATAAGACACCTGGCCCAGATAATATTCCTCCTGAGTTAATTAAGTTTGGTGGTAGAAATTTGAAACAATAATTATATATACTGTTACATGTCGTGTAAGTGACATTTGAATTGCGCGGGTGAGTCGCCCCTAGCAAGTTAGTGACCCGCAGAGCCGCTAGAATTGTCTGGAATGTGCTGCCAGATCTTTCTACCAGCCTCTGCTTCCCCCTTGGAGAGAGATCGGAAGCCAGAGGTTTCTGGGCTTCGAAGTTGCTTGAAGCTATTACTAGAGCTTTCCTCCCCGTTTATATAAAGGAGCGGAGGAGAAGGCCTGCGAGTCAGTTGTTGCGATAGTCTGATGTTGGTTGGCGAGAGGTTAATTGTGAGCGTAACTGTGAGGAAGGATTGTGTCTGCAACTGTGTTACAAATGATTATCTTATAAATTGTCAAAGAAGAATAGTTGTTAAATCCCTTCGGGCCGCATGCAAATACATTAGTCTCTACTCAAATTACTTCTAATCACTGGTGAGCAAGTGCAAAGATCGAATTAGCTACCCACTAACTGGTCATGCATGAAAGTCGTCGTTTTCGTAATAATATTGGCAAGAAATTGCACAGAATTCTCAGCGATAAAACCACTTCCGTTATTTTCGTCTGCTAGAGGAACGCATTTACGCTTGCGTCCCGCAAATAATACCGTATAAAACGACGTCTGCGTCGCGCAATATTACGCCGATTCTCCCGTTCTTCCAGTTGAATTCTTTGGTAGACTCTATCAAATTCCTCTTCTCCGCGTATACCGAAAACATGATCGAAGTCTTCAAGGTCCGACATCTTGGATAAAGCAGCAAGGTACGCGGCAAGGTTTCAAACTACATTGGTTACCATCGGTTCCCATCGGTTCCCTTCTCACGATTCGTTTATCTCTTAAGTCACCTCGTCAGGTAGCTTACGAATTTCAACAATTATTATCGCATAAACAGATTTCTGAGTAAGTAAAATCGTATTAGGATACAACTTTCTCAGCAGAGAACGCCTTTTACGGTCTAATGCGTTCATAGATTCGAGCCTTAGTGATAATTGTGGAGAAGGAAATAAAATGAGAAGAAAAATATTACATAGCAACTGTGTACTTATTTAAGTCAAAATAAGTAAAATGCCCCGTGCCATCAGTGACAATACTAATAAAGGATATTTGGAATGAAAACAAAATGCCCGATCAATGGAAAGAAGGATTGATATTTCCTATTTACAAGAAAGGCGATAAATTATTATGTTCTAATTATAGATCTATTACTCTTCTGAATATAGCTTACAAAAGTTTTGCTATGTCATTAAATAGAAGACTGATTGAAATAATACAGGATAAATTAAAAGATTATCAAATGTGATTTCGTAAAAATAGATCCACAAAAGATAATATTTTTATAATACGGCAAATATTTGAGAAATTTAATTAATATAAGATTTACATAATATATTCATAGATTGTACTCAGGCTTTTGATTCTGTTGAAAAAAGAAAAATTTTCATTGTCTAAACTTTTATAATGTGCCTCAAAAATTGATTCAGTTAATATCATTAACCCTAACTGACACGACTACAAGAGTCCAAATAAATAACAATATTAGTGAAAGTTTTATGATTCAGTCAGGAGTAAAATAAGGAGATCCATTATCAGCCACTTTGTTTGGTTTGATAATTGATTATATTTTTAAAATACGGAATTAAGAGGAAATATTTCAACTAATCTTAAATAATGTATAGCATATGCAGACGATATAATGATAACAGCAAGAATAAAACAAAACCTAATAGAAACTTTCATATAACTTAAATAGGAATTGAAGCAATTTGGTTTGATAATAAATACACATAAAGCAGACTACCTACAGAGTGATTCAGAAATACGGCTATACGTTTGATCGCATTTTGCGACGAAAATATTATTATTAAAGGAAATATGATGTTATCATTGGAAAGGAAATCCTTCAAATTACAACAATAGAACAAATCACTGCTCACGTGCAGCTTGGCGGATTCATTTTTGTGGGCTAGCGTCGAACGCCTCCAAAATTCTCTTCGTTGTTTCTGCATCTGTGCTAATGCGAGGCCTTCCAGGAGGTTTGATTTTCTGCATCTTCCCGTTTCCAGCAGTAGTTTTCTCCACTTCCCCACAGTCGACGGCTGTAATGCTATGTTAAACTCACGTCTTGACCGTCTTGCGGCCTCATGATCATTAGCATACGTTATTGCCCATGCAGAAATTGTAATTTGTTGTTGCATATTCAACGCCATTTTGACTAATGACCAGGGAACGGAATTTCATGCATTTGCATATTTGTTCTCTCTCGTTGTGCAAATATGCCGAAAGGTTATCTACACGAAACGCAAATTTCAGAATACAATAATATTGTTTTTATTGTGCATAAAAGTGCATATTTTACCTTTATTTATAAATGCATCATATTTTAAGATTTATGCAGGGAAGCTGCATATTTGGTATATTTTTGGTATATTTATTTGTATTTTTCAAATATTTAAAGGTTTTTAAATTTTAAAATTTCATTAATTTAAATTAAATAGTTAATTAAAAAATGTAACGTAGTAAACATGATTAATTTATGTTTATGAATTTTGTTTAACGATGAATGGCACACCCATTGGGAGCCCCTCAAGTTTTCGTGAGGTGGCATCAATTTTTCACACGGTCCGTTGGTGAATCCCCGTATGTATTCCACGTGCAGCGAAGGTCAACAGTAACGCGCTTAAGGATCGGACTCACGAACAGTTGTTGTGTCTTCGTTCATTGAACAAGTGTCTAGTTTTTGTGTGTGGTGAAGTGGATGTAAACTGTTAAGGGGGCTTTCTATACCGCTATTAAATCATACCCAAAGTTAAATTAAGTAATTCAGGTAGACTTCAATCATTCGTAAATGCATTTCGTAACGAGTTTATTTCCACGGATAATAGAATTTTATTTTGTAAAGCATGTGAGAAAAAAGTAGGCAGGGAGAAACAGTTTCAAGTGTTTGCAGCATATAAGCACATCCAAACATTAGGAATTAGTAATTAAAAAACGTGAAACGAAAAAAATAATCCAAAGCAAAAAGAACTTGCGGAGTGTTTAGGTAGTAGGTTAACTCAGTTTCCTTCAGACATGTGTGAGGTTTTTATAGCATGCGATATTCCTCTCTTTAAACTCAATAATCCAACGCTAAGAAATTTTCTTCAGAAATACACCAACGAACATGTACCAGATGAAAGTACTTTACGAAAAAACATATGTAAGCCAGTGTTACAACAGTGTAATATCTAATATTCATAATACTCTTAGGAATCAATTTGTATGGATTAGTGTTGATGAAAAGACGGATTGTGAAAGTCATTACATAGCGAATTTTATAGTTGGAGTCCTTTGTAAAGAAAATCCCACAACTCCGTATCTTCTGAATGTTGCAGTGTTAGAAGTTACTAACAATGCAACAATTACTCAGTTTGTGTTATGATTCGCTGAAACTATTGTGGTCTGATGGCATTAAGTACGATAATGTGCTCCTCTTGATAACGGACTCTGCTAGTTATATGATAAAATCAGGTACAACACTGAAAGGTATTTTCGCTCATATGATTCACTTAACATGTCTTGCACACGGCCTTCGTCGTATATCAGAGACTATTCGAACATGTTATCCTTTAGTGGACAAGCTAGTGTCGTCTGTTAAGAAAGTATTTAAGAAAGCTCCGTCCAGAGTTCAAAAGTTTAGAACAATAGCGCCTGACGTTCCCCTCCCACCACAGCCAATTTTAACCCGTTGGGGCACAAGGCTGGAAGCTGCTCTATACTATTCAGAACATTTTTCTAAAATTAAAGAAGTTATAAATATTTTTGATTCAAGTGAAGCAGCATCTGTCCAATTAGCACAGAAAACTGTAGTGGACAATGAATTAAAAAACAACCTTGTATTCATATCATCTCATTTTCATTTTATTCCTAAAGCAATTAGGTCATTGGAAGCAGTTGTTATTCCTTTACTGCAGTCTTTAGCAGATTTCAATAGAACGATCTCCATTTTAATATCAGTTCCGGGAAATGTAGGAGATATATTGAAAGAAAACACAGAAAATATTATTTCCAAAGACCCTGGCTATCATAAACTTGCAGCAATTCTAGATATTCTCGAAGGAAAAACACCAAACAAACCAACAAAGTTATATATAGAACAGCTCACAGTTTTTTTTGCAGGTCCCTCTTACTTCTTGTGACGTAGAACGAAGTTTTTTTCGCGCTACCAAGCTATGCTGAGAGACAACAGGCGAAGATTTACAACAGAAAACATACGTCACTAGTTAGTTGTGAACTGCAACAGTAGTAATGGAGTATTCAGCAATGAGGCAAGCACTTCAAAATCCAGAGACTAAGCGTAAGTTATCTATAAACCTATAACGTATTATTCTGTTAAAATAATCTCAGATTGATTATGCATATTTTGTGTCATATTTACTAATTTTTACAGCATATTTTGTGGCATATTTAGCTTTTTTTACGGCATAAATGCATACATATTCTTCATGTTTTTAGGGCATGAACTTCCGTACCCTGCTAATGACGTAAGTTCTACACTGTTTTGTTTTATTCCATTGTCGTAATTTGAATAATTGTCTTTCCAACGGTAATTTCTTATTTCCTATAATGGTAAAATTTTTCATCACACAACGCGATCAAACGTATAGCCATATTTATGATTCACCCCCTAAAATGTAATAACTTCGATAGAAATACAGATGATCTAAAAATATATAATATCCAAATTAAATCAGTGTCAGCATTTAAGTATTTGGATACAATAGTGAAAGGACACAATTCATTAGAAGAAGAAGAAGAAGAAGAAGTTAAACAAAGAATTGTAAATGGAAATAAGGCGTATTATGCACTTTTAACATTATTTAAAGTAAACTAATATCTAAATCTGCCAAACTAAGATTAGAGTAATTCCATATATGACTGACTGACATTTACAATACACTTTTGCAGCAAAATGGTTGCATAAATATTACAATTGATTGAAATTAAGGGTGTTATCTACGTGATATGATAGAGGAATAGTGTGTGGTTAAGACTGTACTTAAATATACAACTTTTGAAGAAAAACAGTGCTATTTATTATCTATCAAAGTATGTGTGACTGACTGACATAAATGTCAACTCATCATGCAGCTTAACATGTTCATCTGCATCATGCTCTGAAGTGTGATTCCTAATTCAATTTTCCAAAATACCGTTTGGAGGACACATTTCAAGTTACATTCTCAATAAAAAAGGAAACAAAAATCACAATTAAGACCAGAGTTATAACCTAATATATTATGTGTGACTGACTGACTACATTCTGTGACTGACTGACATATCTGAATTTTATTTAGACTTTAATATTCTGGAGCTGCAAATATTATACAAATATTACAAAATAATATGAAATTATAATAGATAAGTCCACCGCTGTGGTCTCGAGGTAGCATGCTGCCTTGTCACGCAGCGGGCCCGGGTTCGATCCCCGGTCGGGACAGTTTTTCTGGGTGAGGGTTTTTCCTCACCTGTAAGACAAATGTCAAGAAAACTTTAAGGCCCAAACGGTCCCCGAAACCATATGGCCATCATCATCCTTATCATCATCACCATCCTTCACCGGTGTGGAAAGCAACGGGAAGCTACCACATCTACAGTTCCCTAGTAAAGCTGCAAGCATAGCGTGAAAATGCTATGATTGCAGTGAAAGACCTGCCCTCGGGCAGAATTACTATGGATGGATAATATATAAAAAGCGATAATATGGAGATGAATAAAGAACTTCACTCCTTTTATCATGTATAGGAAACGTACAATTTGATATGCTGTAAAAATATTAGATAAATAGTGTAATTTATTCAACTTGGTTACAATGTATCATTTTAAATTTCACAAAATAAAGAAAATATTAACTTCTTAACAACATACGACCTTCTCTATAGTTAAATATGCCTAATATGACTAGAATTTTATTACATCCCTATTAACTGATTAAAATTTATATGATGCTATTAATAGGTTGTACCATTAAAATAAATAAAAATGCCGATATGGAATTTGCATTGTTCGTTCCAGAAGACTAAAATTAACTTTCACGCGTCTGAACTATAATGACAAAAAAAATTAACGAAAAAGTACAGTATATAAATTATTAATTTTTTTATTTAAATGTGGAACATTCTGTTATAATTCTTTCAAAGCAACTGATTACAAATTACATTACTGACATGAGTTCTATTTTTAAACTAAACAATCGAAAGAAATCTCTTACAATGCGCGAAATCTTACTTTAGGACTGATTGTTTCCACGTGGCTGCACAGACTACAGCGTTGTCATACGTATTTTCACTCTGCTGTTTTCCAATAACGCTAACACCCAATAATAATTTTATTTTAGACTACAGATTATACATACTTAATCACATATACTCCACGCCAATTGTATTTATTATACAAGAAACTTCATATGATTTAAAACTGTTTTTGCAATTAACAAGCATGACTCTGTTTCACAAAGTGAATGCTAGCATAATGTGGCAACATCGCACTGTGAATCCCCGATAATACGACACACATTGCATGTCAAAGGTTAAACTAATGCGGGAACCTTTCAAGTTCAAGGCCTCCCACACACACACATTTTCTAACACATAAGAACCGCGCACTTGTTTTAATTCCACTCACTTAATAACATACATATTGAAGAATCGCATAATGAGGAATTATTTAAATGCCATTAATAAAATATAAAATGTAATTAATATAATTAACGTAATTACTTTACAAGACAATGCCGTTAATACTTTTTTGTTAGTTATGTACCGATAACGTACAATCCCAGAGGACATTTGGATCCATCAATTATCGTATTGTGAACAATAATTTTTGTATGTTTTGTGTGACTGACTGTAGCTTACCCTTACAAATTATAGGGCGCATTTTAATTATCTAGAATATTATATTACAATTATTGGTATTACATTTATGATCAGGAAGGACCGAAATATGGTATAACAAAAGAGTCGGTGAAACAAAACAAATGTATACAGTGAAATCGTAAAACAAAATTTCGTTTAATTTTGCATGTGTTTTCAGGTTTCGGAATATATCATGCTCTACTATTAATTTAGATCAAAATAATCCGTATTTCAAACATTAACATCTATAATCGGAAAATTTCATCTGCAAAAAAATATATTATCGAAAAAATTACTCCTGCGCCAATTTCAAAATTTTCACGTCGGTATGGCATTTTCATGTAATTACTCTACATTTAAATCCTTCCGCTGACTGCCTTTTAGCTCAAATTGTCACAAAAGAAGGGCCAGTAATTATTTTATGAAACAGCTGAGCCGAACAGTCTACCTGATTTCCTAAACCATGTTTATGTTAATACACAGCGGAGTCCAGCAAGCAACTGACTGCGTTTATGCGTATTAGCAATATAAGTGAGGCGACAAGAAGTCAGTCAGTCACGGGACTCCAGCGGGTAAAATAATGACTTTACAAGAAAATGTAATCTATACTTTTTTGTTAGTTGTGTACCGATAACGTAGAATCGAAGAGGAAATTTTAATCCATCAATTATTATGTTGTGTACAGTAATTTTTATCCGTTTTCTGTGACTGACTGACCATAACCTACAGTTAACAACTATAGGACACATTTAAGGTATATAGAATATTAGAATCCAATTAATATTGTTTAATTTACGACCAAGGAGGACCAAATTTTGGTTTAACAAAAGATTTTGTGAAATAAAACGAATTCATACGACCAAATCATTAAACAAGAAATTGGTAAAATTTTGCGTATTTTTTTCAGGTTTGGAATATGACAAGTTCTACCGCTATTATTAGATTAAAATAGTGCACATTTGAAACATTTTCTTATAGAATTATAAAATTTGATATTTACAGATATATATTACATCAACAGAATTATTCCTGCGTCAGTTTCAAATTTTTCACCTCGGTATGACATTTTCATGGAATCGCTCATTACACAAAACATTAATAATCCATCGCACCTCCCTCACCCCGGACACTCGGCGTTACCTTATCCTACTTCCCATCGGCCCCAACCCTTATTCGATTCCGGGATAAGGACAGGGCACCTCCGGTCCCGTTTTCCTCCTAATTTTAATTAATGGTGGAATACATGCCTGCACCTAGTATCCTCTCAGCAAGGCACCATGGACACCGACACTGACGGTTATAAATCTCCCGGTAAAATACATTCATCTAGGCCCATAGTACAGACTACACCAGACTCACTGTCTACCGCAAACACTTATGACAAACTATAAACTACACAGCAGGATACTGATACTGCCTCTAACTCCCAAACTCGAACAAGCACTAGGAAGCCCCCACCGATCATTGCAGAAATCAAAATCACAAACGCTAAACAACTAACTTCATTCGCGGGTAACTGTAAGGACCTTATCCAAATGAGGCCTACGAACACGTAACTCACGACTAGAACAGACGGGTACACAATATCATACTTACTCTCACAGACGAAACCCAACATTCAATATCACCCTAAAAGTGCTACCCAAGGAAATAAAAAGTGACGAGATGCTAGATGAAATTAAACAAACCTCCCTCCCAGTAAAACACGTCAGGCAAATTGTTAAAACATCATACAATAGCGGTATACCTACTAAGGAACCAGTTCCAGTCTGGATCTTAACATTCAGAAAATCCCCCACCATAAAAGAGCAATAAAAGAACTAACAAGTATATTCTCCATTAAAATTAGACTAGAAGAATACAAAAGAATCCCCGGCATTACCCAATGTTTCAAGTGCTAGAAATTCGGGCATATTTCCCAATTCTGCACCCTGACAGAAAAATGTGTAAAATGTTCAGGCCCTCACAAATCCAAGGACTGTACTGGTCAAACAGTTCAATGTGCTAACAGCGGAGGACAACACACCGCAAACTATCGAGAATGCTCAGAATATAAAAAGTAAGACCCCCTTCGTACAAAATTCTAACAAATATATTAGTAAGCAGACTTACTCCCTATATTGATGACATTCTAGGAGATCATCAATGTGCATTTAGAAGAAACAGGTCTACAACAGATCAGATTTTTAGTATAAGATAGATTTTAGAAAAGAAATGGGAATATAATGGTACTGTACATCAACTATATGTAGACTTCAAAAAAGCATATGACTCAATTAAGAGGGTGAAGTTATATAGTATCCTGCTGGAGTTCGGAATTCCTAAAAAGTTAGTTAGACTTATACGAATGTGTCTAAATGACTCAAAGAGTAGGGTGCGTGTAGGCAAACAGTTTTCAGACACTTTTGAAATCCAGAATGGGTTGAAGCAAGGAGATGCACTATCTCCTCTACTATTTAATTTTGTACTAGAGCATGCCATTAAATCTTTAGAGAATGAGGAAGGCTTACAACTCAATGGTATTAATAAGCTGTTAGTTTATGCTGATGATGTAGTACTACTGGCCGATAGCGAGGAGATACTAAAGGCCAACACGCACACACTATTGAGTAACACTAAGAAATTAGGACTGGAAGTAAATATCAGTAAAACTAAATATATGGTCACACGTAGAAATTCAGTATATAATGGAAATGGACAGCTAATGACAAATGAGGGAAATTTTGAGGAAGTGGCTGAATTCAAATACCTAGGAACAATAATCACAAATAGGAATGAGATGCACAAAGAAATTAAACATAGGCTCAATTCTGGAAATGCGTGCTATTATGCATTGCAGAGACTCTTGATGTCTTAACTCCTTTCAAAAAACGTTAAGCTGAAAATATATAAAACTATTATTCTACCAGTTATATTATATGGGTGCGAAACATGGACTCTTACTTTAAGGGAGGAAAGGAGATTACGAGTATTTGAGAATAAAGTTCTTAGGAAAATTTTTGGACCAAAGAGAGATGAACAGACAGGTGAATGGAGAAGACTACAAAACAATGAACTACATGGTCTTTATAGGAAGCCAGATATAATAAGAACAGTTAAGTCTCATAGACTGCGATGGGCAGGACATGTTGCGCGTATGGGGAATGAAAGACGTGCATGGAAACTTCTTGTAGGAAAGCCAGAGGGAAAACGCCCAGTTGGTAGACCAAGAATGAGGTGGGAGAACAATATTAACTATGATTTGAGGGAAGCAGATTATACAGGGAATGATTGGAAAGGATTAGCTCAGGATAGGGATCTATGGAGAGCTTATGTCCGCGCGGCCATGAACCTACGGGTTCGATAGTGCCAGTGAATAAGTAAGTAAGTAAGTAAGTAAGTAAGACCCCAGACTACTAAGACTACTACCACCTTACCAATAGTATACATATCCCCCCACCTCCCTCAACTACAAGGCCCACACCATCACCTGCACCAACACCTACCAACAACCCCTTCTATACCCCAACTCCTCTTCCCTCAGGAGACCCAAACATCACCTGACAACACACAGACTTCAAACAGCACTTTAAACACCTTACTGCAACTTACTGAGAAAATAATAGAGTCCCCTACCCTACTAAGCACTGTCATAACACTGTTAACGACATTGACACACAGCCAAGGTCACTAGACGCAACGACATACACAGGAGCACCATAATACAAAACATAGGCACTCGACGAACACTCGCTACCCTATAATATACACACCCATAGACTTGACACAGGAAAAATATCGACCTTAATTAACACATGGGCCAGCAATGAGAGCACACTCTCCTTGCATATAATTTACTATCAAACAAAAGACTAGCACCTAACTTAAAGGGTCATGGCGATTCACTATTCGCCGGTACCAACTCAGATCTACCCCATACATGGCTGCAATTTATATAAGAGTAGCCATATGAGGAGAGACCAATAATTATTGGTCTAGATCTAGACCGTCTAAAGTCCTGTTCTTTCAGACATGCGGACTTGGGCATTCTTTGTCACCTATGAATTGAGTCCGCCATGTTCATAATTTTTTGCATATTGTTGAAAAGCAACATTAATCATCCTTAACATATTCATTAAGTTTAGGATTAAGGCCTCTCCTGGCGCATCATTACCATTATCATCACCTATCATATGTCATTGGGGCAGCGTAATTTCGCCTTCCAGGCGCCCCAACCTCAGAAGTTGGTTACAATAACGCCATGGCAGGAGAGAATACCAGAATGTCGAAAAATGGCATTGTGGTGGAATCGAAACAAATTATAACTGATTGCGTTCCTTTTGGTTACCAGAACGTATTTACATATTGAAATAATTTCTCAAATAGGCCTATGCCAAACTTTGCGCAGAATGGGTTATTAAAACGAAAATAGTGAATTGGAAAGAAACATATGAGGAGAGGTATGTAACTTATATGAATAACTAGATATAAATTATTATGGACATTACCAAATCTGTAATTGCTCCTTTTATTATTTGATTTAAGAAAAATATATTGTTGTAAGTTATAAAGTGCCTTTTAAATTTGGAACGCTTTTATGCTATATTATGATAGGCTATGTGATTTAGTATTTTAAACAGGGAATTATAGCCTACAAACAATTTTTTAAGTGAAATGTTTGATTTCTAAAAGTAAAAGTTAACTTATATTTTTAACTAGATGTGTGAATCTAACAAAAATGTGATAAATTTCGATGTTTTGTATACATTTATACACACTGAACGATAAATTAAATTCTCTCTTCAAAAATTAATAATGATGAATATTTGGAGTAGGGAATCGTAATTTTAACATAAAATATTGTTAAAAATAATTAATTTTATTTAGTTATTTATTTAACATGCTGATCAACAGCCCCAGGGCACAGATAGGGAATCTCTGCCCAGGTTTTAGCGATCAACCCGGAAGTGAGAGAGAGAGAGAAAAGAGAGAGAGGAGAGAGAGAGAGAGAGAGAGAGAGAGAGAGAGAGAGAGAGAG